>VZTU01015138.1:0-19192 GCA_013400835.1 Zapornia atra
GGACCTCATGGGATGCAGGGGATGTCCAGTCCCCCATGGGCCTCGTGGGCTGCAGGAGGACAGCCTGCCTCACCACGGTCACGGGCTGTGGGGGAAGCTTCTGGCATCTTCTCCCAGAAGCCACCTCTGTAGACCCTGCTACCAAAACCTTGCCACGCATACCCAACACAACTGCCACAGTCAAAACACCAACCTTCTGTGTGTCCATGCCTCCTACGTTGGCTTTATGCACCTCAGACAGCAGGGGAAGGGGGAAAGGAGCAGCTGAAGCTGGTGTGGGGCCGGATGCAGGTTATTACCCAGCATTTCTATATGCAAAACACAAGCTGGAAGCTGCTGCTAATGATGGCTAATGACCCAGGTGGAGAGAGGTAATGCAAACAGTAAATAATGTGTTACAGCAGTTTATAAATCCCTTTTATTAAACACTAAAAGCAGTGGCTTGTTGCTAATATTATTACAGATTCAGAGTTTAGTTAGCCTGTGGCGTGTCTTCAGGGATCTTCCTGGGCATTCCAGGGAGCACAGCAGCGTGGATTCTCTGCAGAGAAACTCTCCTCTCATCCTACTTAAAATCACAGAATCACAGTCACAAGGTTGGAAGAGACCTTTAAGGTCCTCAACTCCAACCGTTCCCATCCTATGCTAAACCCAGGATGCATCACTGCATCCCAGGATGGTTTGGGTTGGAAGGGGCCTTTAAATATCATCTAGTTCCACCCCCTTGGCCAAGGGCAGGGACATCTTTCCCTAGAGCATCTTTCCATCCCACACTCACATTCCATGTGATTCCACTGATGATCTCTGAGACCTCACAACACAGGTCTGAAGCTGCTGAGTAGAACCTCTGGTTCCCTTACAGCACGGTGTTAGGAACCCACAGACCTGGCAGTCCCTGCATTGAGAGCAAGAGAACAGAGCTCTGTCTGTCCTTCCCCTGTGTACCCCTTTGAGATCTTTAGATGAATACACCACAGAAGCATTACTTATCATTGTTCCTGCCACAGACTCCTCACCTTGGCCCTGCATCTGCTGACTCGCTCATCTCGAGCAGGCTTTTGGGCTGTACTTCATAGAATCACAGAATCCCAGCCTGGGCTGGGTTGGGAGGGACCCCAAGGGTCACAGAGCTCCAACCCCCTGCCACAGGCAGGGCCACCAACCTCCAGGTCTGGAGCTACACAAGGTTGCCCAGGGCCCCATCCAACCTGGCCTTGGACACCCCCAGGGATGGGGCACCCACCCCCTCTCTGGGCAGCCAATGCTAGATGCTCAGGGAGGGACTTGTCCTTGTTATGAAGCCATCACATAGAAGAACTCACTGCTGTGTGAGGAGCAGTGACTCCGTGACAGGCCTGTCTCTTCAGTGGAGAGGCTCTGCTCAACTCACCTTGCACCACAAGGCATTTTTTCTCCTCCTTGGCATGTGCTTTAGAAAAGGATTATGTGCTGCTTCTCCAGATTTAGACACAGTCTCTGTCTCTCCCAGGTAAAAAGAAATGGCTTCACTCTACCCAGCTTAGTCTGATGTGGATATGAATCTCCAGAAGTGTCCACACAGAGTCTATCACCCCCAGGTATCTGCTGTTACTATACAGCATTGAATCATAAGCAGCTAAAATCAAAACACACTGAAAAGAATCCTTTTTCCCCTTCTCACTCATTGCTTTTCTCCCCGAGCTCAGACCTTGGTGAGGCATTATGTGTCATGCCTTTGAGAAGGGCTGGTTTTGTTTCTTACAGGTCTCCAGCTCTGAGATTTGTATCTTCTGACTTCTGTGGGGATCAAGCTTAAAACACAAACATTTCTTAGAGGGAGGATTTATATATATTTTTTTTTAACTAAGACCCAAAGAATAATACCTGCAGTTTCTTGGGGATAAATGGCCTTCAACTGAAACAATTCATCAGGAGACATTTGAAGAACACACAAATCACAGAATCACAGGGTTGGAAAAGACCTTTAAGCTCATCAAGTCCAACTGTTCCCATCCTAAGCTAAACCATATCCCTGAGCACCTCATCTACCTACATCCAGGGCTGGGGACTCAGCCCCCTCCCTGGGCAGCCTGTGCCACAGCCCCACAACTCTGCCAGGGAAGAACTTTGCCCTCCCAGCTGAGCTGACCCTGCCCTGGGGCAGCTTGAGCCCATTGCCCCTTGTCCTATCTCCTGTCCCCTGGCTGAAGAGACCATTTTCACGGGACAAACATCTCCCAGGAAGCTGTTCTGATGGCTGGCTGCCACCCCCAGCAGCAGTCCCTGGGTTGTGTTGCAGCCCATCCATGATCCGTTGCTGCAGACACCCAGGCAGCAGCGTAGGAATCTGTCCACTGCTGAAACACAACTGCCAATCACTCTGCTGGGAAAACAAACTAGAAGGACCTAATCCTAGAATAAAGGGTATGCAGATGACTCCCGTGCTAATGAGAAAATGTGGCTGAAAGGAGCCGACAAAAGGATAATAAATAGCAAAGAAAATTAATGAACATTCCAAGATCCCTTCTCAGAAGTCCAAGGGAAGGGATTTAGCCTGGGAAATGGCTCTACAACAGATCACTTACTCTTCAGCGCTGCTGGTTCTGGTGAGGTGAGGAGGTGTCTCCCAGCATGACAGGGCAGAAGGGTTCGTTCTCCAGCAGCTGCCCACCGCTGGTATCACCTGAGCCTGGGAGGATGTGAAGGAGCCAGTACAGGTCCCTCATTATCACAGAATCAGAGAGCCTCTGAGGTTGGAAAAGACCTCTGGGATCACAGAGTCCAACCACCTGTCCCACACCCCCAGCCAGCCAGCCCATGTCCTGGAGAGCCATGGCTGCACAGGAGGGAACCCCTCCAGGGACGGTGACCCCCCCACCTCTCCAAACATCCTGGCCCAACACCTGACCGCTCTTTGGATGAAGAACTTTTCCCTAATCTCCCACCTGAACCTGCCCTGGCCCAACTTGAGGCCGTTTCCTCTGGTCCTGTCACTGGTGACTCAGGAGAGGAGACCAACCCCCCTCACAACCCCTCCTGCCAGGTTAGGCACCTCCACCCACGCACCCATCCGCCACTCAAGCCCGTGCCACGCTGTCCTGTCCAGACAGTTCATAAACAGGACAATGTATTTATCAATCCTCACCCTTTGGGTTATGGTCAGGAAAAAAACCCATTTCATTTTCCTTTTTCCCCACCATTTGTAGGCAATACAGCCTGTCCCCACGGTGACACCAGCAGCAGCAACCGCAAATTATGATGCTGCTTAGTCAAAGTTCAAGGCTTCTGATTTCAGCCCATTGAGTATCTTCTCCTGTTCTCCAGCCCCATCCCGCCCATCACCATCTTGACCATAATCAAGCAGCTAATGGATTAGCAACATGGAAACAGCCAATTACTGGTGCATCAATATTGTCCTGCTTTCAACTATCAGAGGTCACTGGGGCAGCAGAGAAATGCCCGTGCTTTTAAACCCAGGCTTGGATTGTTTTCTCACTCCAGACAGCGATTAATTATTGGTATGTATTAGTATACATAATGATAGCTAATTATGGGGTATCTACCTGCAAAACTTCTGCTCCATCGAGACACTTTGCTCCTGCAGCCGAGCGACTGCAGCTACCAGCGTGGTACGTACTCACCACCTCCACAACAGGTACTCCAGCACGTTCCCTATCTTCTTCTGGGAGTTCTGCTCTGCCCTGGTCAGGCCCCACCTGGAGTGTTGTGTCCAGTGCTGGGCTCCCTGGGATAAAAAGCCAGGGATCTCCTGGAGAGAGTCCAGAGGAGGCTCTGGAGATGCTGAAGGGCCTGGAGCATCTCCCCTGTGAGGAAAGGCTGAGGGAGCTGGGGCTGTTCAGCCTGGAGAGAAGCAGCCTGAGGGGGGATCTGATCAGTGGTTATCAATAGCTGAAGGGTGGGACACAGGGGGACGTGGGCAGCCTCTGCTCAGTGTCTGTGGGGACAGGACAAGGGGCGATGGCCTCAAGTTGGAGCACAGGGAGTTCCCCCCCAATCTGGGGCAGAACTTCTTCCCAGTGAGGGTGAGGGAGCCCTGGGACAGGCTGCCCAGGGGGTGTGGAGTCTCCTTCTCTGGAGAGATTCCAGCCCCGTCTGGACACCGCCCTGTGTGCCCTGTCCTAGGGACCCTGCTTTGGCAGGGGGTTGCACCCCATGGGCTCTGGAGGCTCCTTCCCACCCCTCCAGCTCTGTGACTCAGTGATTCTTTCCCAGCCCCACTCCCTCTGCACGCTGCCGTCCGTCTGACAGCCCGGAACGAGGGACAGAAATCCCTTCAGCATCACCAGCAGCCAGCCCCTGGCAGCCAGTGCTGCTCCCTGAGCCCTGCCAGAGCCTTTCCTCAGACCTGCCAACAAGCACGAAGCTTTTTGGGGGGGATAAGGAGGGTGTGTTTTCATTATTGATGAAAAGTGACTGTAATACAACAGGAATGGGAGTCAGGCTGCAAAAAGAGTACCAATACAGCAGGGATGTGATTTATGCTCCATAAATCATGACTGTGCTCCCTGCCTGTGTTAATACACCTCTACACCCCAGGCTCCCCCCCAAAACTGGGTGTGGGATAAAATAAGTTCACAGAGAAAAGTGCAAAAAAATAACCCCCAGATTTACCAATTCAGCAACATGCTGAGTGTGTTGGATGCTTTGAGCTGGAAAGAGTTTGCTTAGGCCAGAATCATTCTGGAAACAACTCTTTCCAAACTTATCTTTGCATTTCCCTGGCACCAAAGTCACTTGTGTGTCAAGCTTGTAGAAAAAATCTGTGAGGTTCTGACTGTCATTTGAGATCACACATACAGGGCTTGGTCCTAAGCAGCAGATGGCTCAGGGAAATGCAACAGCTTTTATCCAGGCCAGGCCAGGGTCAGGCCTGAAGGTCCTCCCAAATCCAAACAGCCAGAGTATTTCTCTGTCGTTCCACATTCTTTGCCTCACTCCAGCAGATCTTCTGCCTTTCTTTGGTCATTTCACAGACCTTCTCAGTGAACCCCTGCCCTGTGTTTTAAGAGGGAGTCATCTTCTGCCTTGGCTTTCCTCCACAAGTCTCAGTCCTTGGAGCCATTCACATGGAGCCCACCACCTTTCCAGGTGTCACCGCATAAATCAGCAGCGCTTCCCAGAGTATCTTCAGCAGCTTGGCCACCTCAGGGAGGATGAAGCCCTCCCTTAGACCACTGACCTCAAGTTAAAATTTCCAGAGAGCTCTGTAAGCCCCATGTAAATGTGTCTTTCCTTCCCTTCAGGCTGTCAGACCCTCCATGGCACGGACCACTGGCGGCACCTTCATAATAAAATGTACTCGTGACCCTTTCTGTGCAGCCTCTGTTGCACACAGACATTGAAGACTTTTCCCAAAACACTCTGCCCAAGAGCTTCCCCCTGGGGTGCTGGCAGGCAGCATCTTCACAGGCAGGGGCTGGGATGTGGCCTCATGTCCCTCATCCTCAGGCCAACGCAGAGTTCAGCACACTCCAATCAAGGCAGAGTGTTGGTGCAAGAACACACAAGGCGACTTTCTCACTGAGCTTTGTAATTAGCTCCTGTTAACTTTACTCTGAGAAGAAGGTTTAATCAGCTGCATCGTGTGGCTCTTCATTAGCATGACTCCTTGGCTGAGCCTCCCTGTGCTCTACTCATCTGCAGGGAACTGGAGACAGCGGCCGTCATGAGAGCCAGACCACCCGAAGGCGTCGGGCAGGCTGACCACCTCGTGTGGAGTCAACCTCCAGCTCCACAGCCCTTCCCTGGCAGCTCACCACCCTCCAGCTGGGTAGGAGGCCCTGTGACCTCCACAGAGCTGCTCTGTGGGACCCCAGCTCAGTGAGCAGATGTCACTGTCGGACCGGCCAGCAGGTACGACCGAGCTCCCACCGGCTCTTGTTCAGTACTTGCTGCAGTTGACAACAGCTCTCCTGGTAACCTCAGGGGAAGTGCATCAGGCTTAAGAAAGTGTCCAGCCACAGGAGACAGGTTCCTGATTGAGTAGGACAGGAACCCCATCCCACCTCACAGCTGCCTTCGCTGCCCAGTGGCCCTGACACAGGCTGAACTCCGCAGAGAACGCAACCACTGACCTGCACCCAGCAGACTGGCTGCACGTGGCAGCGATCTGATGGGAGGTTTGGACCAATGAGGTGCATCATCTGCAGCAGAAACAGACCCTTCTCCCGCAGCAGCCACAGGTTTGAGAAGCACTGGCTGTGTATTTCCAGGTCATCCCCATGTAAACCAGTGTAGACGCTTCCTGCTGCAGACTGGGGACAACCTGAGACCTTGGCCAACATCATGTGCAGCATGTACCATGTACCCCACACCATGTACCCCACACCATGTACCCCACACCATGTCCTCTCTGACCTTAGACAGGCTAAATTTGCCTCTGCTTCCCAGAAGTTTTGCCTACATACCCTAGCTTTGAATTGGGACTGGTGCACTGGCTGGAGATACAGTTAATGCAGAAAGCTGCCAATTAAATTACCTTTATTAAGTAGCTTCTGACCCAAATCCATTTCTGTACAAGATCTCAGCCATTGCAAGCATGAAGGAGAGGAAGATCAGGCCAGTGTGAGTTTCTGGTGGGAGCCACGATGTCCACTGGTTTCACTGGTGACTGAACCAGATCCACAAGGCACCAATCGATCCAATGGTGGAATCGTGCTGCATAGATGTGAAGCTCCCCACAGGCAGCAACTGGTGGGAGGTGAGCTGAGTGCTGGGGGTGTTGCAAAGGCATTGAGGGGAAATAAATGGAAGCACCTGGCACTGCTCCCCAGTAACCTACCCCAGTGGAAGCTGGGGAGAGGCTTGGCTCAGGCAGAGACCTGGCCCCGTTTGCCCTTAAAATGAAGAAGCAGAAGGAGCTGGGGGAAAAGAGAAGGGGACATGGAAACAGAGGCAGAACAGGCCAAAAGAAAGAGCATAATTGCTAGCAAGAACCTCACCACAGGGAATGGAACATGAAGAACTGCACGGGCCAAGTCTTCTTGCTCTGCAGGTGCTCAGAGGCAGGCGACCATCACCCAGACACTGACATCTTTATCAAGGGCTTTAAGCCACTTTGCCATTTAATTGCACAACACGAGGATCTCTGCTCTTTAAAATCAACTGTGGTTTGAAAGAAAAGCTCAACATCTCCTAAAGCTACAGCTGGGGTTTCATGTACAGTTGTTAGCTCAGGAGAGAGTACAGAGTCCTTCACCCAACACACACACCCTCACCACAGATCTGCTGCACCTGCTGTTTTACATCTCAGTCTGTTCCACACTGAATATTCATGGTCCATCCCCAGGGAAGTGTGGGCAGGGCTGGAGGGGACCGTCACAGCACGGAGATGGCACCTGCTGGGGGCTGTCATCAGCTCCTGGCCTCTACCACATCCCCTCCAGCAGCAAGTGCCCCCCACCTGCACACACACAGGGGGCAGCAGACCAAAGGAGGATGGTTTTTATGGGGAGTGGGGAGGCCCTGGTACAGGGTGCCCAGAGAAGCTGGGGCTGCCCCTGGGTCCCTGGGGGATGGTTAGATGGGGTTTGGGGCACCCTGGGCTGGGGGGGTGTCCCTGTCCGTGGCAGGGGGGCACTGGTGGGGGGCAAAGGGCCCTTCCAGCCCAAACTAGTCTGGGCTTCTCTGACATACAGCAACACATACTGCAGGTACTTCTAACCATTTCAAGAGGTCTTTATTCGCATCCCAAGTGATCAAAGACACTCAGACATTGTACCTGAGGACACAAGGTCCTCCCAGGGAACCACTCAGACACTGTGCTTCCACCAGATCTTCCCAGGCTGGAAGCTGGGGACAGAAACACAAACTGTGACATCCCTGAGCTTGAATAGCTTCAAGCCTCTTGTCTGCAAGAGACAGGAACTTCTCATGCCCACACAGACATCAGCTGCCCTCACCCTGCTGAGTCCATGGGGCTGGTAGCACACAGACCACATCCAGATGCTCACCAGCACCCCTCACGATGGTGGGACCAAGATCTGGCTCCTGGCCTCACACTGTCCCCTCACCATGAGCCACGGTGTCTTCTTGCTTGAGGAGCAAACTGTAAAAGCACAACCCTGGCATTTTTATAGCTGTTTTCCCAGCGACAGCTCCAAGTAGTAAGCAAAGATGATTCACAGTTCTCCTGCCTGGCAGTCTGCAGTGTCTCAGCACCAGAGTCCTTTGCAGAATCAGCTCATGAGCTGCGTGAGGGGACATTTTTCATGTGTTCCTCATGCAGTGATGCTGCAGCAACCAGCCCAGCTTTGTTCTGAGACTGTGTTGGCCTCAGCAGGGGCTGTGAGGCCAGACTGATGCCCTGAGACCCCCACTCCACAGGAACTGTTTGAGGAATTGTTTTTCATCCATTAAAACAATTCAGAATAAACTTAAAAAAAAAAACCAACCAAAAAAAGAGTTTTAAAGAACCCCCACAGGTTTGGAAATCATCACCATCAGTCAGACTGGTTCAAGTCAGTGTGAGCAGATGAAGGGGCAGTGGGAATGGGAGTGCCAGATCCAGACACAGAACCCCCTGAAAACCTGGTGCCCTTTCCCAGTGCCCCTGGACTTACTCATTTTACTCAGGAGACTTTAACCTTCAATAAAGAAACCCCCCCCCACTATTTTACCTCAGAAATAAATCACATTTTCCAAGCCATCTGGATGTTTTCTTTGTGTCTTGGGCGTGTTGCCATGCAACTTGGAGAGGCATCAGCTCCCTGGCAGGGACTGCCACGAGCCTCCCATCCACTGCGCCTCACGGCGCCACTGGAGCCGGGTTCTGGGTGACCCCATACCCATCTGCCTGCACCCTACTGGGTTCCTGGTTTGGGAACAGGCAAACCACAACATCTGGACTGTTCTCTCACAGTCACTTCTCCTCAGCTGTGCCACTGAAGGCAGCAGAATCAGACCCCTACTTACGGTGGCGATTAAATCTTGAGAGTTCCCTTGGTCCCTGTTTCATGGGCATTACAGCCCCCTGCCACAGAAACCAGAGACACCCACGGGGTCTTTGGGTACCAAAACTGGTTTTCTGAGATATTTGGATCCAACAAAGAAAGAATAAAGACCCAAGAACTAAAAACACTTGTTAAAAGAAAGATGACCACTGAAACAGGTGGACACAGCCAGAGATGTGTCATTCTGCAGGCAGAGGCCTGTGAGCCCAAACTGAATCTCTTTGTAGAGACAGCTGCACCCCTGCAGAAAGCCTTTGGGTGGGAGGCAGAGGTCTGGGGACATCTGTCTGATCTCTGGGGGTCAGGAGTAAGGCAGGAGAGCAGAGTAGGGCACAGCAAGAGGGGTCAATGCTGAGTATTAACATCAAATCCTGCGCTGTGCCCAGGCACAGACTGGCTATGGAAGGTGACAGGAGAACAATATTTGCTGGAAAAATGTTTTTTGAAAGTTAAGAATGCAGGAGAAAAGGGAAGGTAACTCTGGTAAGCACTGTCCACAGTGATCTGGGATGGAAAGGCAAAAGGCAGTGTGTTCAGCACAGCTGCTGGGGCTGTTGTGCTCCCAGACGGGATCTGCACAGCGTCACTCAGCAGTGTGATGAGCAAGACAAGCAGTTCCCCGTTTGTTAACTGGGGCTGTAAGTGGACAGGCTGAAGCATGGGACGTTTGGTTTCACAGGGGTTCACTGGGGAAGTACTCTAACAATGCATGCTTTGTGTCCCTTTGAATCTGGGGGGGAATCGCTCGCAGAAGGCAGCACAGGCACAGGGGGGCAAAGGAAACTTCGCCCTGCAGAAAAGAGAGGGACCAGAATGAACTGCAGCCCTCAGGCTTCTCTGGGAGCCTTCCCCCATAAATGGGGGGGAGTTTTGCGAGGCTCTCTGCCTCAGCTGTGCCCCAGAAGAGCAGGGTGCTGTGCTTAACCACCAAAGACTCCACATGAACTGAGAGTGCAGCGAGGGGGTGACGATGCGCTGCTGCTTCCTCGGGGTCACACCGCTGCCACCACCGCCGCCTTTTCCCAGGGAACAGCCACTCCAACCATGCCACCGCCCAGAGCCTTTGCTTTTCCAACTCCTGCTTCAGCAACTGGTTTTAATACGAGGTCAGATGCAACCTGAGCTGCCTCTCCAAACCCCCTGCACAGCAGCATTGTCGCAGGGTGCCTGGAGGGGCGACGGGCAGCCCAGCGCGGCTGCAGAGAGGCCATCCGTGCATGCACAGAATCAATCCCCAGGCTGTCATTTATTAGAAATTCTAATGAAAATATAGAGAGGAATTTTTATTTCTTCCTTCTGAGCACATGTAGGATTTTAAGGGGAGCGTTTGAGGAAGCAGCAGCCTGGGCTATGAATCATTCAGAGCGAGCGGCTGACTCCCACGCGGCGGCAGAGTGACCCGTGCTTAGCTGATTTGCTGGCAACAAATAAAGCGGCTCCTAATGAACCCAGACAGGTTATTCTGAAGGCACTGAAGGAGCCAAATCAGGTGCATTTTTAGGATTCAAAAATTTTATATATTTTGTCAGGATCTCAGTGGGTTTTTTCTCCTTTTTTGAATAATGAATGAAGTTGTTTTAACATAGTGTTAATGCTGGGAGTGCTGGGGGAAGGAATTCAATTGAAAGCCTGTCACAGGACTCTCTTGTTTCACTGACAAGAGTTGTCATGTTCCTCTGACACCTGATGTGCACAGCACCAACTGATAAATAGCTTAAAGATGAAATTGTCAGTCTCCATTACCTCGCACCGGCAATTACCCGGTGCCGGGCCGGAGACCCAGGGGTCCTCTGGATGGAGAGGGAGGGTGGGAGCGTGGGCAGGCAGCATCTCCTCACCCCAGGGATGGAAGGAGCAACTTCACAGCCCGGTGCAGAGGGATTCCTCAAAGCTTTATGGTGATGATGGTTCTGGGCTCGTTCTTTTCGCTGTGCTGACAGCAGAGAAAGAGACAGAGGCGGCTACGGACACGCTGGGTAAAAACCAGGGAAGGGAAGGGGGGAGATAAGAGAACGTGTGGATAGCTGTAGCTTGGGGGAGGGAGAACTGCAAACACTTGCAGAAATCAGCCCCAAAGTTTTAAGTGGGAAACCTCCTGGGAGGTAATTTGAATCGAAAAGTTTCCAGCTGCAAATGAATTTCCTATTGCTCAGAACCAAGAGGATGGCACTAACCTAGTTTGGCACCTTCATTCCCCACCGACAGCAGGAGAAACATCTGAGACCCCCGTGCTGCTGGGGATTACTTTCAGTGTCCCTTGGATCCCTCTCCTTGCCAGCGACAATGAGAGGAGGGAGGCTCTGGGAGAGGCTGTGCTGTAACCATAGCAACGCAGGGATTTTGCACAGCACTCAAGGTTTCTGTCACTAACCCAAAAGCACAGTCGCTAGCACAATCAGGACAACACTCCTTGCGACGTGTGTCACGCAGGGGCAGGTGTGTTGAGCCAGGACCACTCAGCTGAGGCAGGGTCTGGAGCTGCCGGGAGCACTGAGAGGTGACTGGGACTGGTGTGAGCCCGGGTGCTCAGCTCAGGCACACGGCCAGGGCTCGCTTTTGGGGGGAAACACTAAGGGTTTGGCAGCGTCTGTCGGGCATGTCTGTGGTGAGACGGACTGCACTTCCCCAGGGCGCCCGGGAGGGACCGGTGGGGGTTGTTTCTTTGGGGGAAAGGGATGTTTGGGGCTCTGCTGTAGGGTGTGGGCTGAAGGCAAAGCCACAGCTGGCCTGGTCCCATCCTGGCGGCAGACCTGCTTCAGATGGAGACCTCCAGAGACCCTTCTGCATCCACACAGAAGCGTCCAGCTCCGCTTCACCCAGCCCTCAGACTGCCTGCTTGTCAGGAGTTTCAATCCAGGGACTGTTCCTACCCAACGGAAAAGTGTGGTTAACACATCTCTGAGAGCTTTGGGGGGAGCAAAGCTCTGTCCTGTGGGGGTGCAGAGCACTTAGCTGGGGAGTTCTCAGCCTGCTGAAACCTCTCAGCTCCTGAGCAGAAGACCCAGCACCTCTGAGAGTGGGCTCCGAGCCTGGACTCGCTCCATACAGCTTGGGATGCTTTGGAGCATGATGAGCACTGAAATCTACTTGGAGCTCCTCTCACCCTGTTTATAATTGCAACAAAGTTTGCTCAGGGGTTTTCCTTAACCAGAAATGAATGAGGAGGGAAACAAGTGATGGCCCTCCTCTGTGGCCACTGGCTTCTTTGTAAATAGGCCACTTGTCACAATGACTTGGTGTGCCTGGCAGTGCTGTACTGGAGTGTTCTGGAAACAGAGAGGCTCTCTGCCCTGAAACCTGCAAATGTGTTGCAGAATTGGCTGTAAAAACCAGGACATGGAATTGCTTTTGCATCCTGGCTGGTAAGCAGCAAGGCACGGGAGGAACACGCTGGGTTCTGCGGGGACATCCTGGGTCACAGAACCACAGACGGGTTTGGGCTGGAAGGCACCTGCCTTGGAGACCATCTAGTCCTGGGAACTGGCACTGCAAACCCTCGAGGAGCCCCCTGACTGCTCACTCCGGGTCTGTTCAGTTCCTTCCTGAACCAAAACATCGGGAGGGTTTCCCTTTAGTCTGTCACAACAGAGTTGGGAGGGGGAGGAAAACATTTCCTTTCAGTAGGAGGCAAAAAAGGGAAGAGCAAAGAGCTGCAGGGGTAAGGATGCTGTTCAGAGACCAGAGGGGTCAGCAGCTGTACTCCGACTTCACAGAGCCCTGAACTGGTGCAACTCACTCTCCGTTCCCAAAAACACAGCTCAGAATAGTTATACCAGCAGTAAAATGAGCACAGAGGCTTTTAGGCAGGGTTTCTTTTGGAGTTGTTCCTTACCCTTTAAATAAACTGGCACACTCCCATGAGCTGGCTGTGAGCGGGCTGCGCTGCTGCCTGCCAGAGCCAGGGGGCCAGAGTGGGTCAGGCTTTGCCAAACCCACATGTTAACACGCACAGAGGAGAAAATAATGATTAAAACTGGCTGGGGATGAAGCAGTTAATTGCTTCTGTGACCTAGTTATGCTTTTGCCTACCTAACACCGGCTTTCCAGGAGCAAGCTGGGAGCTGCAGAGCTTTCCAGGTGGTGCTGTTGATTGCAGCCAGGGCAGGATCGGTGAAGAGACGAATGGGAGACTCTGAGGAAGAGAAGAAACATCCCCACAGAGAGCTGGCAGCTTCGAGGCCCTCTAGGTACGACTGAGCACGACATCCCTGGCTGCGCTGCTGCAGAGGGGGGCTCTCATGCCAGCGAGGTGCTCAGGTACCACAGTGACGGATTTCCCTCGAGAGGGGGAGCAGGGGAAGCCTAAAACATCCTCTGGTCACAGCCAGTCCAGCCACAGGCTCATTAGCGCTGTAGGAAGCTCAGGGGAGGCTGAGCACGGGAAAGGTTAATCACATCTTGTTTTGCTTGACAATGACTCCTTAAATGATGAAACCTTTCCAACCTGGCTTTTAAAAACATATATATTAGCTCTTCTTTTCCACACCTCACCTTTATTTCTGCTGCTCTTGCCCATTGAGTGCTTTTGCTCCAGCAGATCTCTATTGGAAATGAGACTTTGTTGAGCCACAGTCATTATGACTGTCAATTGGGGCATTATTTATTCAGCATCTCGCCTCCACGGTGATCAAATACACCTTTTCAGAGCTGTGAATATTGGCTTATTCATGAATATCCTTAAACACCTCACCTCCCTCTAAGCAGCAGGGTCAGAGAGGATGTCTTCTGCTGTCCCTGCTGGGAGCATGAGCATCCCTTCAGCGAGACGGGAGCACGGCGCTGCTACCCGCACGGAGCCCAGCAGCCAGCACCCTCCTCCAATGTGACACCACACCACCGCTACAGGCAGCTCCCCACTCACCTACACCATCAGGTCTGAGCCCTGGACGTGCCTTTTGTGCTTCCCAGTGACACAGGATGGCAGAGGAAAGAGGTGTTGGTCTCCAGAGATCATGGTGCACCAGCAACGTGCTGAAAAAGGAACAACTGACAAGTCTCTGGGGGGTTTCCTGTCTGGCAGCCTCCTCTGATCCCAGAGAGGAACCTTTCAGTCCTTTCCTCAAAGAGGGTGAAAGAAAATCAAGGAAGGGAACAGAAGAGAGAGGGAGAGCAACCATCCAGCAGGCGCAGGGCAGCGAGAAGCTGCTCCCCTCACACAGCACGTGTCCTGCTGAAAGCAGAGGGAAGCCTGGCAGGGGGAACTGGGTGCTGGACTCTCGGGTGCACTGACTAAAGATTTCCAAGTTATTTGGAGTTTATAAGTATCCACATGAAATATGTGCTATGAAAGGCGAAGTTATGGAGGCTGTAAGAGCCTTTGGAATTGATCCCAAGCCCGAAGGCACAGTGGGGAGCACAGGTATGCTGCCCATCAGACCGCGTTTGAGGGGCTTCGGCCGCTCCACTGTGAAAGCAAGCAAGGCAACCCTCCAAACCCAAAAGAGAACTGAGCACCTCTTCCTCCTGACTCCAGATCTCCTTACCACCAGCTAGCTCTTCAGAGAAAGCTGCAGCCTTGAAGCCTCCTGACAAGGAGGAATCAGTACTCCAGGACCTCCATGGGGCTCATGCAGCACACTGGGCTGAAAACAGCGATCTGATCCTGGCTCAAATTCCCTGGACAAGCCAGGGTACATGATGCTCAGAAACACTCACACCCCAGACAGAGCTTCCGCTCTCCAGTAAGTCCTCTGAGGCACGAAATCACCCTCTCCAGTACCAAGCTCCATTTTTACTTGTTTAGAAGTCCTTCCCCAGGTTTATTTGGAAAGCCACTATAGCTCTTTGCTCTTGGATGGCAAGACTGTAGTCTAATCTCTACCTGAATGTATTCATCATCAATATGTAACTGCTCAGACCTGCCACTTATCCTCCAAGCCAGAAAGTCTTTATCCTTTTTGACATTTACCATGTCTGAAGGTATTAACAAGGAATCACCACCGCTCCTCTCAGCTTGCTTGGCTGAGGGTGTTCTTTCTTCCAAACCGGCTCCTTTTTAGAGGAAAATCTTGGGAAAATTATACCAGTTTTACATTTAAAGAACATTTACTTTCATTGCTCTTAGAAATCCCCTCTACATCCCTGGATTATGTCAGATAGGACATCTACCTGTCAGATCTTGCTGGCCACCGAGTCTTTGTTGCTGCATTAAAAAGCAATTCTTCTTCTGTTACAGGGGTACGGTGTCAGTTCTTGGACAGTGTCACCTTTAACTGCACCCTTCCATGTCCCCAGAAATCCAGCTTTGCTGGATGGGGTGCTGCTCTGAAAGGATGGGGAAAGTGTTGATGTTCTTTGACACCTGCTCTGGAGATGGAGTTTAAAGAGCTAAACCAGATCTCCTGCGTCTCTCCAAGCAAATCCTAACCTGTGTTGTCAATGTCAACTCAATTGTGGACAAATACAAAGTTGGATTTTCTTGTCAAAGAGTGAAGTGTGTCTCAGGTCCTGATTCATTTTGGAGAAGGAGCACTGGAACTAAAACAACTGGCAGGTAAAGCTGGGGAAAATAATACGGCCTTCTCACAGTTCTGATTGCAGGAAAGGCAGCACCATGGAGAGCTCAGTTAGAGAATAGATGGCTGTTGTCTTGGGGTACAAATGGAATGATGGGGTATGATCCACTGGATCTGACTAGCCAAACTCTGTGTTATTTCTGAATCAGCTGTAGATGGTGGATGTGAAGAGCCACATGCAAAGCACGTGGGTGAGGCATCACGGCAATGGACACGTGTGCTCTTCCTTTGGAAGCTGGTGTGGTTCCACACACAGTGTAGGCAAAGGATCTCCCATTCCTGGAGTACTAACAGCATGGGGAAATAACCAGTGTGGCACCAAGAGCAGAGAGCACACCCAGTACTGGAAACAGCCCCATGGGTGATGTGTAAACAAAACTTGCCTGTGTCCTGTTAAACCTCCTTTGGCTCCGCTCAGCACAGCCACCAAGGAGGGGGACGTGCAGGTGGGATCCCCCTGACGTGGGGAGAGCCTGTGGCCCTGGCTGCGTGATGCTCAGGTGCACAGGGCAAGGGGTGCGACCCCCTGCCCCAAAAAGAGAACCAGAAACTTAAGAGTCACATTGAACCATCGATGACTTGATTGAATCCTAAATGTCTGATGTTGTTTTTGCTGCAGTTGGGGTCGCACTCCCTCTGACAAGAAGTGGGTAGGAATTACCTTGGCATTTGGAGGATGGATCTGAAATCAATAAACAGGAAACTCAGCTTGGATCGAGCACAGAGTGTCAGACTTTGAGGGGACAAATCAAGCCCAGAATCACAGAATCATAGGGGCTGGAAGGGCCCTCCAGAGCCCATGGGGTGCAACCCCCTGCCAAAGCAGGGTCCCTAGGACAGGGCACACAGGGCGGTGTCCAGACGGGGCTGGAATCTCTCCAGAGAAGGAGACTCCACAACCTACAGGTTTAAAATAGTGTTTAGATATTTCTGCAAGGTACAGCCTCATCAGGAGCTGAGTACATCTTCCTCCTGGGCTGCTCTTGGGAACAAAAGTGAGGTATGATTCTAGCACACACAGAGCAGCACTGTGCACAGCCAAAAGGAGAGGCTGTGTATCGCACCCCCGCCCCACGATGGGTATCCCCACTGAGACAGCCAGTCCCCTTAATCTGCAGAAAGGCAGATTTAGGTCAGAAGCATCTCTGATTGCTCTCGTTGTTCAGCTGCCAAGGCCAGAGGCTGGATTATGGGATGGCATAACGAGGAGTGCCCGGTCTGGGATTAAACCAGCAGCTGCCGAGAGCGGCCGCTTCAACCTGCCCAACCAAGGCAGAGGGCAAGGCGACCCCCTAAGCCCCTTCCAGCCCCACGTTTAAACACTGTACTGCATATCTGCCAACCCTGCTCTTACCAAAACAAACATATTTAAACTGAGGTTTAACACATTTATTTTGTGACTTGATGTCCTCTCAGCAGGCTTGGATCACTCGCGAATTGCTGTTAGATGACAAGTGGTGTTTAACCTTCTGCAAAGGTCACATCTCCACGAAAATCTCTCCTCCAGAAGCATGTCAGCTCGAGTGACACGTCAGTGCCCAGCACTTGCTGGAAAACTCTATTACCAACGTCTGTCACGCTTGAAAATTGAAACAAACTTTGGAAGGCCAAGTCTCCAAATGCCACGGCGCATCCTAGAGCCGCCTCCCAGCACCAACAGCCCTGTGTTGCAGAGTAAATCACATCAATATATCAAGCATGGGACACAGGGGACATGGGCAGCCTCTGCTCAGTGTCTGTGGGGACAGGACAAGGGGCGATGGGCTCAAGTTGGAGCACAGGGAGTTCCCCCCAATGTGGGGAAGAACTTCTTCCCAGTGAGGGTGAGGGAGCCCTGGGACAGGCTGCCCAGGGGGTGTGGAGTCTCCTTCTCTGGAGAGATCCCAGCCCCGTCTGGACACCGCCCTGTGTGCCCTGTCCTAGGGACCCTGCTTTGGCAGGGGGTTGGACCCCACGGGCTCTGGAGGGCCCTTCCAGCCCCTGTGATTCTGTGAAACCCATGAGCACCTCAGCTTAGAGCATCCCCACTTTGTAACACAGGCTCCACGTTTCCATGCCTTCCTGTTTGAACAAGTGTCTGTCAGGTTGTGACGTGCTCTGAAACAGGAACAGTCAAACCCTGTTTGGCAGCACAGCTCAGTGTATGTTCCATGGCATCAACACACACAGGTTTCCCTGAGAGTCAGGCTCACCCATGGAAGCACACCGCTCTCCACTCACAGATCTGAAATGATTATGCCTTGGAAAGCACCAACAACATATTAAGTGCTTTAAAGTGATGCTTCAAAACCCAGGGGCCCCGAGTTGCTTAATGAAGAGCATGGCATGCAGACACCGTCCCGGGGAAGGACAGGAGAAAGGGAATGGGAGAGCTCTGAAGCACAGGCCACCTTCATTTAATTACCTGGCTCTGATCTCAGCTGGCCTTTGTTCCACCTTGGGTTTCCTGCAGGAAAACTGATGTTTCAAGGCTTGTTGGTAGGAACTGGCCATCTAGAGACAGGCCAATTAAACAGTTGCTGTACGCTTCTTCATTCTCAGCTGTTGGGTTGCATTAGGTGAAAATGATGGGTGATGTATTTCTCATTTACTTGGCCATTATCAGTTCCTCACCCACACTGTGTGTATTGTGAGGGAAACAGGAACCTGATAAAATCCTTCTCAAGGTGCTGTGGAATGGGGAGCAGGTATTCAGATGCAACTTTGTGTAGGAAAGACAGGAAAAGATGATCAGCATTAAAAAAAAAATCTTTAAATACAGTTAATTGGCTAATTAAATACAGTGAGTAGCCCACAGGGTCACTGAGTTGAATGCCAGGTTGTGTCTGGTCCCAGCATCCTTCCAGGCTGTAGAAGGTCTTGTCCACTTGGGTTTTGCTTTTATTCTGAAATTAAAAGTTAATTAATTTTTTAATTTCTTTGCAGTCCCTGGGTGGCTTTTCAGCTTTTAGCACACCCATCTGGGGAAGCAAAGTGACCAAATGGGAGTGGTGGAAACACTGCCCCCACACACAGAGGGAAAGGTCCTGTTTTCAAAGGGTGGCTGATCCCTTCAAACTAAAGACTCCTCCAGGAAGTTCCCCTCAGCAGGAAACAAGGACCACTTAAAAAACCCTCCTCATTAGATTTCAGTAACTTTTAAATTGTTTAAGCCTGAAATTGTCATCACCTGAATCACACTTGGCCCCTGCTTGTTTTAAACGGTGCACTGATGTGTTTTAATGGAAAGACAGGTTTGTGTGCCTTGATTTCCCCAAAGAGGAATCACAGAGTCACAGAGCTGCAGGGGTGGGAAGGAGCCTCCAGAGCCCATGGGGTCCAACCCCCTGCCAAAGCAGGGTCCCCAGGACAGGGCACACAGGGCGGTGTCCAGACGGGGCTGGAATCTCTCCAGAGAAGGAGACTCCACACCCCCTGGGCAGCCTGTCCCAGGGCTCCCTCACCCTCACTGGGAAGAAGTTCTTCCCCACATTGGGGGGGAACTCCCTGTGCTACAACTTGAGCCCATCGCCCCTTGTCCTGTCCCCACAGACACTGAGCAGAGGCTGCCCATGTCCCCTGTGTCCCACCCTTCAGCTATTGATAACCACTGATCAGATCCCCTCTCAGGCTGCTTCTCTCCAGGCTGAACAGCCCCAGCTCACCCAGCCTTTCCTCACAGGGGAGATGCTCCAGGCCCTTCAGCATCTCCAGAGCCTCCTCTGGACTCTCTCCAGGAGATCCCTG
>VZTU01015139.1:352-72562 GCA_013400835.1 Zapornia atra
TCTACATGTAGAAGTCCATCATTTTATTACAGTAGAATTTGTTCCTCACACACTGGAAAGGACAGGTCATGTGGAGTTGTTCAAATGTGTGATGTGTTGGAACTTGGGTTGTATCCATCTGTTATGAACAGGTATAAGAAGCATCTCTCAGATGCTGGAGACATAGTTTTTGATTTAATGTAGCCTTCTGTAACATCAGACTACCAGTGGTCAATTTTTTAGACTCTTCCTGGGGTTTTCAGGCTCAGTTAAGTGTAGTAGTGTAGTAACTGGTCACCACTTTAATTGGTGAGAGGAGCTATTTTGAGATGATTATCTAATTTGCCTGATTCCTACATTCAGTGTAGTTGAAATTCCTATCTTAGTGTTGAACACCACTAAGAGATTTAATGGTACTTAGGACAGGTGTAAGGCTTCTATGATTAACTCAACTTTGCCATACACAGGACTGGTTTCGATAGTATCTTGTCATAGTATACCCCATTGCCTTACTTAAAAAACAAAAATTAAGAACCAACGAAATCCTCCAAAGTCACACATTAAAGTCATGCTTGATTGGTATATTTTGATTGCACAGAATTTTTAAACTGTTAAAGCTTGATTGGTTTCAATCATACGCCCAAATTATATCTGTGTTTATACCAGGTGCCCAGAGCAACCTATAGTTCAGGTCTCTCTAGTTCTTAAAAGGAATAGTACGGATGAAGACATGAGAGTATGGGAAGGGTCCTTATGACTGAAGCCTGTTGTGCTTCCCTCTGCTCTTAAGCTGTAAGGCTGGTCTGCACGACTGAAAACTCAGGTGCTGGCTTCCTCATGGAAATAATAATGACAGAATCACTAGGTTGGAAAAGATCTTTGAGATCATTGAGTCCAACCATACCTGTCCTCTACTAAACCATATCCCTGAGCATACACAGTAACTGTACTAGTATGGTATAAGAATTCAGGTTGTATTTTTGTATAAGGCAGATTTCCAAAGCTCCTGATATTCAGCATGTCTCTACTAGTCAGCTAAATCTGGATTCAGCTTTGTTTTCATAGAACAATACAAAGAACATACACAGTCTTCGAAATGACTGTTGCTGTTCTTGCTGTGACAAAAAATCCTATTTCTCATGGGAATGCAACTGAATTGTCCTTAGGAAAGATGATGATACACATTGTACTGAGTCTTCATGCTGTTCAGTTCAAGGTGACTGTGACATTAGCATAGTAAGAGCTGCTAATGATAGCTGTTAATTTTGGAATCTTACAGTATTACGAAAGTGAACAGTTATGTGGAAGACTTCCATAACTGCATATGAAAAGGAAGGCTATCACAAACTGTTTTTCAGTAACCCTCAAACAGATGCGGTAAATGCAAGATTTCTGTGGCATGGTAGAAGTGGTGGTGTCTTACAATGGCATTTCTGTATGGGCCTTCCTTAAACTTCAAACTGAAGAATTTGCTTGTAAATCTTAAACCGCATTTGCATTTCAAGTTTGTTTTAATTTTGGTGAAGATGTCCTTTATTGGTAATAGTGAGGGGTTTGTTTCTGAGGGTTTTCTTGGTTGGTGTTTTGGATTTCTGGCAGGTTTTGTTGTTGAAGGAGTTTGATTTTAATTGTTTTCCTTTGTAATGAACATCTGAATCTTCCTGTATGCAAAGTTCTCTTAGACTTAGAATATGGATCTTTGGATGGGTGGGTATGTGTGTATTTTTTGTAGAACCGGAAACACTGTTCCGTGGCTGCCAGAATACAAGTTCATTCTGTTTGGTTTCTGGTCTCAAACTTCTGGTTTTACCTTTCCTCCTCCTTTGCCCCCCTGGCCTTCTCTACTCTCTCATTCTCCTCTGATTGTGTCTGGGCAGCTCTTGCCTTCTGAGAAGATCAAGTGGTAGGGTATCAGAAGGTGAGCATGCAGCTTGGGTCAAATACTGTTCTACAGAGAGTGTCCACCCTCCTAAAAGAAAAGTTTCACTTTGCTTCTGTGTTCCAAGATAAATGGCGATGTATGTTTAGGTAATAATTTGCTTTTTGAAAAATGTTTGTTATATTTGAGCATTCTCTGTACCTTTTTTATGCAGCAGACTGTTAAAAAGCTCTGTTGACTTTTAAACTACATCCTGTCTGTTGGCAACTCAAAATGCAAAACTGGATTTTTTTTTTTTTGTAGATTCATGCTATTATAATAGGTCAAAGTACCTGGTAGTGATAGTAAGACTACAGGACTAGGCCATAAACTGTTCCTTTTGACATTAAAAAGAGGTTTGAAAAATGCAATGTAAAATCTTAAGCATCATCTGAAGTTAGTACTGTACTATATGCGAAGAAGAAAAACGTCTGATATATTTTTTGTCCCTGTTCTGTGTTCTTTATTCCATCAATTTGGGTTTTTCTTGAAGAAACTGAATTGTTATGAATAGCTTGGACTTCTTAAGTTGAATGACAGTACTCAAATAATTGAGAACGTTTTGGGTAATAATTATGCAGGAGATGAGTAGTTGCTGTGTTTTCCTTTTGAAACTATGTAATCTGTGAGAAAGAGGTTATGTTTGTGCTCTTAACTTTGGGGAGAAAAAAATTTCCACTGAAGAAGCTTAATTCTCAATTTGAAAACAGCCCATAATGGGAAGTTTGGGAGCTTGGGGATTGTGTGCTAATACAGCACAGGAGTTGTGCTTGTTTTCCAGTGTGGAAAGCCTTAGGGTAACTTGGTTTTTTGTGGGTTTTTTTGGATGGCTAATAGTAGAGATTTGGGTCTGAAATAAATCTTGAAGAGGAATGTGGGTTGTGGTTGGTTTTAGCTTTGTTTAGAGATTTCTTATTTCTTAATTTTCTATTTCAGATATCTAGGGTTTTGGCCATGGAAGAAGTCACTGGAGTTTGCAAGGCAATTGCATGTGCAGAATGTCACAGTGTTTGTAAATCTGACCAAAAGTAGGCACACTGAAAGACACTTTAGGTTTCTTTGAGAAGTGCAAAGAAAAAAAATTGTTCAGGTTTTGAGGGTGGATAAGCAGGAGTTCAAGGTTAAAGTTCATACCTCTGATTGTCTAAAATTGGGTTGTTTGTCACTTGTCATTGCTGCTGTAAAAAAAAGTGTCTTCTGCAATTCTAGTAAGAAACCACATCTTTTACATCAATGCATTGAACTTTGAGGTGCATGTGTACTAATTTACATCCTATGGAACTGTATGTTTAAGGCTTACCTGTTTATCTGAAAGATTATTAATATTTAAGCTCATGGGATTAGAGAAGTTGTACATTATTGACAATTATCTTTTTAGAGCATGACTGTTGACATGTGAATTGAAAATGGTACTTCTGTATTGTGGGAGTTGCCTAAAGAGCAAAACTGGTTAGGAACATGAAAGTGTTACTTTGTGCAGCTTGACATACTTGTAAATAAGTGTTTTCAAGCTGTTCGGTGATGGATGTTCTTAGATTCTTATGTTCAGCCTTCCTGGTTGCTCTGCTGTCTTTGATAAGATGGTATTTGAAAGCATGTCACTGTCGTACCTTTGTGTGTGCCATACTGGAAAACGTCCAGTTAAATCTGAGCTTTCTTGCCTGCTATGAGTTGTGCTGCTGGTGCCCCCCCCAGAGTGCTGTCTTGCAACTTTTTCATCATGCAGTGCTGCCTGCTGTTCTGAGACTATAAGTCAGCTAGCTAGGATAACACTTAAAAACTCAGGTCTAGGTATGTCTATGAAAATTTAAAATTTCGAACTCAGGAGAATGACCTGTAAATTCTGACTCTACTTACGTTACAAAAAAAGGTGTGAGAAAATTAATTGTCCTCCATCTGTGCATAGTTATGAAACTTACTCATCTTCCCTAACTTTCTCTAAATTTCCAAATGTGGATAAATTGCTGTCATTTGCATCTCAAATCCAGCTCTAAAAAAAATTGCTGTAATACTGAACAGATTTTTTGTTAGCACTGTTCCTAATGGGGAATAGAGTAGCTGGAAAGAAAATAGAGCAGTCTGAGCTATCTAATCCTGTGAAGTGCTCAGATCAGTAGCTGGCTACCAATATTGGCATGACTTTAGGAGGATATGGTATTTTTCTCCAAGAAGACAAGAGTAATTACATCCATAATTAATTAGGTAATAGCCATAGGTTTCAAGAACCTACAGAGTCACTTCTGTGCAGTGTTACCTTAAACTAAAATGTCAATCGGTTGCTTGTTTTCTCATAGGTTGTAAATTCACTGCAGCAACAGACACAAGCTACATCTCCTCCAGTTCCTGAACCTCACACGCTCACTACTGTGGCTCAAGCAGATCCTCTTGTTAGAAGACAGCGAGTACAGGACCTTATGGCGCAGATGCAGGGCCCGTATAACTTCATGCAGGTATGATCACCCCACCCTACTGTGAAGCTAGAGCCAAAGAGACAGAAAAGCACTTTCTGGATGTTAGTCATGATTTAGTCTGCTGTAATTCATTTGGAAGATAAAGTGGTCTTGCAAACTGTATAATGCTCTATGGCAAGATTCTGTCCAAGCCCACAAACCAGTATTGCAGTCAAAGTACAGTTAGAATTTTTAGCTTTTCAGTCATTGTTTGTACTAAATCTACAGAGAAGATAAAGTTGTGCGTCACTAGGTGCCATAATGTATTCTGCTTAAGTGAGATCAGCTGTAAAATATCCCTTCTATAAGATAGCTCTAAATTTTGTATTAGGAAAACCGTCTACAACATGAGGAGAATACTTCCTGGGTTGCCTCTTGGAGGCACTCTTTTAACCTCTAAAGTAGGAACAACTAGAAATTCATTGGGTGGTAACAGAACACATGAGAAAAAGCCTCTCCTCCTCCACAAAGTAGACACCTTGGGAACAAATGAGACATACACTTCTGTTCCTTTTTTGTTTCTTCCTACAAAATCATAGAATCATAGAATCGTAGGGGTTGGAAGGGACCTCGAGAGATCATCGGGTCCAACCCCCCTGCCAAAGCAGGCTCCCTAGGACATATCACTCAGATAGGTGTCCAGACGGGTCTTGAATATCTCCAGAGAAGGAGACTCCACCACCCCAGGGCTCTGTCACCCTCACTGTGAAAAAGTTCTTCCGCATGTTGGTGCGGAACTTCCTGTGCTCCAACTTGCAGCCATTGCCCCTTGTCCTATCCCCACAGACCACTGAAAAGGGGCTGTCTGATTCCCCCTGCATCCCCTCCTTAAAATAATTATAGACTTTAATTAGGTCCCCCCTTAGTCTTCTCTTCTCAAGGCTGAAGAGTCCCAACTTACTCAGCCTATCCTCATAGTGGAGATGCTCCAGGCCCCTGATCATCTTCGTAGCCCTTCTTTGGACTCTCTCCAGGAGATCCCTGTCCTTTTTAAACCAAGGAGCCCAGAACTGGACACAATACTCCAGGTGGGGCCTGACCAGGGCAGAGTAGAGGGGGAGGATCACCTCCTTTGACCTGCTGGCTACACTCCTCCGGATGCACCCCAGGATCCCATTGGCTCTCCTAGCCACCATGGCACACTGCTGGCTCATGGCCAACCTGTCATCTACCAGGACCCCCAGGTCCTTCTCCACTGAGCTCTTCTCCAGCAGGTCATCCCCCAGCCTGTACTGATACAAATGGTTGTTCCTTCCCAGGTGCAAGACTTTACACTTGCTTTTGTTGAACTTCAACCGGTTTCTAACTGCCCAGCTTTCCAGCCTGTTCAGGTCTTGCTGGATGGCAGTGCAGTGTTCCTGTGTGTCAGCCACTCCTCCCAGCTTTGTATCATCGGCACTTGCTGAGGGTGGATGCTATTCCCTCATCAAGGTCGTCAATGAAGATATTAAACAGGACTAGACCCAACACTGAGCCCTGGGGAACACCACTAGTCACAGGATATGCTAATTTAGGATAAAGAACAGATGACTGTCTATTCCGTCTGGCTGTTAAAATCTCCCTCCAGTTATTTTATTTTTTTTTCCCCAGATAGGCTGTAATTTGTGTACATGAAGTGAATTTTTGTTGTGATAAATATATTTTGGAATTGGTAGTATCTTAGTTGATCTAAAATGTAAGGTAAAACCAGCAATTGTGTAATTCTGGACTAAGTCACCTTTATTGTGACCTGGACATTTCTGTACTCTGAATGTTAATATTTTTAAAATATAGTAAATTAAATCTTGTTGTTTTAATTTTTCCCCCAGGACTCCATGCTGGAGTTTGAGAACCAAACACTTGATCCTGCTATTGTATCTGCACAGCCCATGAATCCAGCACAGAATTTGGACTTACCACAAATGGTTTGCCCTCCAGGTTTGTAATGGTAAATCCTAAAGATAAATACTGAGGAGACCTGCAAATATGAATTAGAAAAAGCTTCAGTTAGTGCTACATAGTAAAGGGATGATCACATGATAATACAGTACTGTTAAAGTGTGTTTTCCTCAGAGTTGTGATTGTATTTCTGAGGTGTACTGAACATGTAGACTTCCAATTCTCACTTGCTTCCAAGACTTTGCCTGGAAGTGTGGAACACTTAAAAACTTTTAAAATGGACGAGGTGGAGTTTTGCTTACCCTTTCTGAAACTGGTGGATTATTTTGAACAACTGGAAAAAACCCCATACTTTCCATGGAAATGGTAACTGGCTTATTGAGTATAGCTTTGCCAGACCAAAGGTGTAATCATCTTTATGGTGACGAGCAATCAAATAAAGGAATTAGGCTAAAGATGGTAATACTATTCTGTAAAAGCTTTGATTGTACTGTGTAATAAGTGAAGTTATTCTACTTCAGTTCATGCAGAGTCAAGACTTGCCCAGCCTAATCAAGTTCCTGTGCAACCAGAAGCTACGCAGGTAACACATTCAGTAAATTATGTTTTGGATTTTAAATTTATTTTAGTCTTGATTTATGTTATAATAGGATTTAATTCCTAACTATGTATCAGACTCAAAGAAAAAGCTGGAGGTCTGGATCATCTGTTAACCCCATTATTATAAGCATTACTATATGCAGGTTTTAAGCTATGCTGACACCACATATTTTCTGTAACAGAGTCTTATCAAGCATTACCCTGTTAAAACCTGTCAGGTTCAAGGTTGACGTACAAGTTTATTGAGGAAACTGCATTTCTAATTAGAGGCCTCTTAAGCTGAAGGAAAGAAGCAGTTGCAGTTTGCACTGCTTCTTCCAGTGGCCTAGTGTGGACTCCTCAGCAGTTACTAGCTCTTTAAATCTGTGGACCTCACCTCAGTCAGTCTTGAAATTCAATGTGTGGATGTGATTTTTCCTTTCACCAGTTACTTCCATGTGCCATGTGTTATGCGGCCATCATTTAAACTTTGTTTCTCATGCGGCAGTGTTGAATTTTAAGTAGGTTTTTTCATGATTGAGAGTAAGGACTTTGTTCAGAATGCTGATCTCTGTAGTCCTGCTCTTATTCAGCAGTTGAACGTGAGGTTTCTCTGTGCATTATGTTCAAGACGGACTAATAATTTGATGTGTCAGTCTTTGCCTAATAGTGTTCACTTTCATGTTAAGAAATGTAGTAAAAATTAAAATTTAGACAGAAGCAGTTTGTCCTTTATATGCTTATTTGCAGCAGAAGTGCCAAAGCCAGAATAATTCTGTTGAAGTCTGGATCTGTTCAAGTGGATGTCAGACCACAGATAGATTTTGATGGATTAACTATATAGTTTGTGTTGTTGGTTTTGAATGTTAAGGATTAGTGATGGTTGCTTGTTTGGATAATCTTTTAGTGCTGGAGTTATAGAGCAGTTAGAAAGAGTTTGAGTGCTGTTTTCTTTTGACTTTTCCCAAGATTCCAATTTAAGTTCTTAAACTTGCTGGTGAAAATGTATACATTTGCACCTTTTCATTAAGATGTGTCAGTTTCTTACTGAATTGTCTACTGATAAAAGAACTTCTGGATTTTGTATTGATCGTGTGTGGCATCCCTGGAGGACTCTGCTGGTCTCAAGTACTGAATCTGATCCCTGTAGATGTTTGAAAACCAGAAGAAAAGCTTAGATAGATTGCATATCTCAGAGTATTGGTAGTATAAATTGCTTACTTTATCCAGATTAGATCTGCAAGTTCTAAATCACTCGTACATAAATAGGACTCTTTTTAAGTTTAGTATGTACCTGCTCAAGTGCTAGTACTCTCAGCAGTTTTGTTGGTGTAGAAAAAATACTCATGAGACTTCTCTTT
The DNA here is from genome assembly GCA_013400835.1 of Zapornia atra. Taxonomy (NCBI): domain Eukaryota; kingdom Metazoa; phylum Chordata; class Aves; order Gruiformes; family Rallidae; genus Zapornia; species Zapornia atra. Next base: position 8,518 of record VZTU01015139.1, read on the forward strand.
GCACTGGGTTTATTTTACTGTTAAGTGATGTCTGCCTTACTCCAATGGATTATTTTTTTATTATTATTTTCCCTACCTCAGCCAGTGCTGCACATAATTCCCTTGGGGATCTTGCAATCAGTGGCTGAACTCACTTAGTTCCTTTTGATTTTCAACAAAGTGGTGTGAACACACCCATCAGTTGTTATCACTTGCCTCTTAATATCCCCAGTAGCCTTAAATGCGAAGTCCTGTGCTTTGTTTGCTAGAGTTGTTACTGGACTGGGTAGAAGGGCAAAGGTTGTAAAATGAGCATATTTAGTCCACCGGAAACCAGCACTACTTCTTTGATCTGGCATGAGGTGCATAGTGTGGCATGTTAGAATATATGTCAAAATGTCTACTTGTTTAAAAGTATTTAATTTTAATGGTTGTAAAGATTTGGTAGAATGCAGACTTTCAATAGTCATTCATTCCACAGTTCTCAGATACTGTTGGTTTTTTTTATAAAATTGTGTGTGAGCTTCAGCTGACTTCTAGGGGCTTTGGGATTTTATTTGTCAGGTTCCCTTGGTTTCTTCTACAAGTGAGGGATACACAGCCTCCCAACCCATGTATCAGCCTTCTCACACAACAGAGCAACGGCCACAGAAAGACTCTATTGACCAGATTCAGGCAAGTCAGAATTCACAGGGGGGAAGGAACTCTGCACGTGTGATGAAATGTTAGTCTGTGTTTCTTTGTAAATAAAATTTTGTAATTTTTGGTTACCTATTAATAGGGCCGCTTCAGTTGAGTTTAATGTCACAATTTTGAGCCTATCTTTGACCAGAAAGTACTTTGCAGTAAGACTTTCAACTTAATAGATTGTCTGTTCAGCTAAAGGAAACATGCCAAGGTCAGAATATGAGCATCAGTGTTGTTGGCTTAGGAAACACTAAGTGCACTGGCTAGCACTGAGCCCAGAAACTTGTTCATTGCCCTCTGTAGTTCTTTCTAGTCGTGTTTCAAGTTAACAAGGGAGAAGACTGCTAGGTTTTTCCTCTCCCATTATACCATTGTGACTGAGGCTGTTGAGCTGAAGTAGAAAATAGTCATTTGTTGAAGTGAACCTGAGGTGTTGTGTCCCCCCCTGCCCCCTTTTTTTTTTTGGGGTGAAGCTTAAAGTTTTTTATATTATTCAAATAATGCTGAAGTTGTTTATTTTCATTTACTAGGCTTCAATGTCACTGAACGCAGACCAGACCCCATCATCATCCTCGCTTCCTACTGCATCCCAGCCGCAGGTGTTCCCAGCTGGATCTAGCAAACCTTTGCACAGCAGTGGAATCAATGTTAATGCAGCTCCATTCCAATCCATGCAAACAGTAAGTAGTAAATTTACACTTGAGTTGCTTTGTTTCAGTAGTTGTTCCTTTTGTTGCTGTATGAACACTGAAATCAGTAATGCAATTCCATAAAACAGTCTTTGGTTATTCGCACATCTTAGATTTGCATACTTTGTCACATGATGCAATGAGAAATTATAAAAAATCAATTGTACAAGAGCTGTTTTGTGTAATATTATAGGTATTCAACATGAATGCGCCTGTTCCTCCTGTTAATGAGCCAGAAACCCTTAAGCAGCAAAATCAGTACCAGGCCAGTTACAGCCAGAGTTTCTCCAGTCAGCCTCACCAAGTAGAACAATCAGATCTTCAGCAAGAACAACTCCAGACAGGTAAACTTAACTTTAGCAGAGACTAAAATGGCAGTAGCTTCAGTAGAGCAGATGATCAGGCTGTGGAGTCCCAGGTGATGTAGCAAAGCATCTCACACGTTCTGAAATGTTGCTAGTCTTGAGAAGCTGTTCCCTGAACGGTATCTGGTTTGGGTTTGTGGTTGGGTTTTTATTCTCTGTCAGTTTGACTATACGTTAGGGGGTGAAATTCAGTATGTGTATCTCTAGCTGTTCAGAGAATTTTACCACTTGATTCAGTCTCATATGGGTTTAAAAAACAAATGGGATTAAGGATCGAAAGCAGTGTAAGTGCAATACTTGTTCTGCTGATGTAAAGGTTGAATGTTTCTTAAATTTGCTTTAAAAAACAGAGGTACTGTTTCAGATTACATTTTAAAAGGAAATAGTAAATGGAAAGCAAATACAGACTGCTTCTTACAGATGATAAATGGTTGATAAAGATCTAGAAACTTTTGATAAAATCAGTTGGCCATGGTTTGAATGCAGCAGGCAAAATGCTTTCTAAGTTAGCAACTTCAGAAAAGCAAACGGTAAAATAAAGTCTACATACAAAGCTCCTGTTCTCCTAGCACTCTTCTCACTTTCTGCTGAGATAAAACTTGCAGATGTAGGGAGGGATTTTGAGTGAAGCACACAAGATAGATGACAAAGATGACAAAGTTGAAGTGCTCACTACTGGAGCAAACGAACAGAGCCTCATCCTTTTTCTCTATAAGTAATTATGATCTGGAATGAATATTTCTTAAAAATTGGGATGCTGGGGTGGGTGGATGAGAAAAGGGAGATCCAAGCTTTCGTTATCTATATGTTTTTGAGCTATATGCAGCACAAGGCAGAAAGACAATCTGGGGAATGCTGGTGTTGAAGGTGGCCCTTGGAATAGAAACAATGTAACAGTAAACGTAACTGTTCATACACAGAAAATACAGTGGCCTAAGAACATAACCTGTATGCTGATTAAGCACAGAAAAGGATGACCACCTCATGCATTCCATTAGAACCCATGGGGAATTGAGTAGAAGGGAGGATCTATTCACAACTTCCGTATCACTTTGTGACTGGGTGAAGTAGGCAGAAAGTTGTGCTCCTGATGAATGATGGAGAAATCTTCCCTTCCTGCATATGAGGAGGGCTTTATCACTTAACATTTTCTCTGAGACCATGCTTCAGCATTTATCAGGGTAAATTATACTAAATTTTACAGCTGTTGTGCCCTTACAATAAAGCATTCCATCTTTTATTACATATATTGAGCCTGTAGCCCTCAGATTGTATATATGGGAAATGAACATGCACAGACTTTTATACTAACTTTTTTTTTTTCTCCCCAATTTCAATTTAGTGGTTGGTACTTACCACGGTTCCCCGGACCAGACCCATCAAGTGGCAGGTAACCACCAGCAACCTCCCCAACAGAACACTGGATTTCCACGTAACAGTCAGCCTTACTATAACAGTCGAGGAGTGTCGCGTGGTGGATCACGTGGGGCTCGTGGCTTAATGAACGGTTACAGGGGACCGGCAAATGGATTTAGAGGTAAACAGTTCTATTAAACTCTCTCATTTGGCTTTTATTTACTTTCTGGAAACACCATATCAAGATATCAGGTGTGTCGAACTGTCCTACTGTTGTTTTTATACTGTAGTAGTATCTCAGTAAGATACTGAAACTTGTAAAAATACTCTGCTTTAGCTACCTAAATTTTAGGTGTTCGGTTAGGCTTCCTATTGGGATGTAAAAGAAAAGAAATTTTTTTTTCTGTTCTGTGCTGAAAGCGTAGTGTTAGTTTGATGATGCATCACAGAAATACCCAACAGAATTTCACAACCATCAAATGAGGAATTCAGATGCCATTTGGTATTTCAAAACATTTTTTCCCAGCTATGGTAGTAGCTTATTTTAAAGTTTCATGTTTCATCATACTGAGAACAGGCTGGATAATGTAGAAATACAAGAAGAAAAAAGTCCAAAAGTCATTACTCTGAAGGAATTAATGGGAGCAGGGGGTAGATACTGTAGCTCTGGTTAAATAAGAGCACTTTCATGGTTACTGGGTACTATTAGGTGTGGCTGTGCAATGTTAGAGATGCATATGTTAGAATGGGAGAGACTGTTTCCTTGGCAGGTGTCCTGGGATTAGCCTAATGGATACGTTACTGTTTGCCTTTACCATGTTGTCTTGCTTGTGTGGTTAGGGAATAGAGGAGAAATCTGTATGAAAAAAGTACAACTGATCATGGTAGGGAATGCAGTGATCACTACTTGTCTGCTAAAAATTCACCTGGATTCCGGGTGTTAGACAGACCCTTGGCACTAGAGCCATCCTTGGGCATGTTGGTTCCTAGCACTTGTGAGAGTCTTGGCTCAGGAACAGCTTCTTGTTTGATGTTGGTCTTAATTCTTGTTTCTTGTAATGGTATTAGCACTGATGTTGCAAACATTTGCTTGACTTGCAGGTAAACAGTACTTACTAAAGGGGTGGTTTTCCTCAGATTTAGGTAAAATGCTGTTACCGCTTTTCTTTATATGGTAGCATAAACTAATAGGTTATAATTTCCAAATGAAAGACTACTTCTGCCCTCTTCCTTAGGAGGATATGATGGCTACCGTCCTTCCTTTTCCAACACTCCAAACAGTGGTTACACGCAGCCCCAATTTAACGCTCCTCGGGATTATTCAAACTACCAGCGGGTAAGCTACCCTTACGCTGTGACAGTTGAGAAGTTGAGGAAAAAAGCATCTGTCAACAAAAGCACTCAGTGTATTAGTGAAAGCTTTTCTGAGGACTTTATTGCTGTTTCAGGTACTAAACAGACACTTAGAAATAGCAGAATGTTAAATGGCTGGTTATAATTGGGAATAAATAAGCCTGTTAGGTTTATTGATCTCTGAAGGACTTAAATCATAGAATGCTTTGGGTTGGAAGGGATCTCAAAGATCATCTCGTTCCAACCCCCCTGCCATGTGCAGGGACACCCTCCACTAGACCAGGTTGCCCAAAGCCCCATCTAACCTGGCCTTAAACACCTCTAGGGATGGGGCTTCCACAACATCTCTGGGCAGCCTGTTCCAGTGCCTCACCACCCTCATAGTAAAGAATTTCTTCTTAACATGTAATCCAAATCTACACTCTTTCAGCTTGAAACCATTACCCCTTGTTCTATCGCTACGCTCCCTGGTAAACAGTCCCACTCCAGTCTTGTAGCTGAAGCAAGGCTGAGTCAATTACAAAGAACTCAATAGAATTATTTTCACGGCTTTGTCAGAAAGAAGCTTCAAGAAGAACTTAAATCCTTTGAAATTAACTTTTGAAATTTGTTTGGAATTTCCCGTCTTCCGCAATGCTGATACCTTACTCTGAAATTTGTGTAGAATTTTGTGTTCTGAAGGAAGTCAGCTCAGTTTGGTCAAAGCTTAGACTGGAAAATGTTTAACTCTGCAAATCCCCAAACAAGTCCCCCAAGCAAATGAGATGACAGATGTAGATCCTGCTGTTAGACTGTCGCTTCATTTGCTTACTGGTCCTCCAGCCATCTCATCTGCTTGAAAAGCTTGAATACCAAATACATCTATTTACATTTCTTACTTGTATTGAACAACATATCCTCTGAGGAGAGAATTTGTCATTGTATGTTTTATTCTAGCTACTAATATGAGGAAGAATTTATTTTTATAAGATTAATTTAAACTAATAAAATGCTAGATGTTGAAGTCATGGGTGTTTTGTCAGCGCATATTGTTCTAAAAGCTTCTTACTTTATTCATAATCAGTAGTTCCCTGAAACACAAAATACCAAGGTTTTATGTCATAACTTTTTCCACTTCTTTGCTTCAGGATGGGTATCAACAGAATTTCAAACGTGGCTCTGGACAAAGTGGACCTCGGGGAGCTCCTAGAGGTAATTCCTGAGTAGCTAATAATTAATTTGGCCAGAATGGAAATTCTTGGTCCAAGTTCTGGTGGGTGGGATTTAAAAAGCAACCGTGCTCCTTTTTCAGCTGGTCACAATTGAAAAATCAGCTTGCTTTCCTCTGCCCTCATAGTTGGCCCTGATTTTGAACAGGGGTTGGTCTTGAAAGAACTCAAGGCCCCTGCTGGCCTGAGGTACACTGTGATCCCTTGAACTTGTGGTGGAAGCTTAGTTGGCTGTAGAATGGGGAGTTCTTTGAAAAGAAGTTACAACAATTGCTTTTGACAAATGTAGCTGAATTATTTAGTTGAGTTTTATTGATGAAAGCCTTAGAACAGTGGCGGTTTTCTTGTTTTGGAGGTTTATCATGACATACTATCTACTTAGTGCATTAGTAGTTTGCAAGTAAGGCTTGCTTATAGCAGATACCAGCTTGAACTGGCTGTTGGCCTTCAAAATTGCGTGTTACTCTGTTGCACTGTAAGATGTCCTCCTGCATTTGTTGTAGGAGTCTCACTGGAACTAAGAATAAAAAAGCCTGTTCCTTCATCCCACAGAACTGGGCTTTTAGCTTACAGGCCTTCTGTAAGCCTTTGGCTTACAGAATTGTGTTGTCCTGTAGCTTCATAAGACTGTTTGCTACAAGTTCATCTGAAGAAACAAAACAAATAACCCCACATACATAATGAGGTTGTAGTTGAACTTCTAATTTCACTTTCAACACTATTTACAGAGTTTTTATATATGGAGTGTGAGAGGCAGTCTCACACTGACAGTCTTCTCGTTAATGATGGAAGAAAAGAATGGAAGCTAAAACATCATTAGTTAGGTGATAGTACTAACTAGTAATAGTAAATACTAATTAGTAAATAGATAGTAGTTGGTTTACTGTATATTGGTTTAATATACAGTAAACCAATTACTCCTGACATCATTTCAGAACTTCTGATTTCAGTCTTAGATTCATATCTTCATGACTTGATTTTTATTTTTCTATTTTTATTTTTTACTTGAGGTGACTACAACTTTGTAGTTCTGGGTGGGAAAAAGCAGTGGGATGAAGCTGAAAGCTGTAAAGACAGCTTACATGCTGTTGAGTTTTGAACAGAAAGAGCTTTTAGAACCATATGTAGTCTAGACACAGACCTGGGAATTCTTACCTAGTGTAGACCAGAGCTTTTAGGAATTTTTTTAATAACCTGACTTCATGCATGATTTACGTGCCTTTTTTTGGTTTTTTTAGGTCGTGGTGGGCCCCCAAGACCAAACAGAGGGATGCCTCAAATGAATGCCCAGCAAGTGAATTAAACAAATTCACAGGATTACATTAAACGCCAAAAACACACTGGCCAGTGTACTATACATGTTACCAGAAGAGTTATTATCTATTTGTTCTCCCTTACAGGAAGTTTGTTGTAAAGGGACTATTTTCATTACCCATAGTGACAGGACTACAGTTGCCAGCTTTATTATTACCTGGATATGGAAAGGAACGAAACAACGTTTACTCTGCATGTTCTGTCCTAAGCATCATCTTGAGCCTTGCACATGAGATTCAGATTCCTCACCCTTGCTAAGAGTAAAGCAAAAAAAAGGCAATTTTCAGGGTGAATCAATCTCCATGGTTAACTGAAGTGGCAGGAAAAAAACAAAGACTCGCTTCTGACATTTAAAAGTGATGTAACAAATTTGGAAAAAAATCAGCTAATTTGTAAAGATTTACTGTGGTGGCAGTTGGCAAAACTTAATGTTCCCGTGAAAGGATGGAAAAGGTGAAGTGTGGCTTGGTAGAGCAACTGCATTTCAGCTTTTCCTTACTAAATTGAAGCACTGAGCAATTAAAGATGAGTAGTGATGCCTATTTCCCTAAATAGACCAATAGGTTTATAGTCTGGTTTTGACAAAGAAGCAGCACCCTTAGCTACAGCACTCCTCATCACCAGGGCCCTGTTTACTGTGGCTAAGGATTTAAGATCGCTTGCATAACTGCTAATGTAACTGTGTAAGTTTTATTTAAAAAAAAAGAAAAAGAAAAAAAGCTTTGATTTGGCACTTGAACAAAATTTTGCAACAGACATGAACTATAATCTGGATGGCCACTGTATATTTGATGTGAAGTATTTAGATATCTCTTTGAAACACTTTTTAAGTTTCTTTGATAGCAATGACTTTTGTAAGGATTGGTATTCTCTATCATTCCTTACGACTTGCACATTGTCTGTCTCTAATACTTGACCTTGCTGTATTATCACCTAAAAACTGATGCCGGTACTGATGGAAATCTCTAATGGATAATCGTAACACTTTTGGTCACATGTCCTTTTGTCTTTCCTGCAGCCTTGAAGGTTTTAAGAAATCTCAAATGCCCGCTGCTGCTGCCCCTTTAATTGCTATCTTTTGAAAAGCACCAGTATGAGTTTGAATTGATTTCCCCTTTTAAGGGAAATGACAGCCAGCAGTTACAGTTCTAATGGTATAAGCAAGACAAATAAAACATGTTTATAAAAATTGTATCCTGGAACACTGGTTTTCAACGACTGAAACAAATGTAATGGGGTGACACTGCATAAGGTTGTTCTTGGTTGCTTGTTTTTTTCCCCTCAGTAGATTATCTTCTTCCCTGAACAGATGCAAACCCTCCTCCCATTTTTCTAATTTTATTCTAATAGCTATGATGACTTCTGGGAAACTTTTCTTTTCACAGACTTCCCTTTTCACCAAGGCAGTAATGTATAAAAGAAATGGCATAAGACTAGGAGCTGGAAAATACCGAGTCTTAATCCAGTTGTACTGCATACGCGTGGCATAATCTTTGGAAAATCACTTGTGCCTACCTTTTGCGCACATGCACTCTCTCTGCAGTGGGGAGAATATATTGATAGCTGCCTCCATAGAGGTGTTGGTAGTTCTGTTGCTTTCTGTAGCACGTGCAAGAAGAAAAGTGCTATCTAAAGTATTGCTCATCAAATAATTCCTACCTGTGGAAAGGTGAAATTAAGGAACATCTATGTGTTGTTTGAATGTTAGATACAAAACTGAAGGTTGTTTTCACTCAGAGCGTCATTTCTACATTGTATCACAACTTGAACTTTCAGAACTTGTAGTTGGATATTTTGACTTCATTGGGAACTAATGAGACTACATACGAGTCAGGGTAGTACCGCTTCTCTGTGCTCTGTGTGAAGAGCACAAGGGAGAAGTGTGTTTACTGAGGGATGAGATAAGCTTGTGGAGATGGTATTACACACTAGATGTCTTGAAATGATGCTGATGGCTGGAAGCAGCAGTTTTAGTCAAGGCCTAGAAACATTCCATACCAGTATAACAATATAAACTGCAGTCCGGTGAGAAGTTGCTGTTCTGTGTCTTTTTTAGGAAGCTATTACTGAGATAATAGTCCCAACTGGTTTTTAACTGGAAAAAAAAAATAAAATTACAAACTTTTTAATGTTGAATTGATGTAAGAAAACCATGAATTCTTTTTAATTTTTTTTTGTGCATCAGCTTTTTAAATGGTTGGTAGAACACAAGCTATTCAGCTTTTCCCATTGCACACCAAATGCTTCTTAAATAGCTAATTGTAGTTTGACAGTAAACTTGGAGCATACTGAATTAAAGATGGCTGAGCAGATTGGAACATTCCATTTAAGGTTTTGGGCTTGTTTGGTTTTTTTAAACTTATTAATAAAACATTGGGTAGTAGAGAGGCCTCTTAACTGAGATACACCTTTGTATGCCTTTTTATGTCTGAAAATGGTCTTTAGAGTAGCTGCTCTACTGTGTGCTGATAGAGGGAGATGTGTTAGAAGGGTAACTGACAGACAAGTGCGTAATGTGTTTAATCTGGGAATTTGCACTGACCCCTTGAATCTCAACACATGCATCTAATAAACAGTATACTGGAAAATCGGCTTGAGTCGCAGTATGGCACATAGATCCACTAACTGGTTTTCTGGCCTGTTCAGGGGAGCTTTTAAGTATCTTCAGTCTGTGATATACTGGCAGTTCTGGGCAGGTGCTGTTGCAGAGCCCTTCCTGAATGCCAGGGGTGAGCTGCAGGTACCTCGGGCTTGATGCCTGTGGTGGGAGCTTAAGTTCCCGTAACAAAGTGCTACTTCTGAGCTGGTGTATGGACACATCCCTTGCACTCCTGGTGGCTTTACTTGATTCTCCTGTGAATCTGTGTTTTGGGAGTGAGCAGACTACTAGTGGCTGCCAACTTGAATGTGCAGCTACGCTGAGGAGATGCTGATTCTTACTTTGCAGGGGCTTTGCTATCTGATGCTGCTAGGCTGTGAACACTTGGCAGTCTGTGTTGGAGAACAAACTTCTAGCCTCAGTGTCTTATTTCCTCTTGGCCGCAATACAAGGATTCTTGAGTAAATAATTTATAAATCACTCAAGTTTCCAGATGTTTCTACCTAACGTTACTGTGGGAAACTCAGATCCTTCCTAGACATCCTACAACTTAAATATTTTAACTCTGAAATCATTTGCTGTTCTCTCATAGCCAAGGGCAGTGTTGTCCTTGTGTGTTCTTCTTGTGTTAAGTCTGTCTTTTTAAGAACAGCACCAATATGACACATGGACTTCGCTGTGGAGGGAATTAGACTTTATGTAACCCCTGTTTTCTTTCTAAGATGCCATCTTTTGTGCACAGCAGTCTCTAAAACATCACCATGGTTGACTTTCTGTTACTGTAGTAGGTTAGTGTATTCCACTGGGACTTTGTAACTTTCAGAGAGCTTTGCAACCTTGAAAACTTGTTTTCTCAAAATGTTCTGCAAACCTTCTTTGTTAGGCAGATTCTTTGATTGGGTTAGATGTTACCTTTGCATGTGTCTTTGGAGAATGGGTCAAGCTTCCTTCTTTTACCCCAAGTGGTGGTTGAGAATTCTATGGAAAGGGCTTTAATTCTATAGACAAATATTGGAAAGATGATAAATGATGCTGAAAAAAGAGGTAAAACTTCATGTGGTTAAAAGCAAGGATGGCAAAACCTTTATGGTGCAGCAGAAAAAAGACACACAACCAATTTAGAAAAATCTTGATCTTCCTGTTCGGTCTTTTGGGTGTGGTTTGTTGGGTTTTTTAAAGTTCTCGCATTGCCTAAACTGGGTACTTCCCTTACCTCCTCTTTGCAAGAACCGTTTGTTGTAAAAGCACACCTGAGATGGAAGTGGTTAAGCTTGGTGGGAAAATTGTGCTGTATTCTAGGGTTTTCTTCCCTCCAGACTCCCATGTGGCTACAAAGGGCCACAAGCGCACCGCTCATTAACCAGCCCCATTAATTGACACTGCTAGTCACATCTGGAAAAATAAAGATTGCCTCTCCTCCTCCTGCAAAACTGTTTTTGATTAAAGTGTGCGCCAAGTATCAAGACAGCTACTTGGAGATACAGTGTTAGAGCTGGAGTGAAACTTTGTGACTACAGTCTGTAAAATCTGGGCATACAGTATTCCTCGGCATTGACCAGGGATGGGACTGGGAAGTGTTTTGCTTGAGCTGGCGCCAGCCAAGTTCTACAGATGGGGCGGGGAAGTGTTCTGCACCACTAACTGAAAATCGGTGCCTCACTGGAAATTCTTCCCAACAATAAAACTTGCCTTTTGAACTTAGATGATTTCCTTACTTAAACCTGCCAACTGGAAACAAACATTGCAAAATTTTGTAGTTTCCTTCTAATTCTGATTTTCTGTAAATGTCAAAATTTATTTAAGATTTCTTTCTTTTATGTTTCATTGGTCTCCATCTAATCCTGGTTGTCGTAGGAGTTTTGACATAAACTTTGGGGAAAATCCCTTGCTTAACATCAGATAAGCACACCTGGTAGTTGTGAAGAAGGCTAATCCTTCAACTGTTTGTCTAACTTGAGTGTTTTGGGTTTGTTGGGGGGGAGGTTTGGAGGGGAGACGGTGTCCTTCAGACTTTGTTATGCAAGAACTACTGTTCTTCATCCCAGACAGTACATTTTCTCAGAGGAAAGGTTTCCATGCTTTTGAGAACCAGTGCTTGGGATTTGATGTTGCGTTTACATCACCTAAAATTAAAAGAAGATGCTGTGGTAGGCTCAATGCTGCTCCCCCCGCCCCAAAAATGAGCACTGACCCTCTCGCACCTCTATGAATGCTCTGAAAGGAGCATCTTGGATTTCTGCCCCTATTCCTCCAGGGTTTCACATCCCGTGTGGTGTTGAGCTGTTGGTGCGGTGTGGCAGTGTTTCTGATGGGAAACTGGTTTGTCTGAGGGGAGAGGTGCTATGGTATTAACAGCTTGCTTAGGCTTTTCCAATATAATGCAGTTACAGTTATTTGTGGCTCTGTAGATCTAACCTTAGTAGAAGGGAATCTGGTTTCCAAAATGTGCATCCAAGAGCCAGTTTTAGCGGTGCTGAAGAGAGCTGTGTTGGGATGAAGTTTTCCTAGCTTGGCGTTTTGTTCTGAATTAACGTTTATCGGTGTTAGCTCTTGCTGCCGCTATTAACCCATTAATCTCGAAAGCCACGTTCGGTTCTGTTCCCCCTGCACACACTTTATAACGCTCACAAAGTAACCAGATGGGTGTAACTTATCCCAGTTCCAACTGTGTTGGCCAGTTTCTCCTTCCTATAAAATGTACTCGGGAGACCCGGTGGTGGAGCGGGAATACATCTGAAATTTTAGTATCAAGTTCAGTTTTAGTAATTATCCATTAGACTTTTAGTAAATGAAATTGTATTTCCTTTTTTAAAGCTGATTTTAGAATAAATTTTAGTAATGTATCTACCATAAAAGTAAGTCTTCAGAGTTGCGTTTCAGTTAATTGTCAAATTTAAATTTTCCGATGGCCTTAAACACCTGTATATATGTCTTTGCAGTTCTTTAACTCGGCGTTTAAAACAAATTGGTCCATGGCTTATGTAAACACTTGGAAAATAAATCTATTTAAATGCTCTCCGTCCTTCCCTTTTAAGCAAGTGCCTTGTACCCCTTCCCACAGGCAGGCCCTGTCTTGTGATGGCAGTGTTGCCTTGGTGGTTTTTGTCTCAAACCGGCTGTACCTGGGTTCACCTCCTCCAAAGCTAACTGCACCTCCTCCAAAGCTAACTGCACCACTATTAATTCAGTAGTTTTTGCTATATCTTAAATATCCCGAAGTTCCAACCAGTGGTATTAAGCACAGTTTTCCCTACAGCGTTACCTGGTTTTACATACTTTGCCGTTTGCGTGCTCTGGTTCAGAGGTTTCCTGGCAAGCTGAGAATAAATGTGTCTCTGCAAAGGGCCTGGCTCGGCTTTGGGGCCGAGAGGTTGGCAGTACAGAGTTTAGATGAGAGGAATAGTTTCGCTGTCAGCTGGAGAAGGGATTCGGTGTGTCTGGAAGCCCCTGCTAGAATTTAACCCGGGGCGTCAGGCTGGTGCCGCTCCGCAGCTCAAGGGTTTTGCCTAGGGCGCTCCCACCCCGCCCTGCCTTTCCCGGGCCCCGGCGCTGCTCCGAGCCCCCTGCTTTCACCGGGCAGCGCTGTGCCTGGCAGCGCCGGAGGGGACTCAGCGATTTTTTTGTGCGTGCGCCCCCCGGTTCCCCCCGCACCCAGCTCCGCTCCCGCTGCGCTGGGAGAGACGGGCCGAGGAGCGGCCTTGGCTGGGCAGCCAGCACTACTGTAGGGCAGCGGCTCTGACAGGGGAGAAGGGGGGGGCCAGGGCGGCGGAAGGGCGGCTTGTCCCCGCTGTACAGCCCGAGTCACTGAGCTACGCCACCCGAGGCGGAGCGAAGGGCGCCGTGCGCTCATGGGGACACGGAGCTAACGCCGACACTCCTGCCGCCCTCCGCGGCTCTTCCCGCAGGGAGACTCCTTACAGCTTCCCCTCGTTTGTTCCCGCAGAACCGGTCCTGGTGCCGGGCGGTCTAACACGTGCCTGAGCGCCCCGGCGCAAGACGCTCCGCTTCACACACGTACACACAGTACACTGTCGCGCAGGCGAACGGGAGGGCAGCCTTGGGGTCCTGCCGCGGCGCGTGGCGCGCGCAGTTCCCACGTGGTGTTCCGCGAGCCGCTGGGACCGTGGGCGCCGCCGGGTTCTCGTCAGGGCAGGCGGGCGGCGGGAAGGCCCCAGCACCGCGCGGCCATGCAGCGCCGGAAGGTGGACAACCGCATTCGGGTGCTGATCGAGAATGGGGTGGCCGAGCGGCAGCGGGCCCTTTTCGTGGTGGTCGGCGACCGCGGCAAGGATCAGGTAACGCCGGCCCGGCGGGCGGAGGGGCTCGCTCCGTCTGCGGGGGGTTGGGGTACCGATATCGATACCAATACCGGGCCGAGGCTGTGCGGCCAAGTACCGCCCCGCCGTGCAGGGAGGCGGCGGAGGCCGGGAACCGTGCGGGAGGCGGTGTCCTTCTGCTGTCGCCGGTTTGGGAGGCTCGCGGGCGTTAAATGAGAGCTTTTGCCCCTTAAAAGCCCGTGGCGAAGGGCGGCTGGTTTCCTGGCTCTAGAGCCCTTTCCCTACCCCCCGGGCCGCGGGGCGCCGCGCTGGGGGCACCGAGTCACGGCGCGGATGTCGCCGCACCGGAGGTTGGACTGGGCTGGGCTGGGCTGCACTGGACCAGCGCCGTGACTTCGTGTGAAGAAACCGAGCTGAGCTAAGCGCCGCAAGAGCGTTTCTCTTCAGAGGCCAGCGGGGTTTGAGCACGAATGGGAAGAACAGCGCGGAGAAGCCGTAACGTTTTAGGATGTCGGTTCGGTTATCTCCAGTTCCGGGGATGTAAAATTACCTAGTTATTAAAAAACTGGGGAGAATAACGCGTGGATCAATACAAGACAGTTGCCATTGATCTATTGCTGAAGTGGAGGGGTGGGTTCCGGTGGGGCATATCCCGAGTCTGGCTGCGTTCGGTATTTCCGCTGGTAAGCTGCGCTCCAGAGCAGCAAGCGTGCGTCCCGCACCTGCCCAGGCTGTGGGGCAGCCGGGTGGGGCGGGTTGCCAACCCCCCAGGAGGATTACAGCTCAAAATGCAACCTTGTTAAATCATAGGAGAAATCTGAAGTGCCTTGTGGGAAATCTGTACACAGAGACAAATGCTGTAGGCTGTACCTAGCCAGGATTAATCAGCTTCTGTTTGCGCAGTCTGCAGTTCTGCCAAAGAAGAGGGCTAAGGAAGCGGCAGGTATAATTCAGTGTCTCCGATGTCCTGCAGCCCTGAAGAAGGCACGGACATGCAGGTCCATGCGAAAAGCATGGTCACCTTCACAATATGTCAAGGGATCCTTCTGTTTTGCATAGGGTTGCTGGGTAGAAAATGTAACTGTATAATGAAGGATAGAAACATGGTTTTGCTCTGATGTTAGCTTGTGAGTGCAGTTGTTCACGAAGTTTTCTGTGTTTTGGCAGGTGGTTATACTTCATCACATGCTGTCTAAAGCTACTGTAAAGGCCAGGCCCTCTGTCCTGTGGTGTTACAAAAAGGAGCTGGGCTTTAGCAGGTAAGATACCATGCGTGTCTCATGCTGTGGTCGCTGTTCTACATGATGCAAAAGCTCTGTGACTGGTCTGCTGACGTTAGGTTCTGTGACAAGGTTGTAAAGAGAAACAAGATTAGTTCTTGGAGGAGCTGTGGGAAGTTTGGTCTTCCATGACTAGAGTTTGGCTTCCACAGTTCAGTTGACACAAGCACTAGGTACTTCTGGTTTCTTTCTGTAGCTCTAATGCCAACTCTCTTGCCCTGGACTGATCTCACCCTCCCCTTCTTAATCTTAGAAGGCCAAAACTTTTAATTCCTTGGCTTTTTTACCCTTGGTGATATTTAGGACTGAATACAGATGAAGCGTTAGAACGGCTCCATTTTGAGAAAGTATTTAAAATTCTAATTCTTAGATTTCTGTGTGTGCTTACAGCCTGCACACACAAAGGCAGGAAGCGTTACCTGAAAGCACGCGATTTTGAGTGCGCTGGTTCTGTGTGGTACCCACCGCTGTGGGCTGGAGACACGGGGCGGGGGCAGTATCGGACAGCTGGTTCTGTGTGGTACCCACCGCTGTGGGCTGGAGACACGGGGCGGGGGCAGTATCGGACAGCTGGTTCTGTGTGGTACCCACCGCTGTAGGCTGGAGGCACTGGGAAAGTATCGGGAAAGCAGCGGGAGTGATCCGAGGTGGATTTTTTTTTTTCTCCTTGGAGGCCACTCTCTGACTTCCAGTTAGACTTGAATGTGGGCCTGAATGCGCTCTTCTCAAACCCTTTCCCAAAACTGCCATATGCTTTTGTTCTCCAGCCACCGGAAGAAGAGGATGCGGCAGCTACAGAAGAAGATCAAAAGCGGGACTTTAAACATAAAGGACGATGATCCTTTCGAGCTATTTATAGCAGCCACGAACATTCGCTACTGCTATTACAATGAAACTCATAAGATTCTTGGCAACACTTTTGGCATGTGTGTGCTTCAGGTAAGGGGTTAAACTTTTGACTTAAAAAGGAGGTTGCACTACTTTCATAGAATCATAGAATGGTCTGGGTTGGAAGGGACCCCAAGGATCATAGAGCTCCAACCCCCCTGCCACAGGCAGGGCCACCAACCTCCAGGCCTGGATCTACACAAGCTTGCCCAGGGCCCCATCCAACCTGGCCTTGAACACTTCCAGGGACGGGGCATCCACNTCCATTCCCCCTTGTCCTGCCATTGTCTATCCTTTTAAAAAGTTGAATCCCCTCCTGCTTATAAGCTCCCTTCAGGTACTGGAAGGCTTCAATGAGGTCCCCTCTCAGCCTTCTTTTCTCCAGGCTGAACAAGCCCAGCTCCCTCAGCCTCTCTTTGTAGGGCAGGTGCTCCAGCCCTCTAATCATCCTTGTGGCCCTCCTCTGAACCCTCTCCAATAGTTCCACATCTTTCTTGTATTGGGGGCCCCAGATCTGGACACAGTACTCCAGATGGGGCCTCATGAGGGCAGAGTAGAGAGGGACAATCACCTCCCTGTCCCTGCTGGCCACCCCTCTTCTAATGGAGCCCAGGATCCAATTGGCCTTGCAAGCTGCCAGAGCCACTGCTGGCTCATGTTAAGTTTCTCATCCACCACAATCCCCAAGTCCTTCTCAGCAGGGCTACTCTCAAGGAGCTCTTCTCCCAGTCTGTATCTATGTCTGGGATTCTTCCGACCCAAGTGCAACACCTGACACTTGGCAGTGTTGAACCTCATTAGGTTCCCCCGGACCCATCTTTCCAGCCTGTCAAGATCCCTCTGGAATAGTATTAATAGTATTCCTCAAAGGAACAGTATTTGTTGATTCCATTATTTAAATTATGGTGGCCTTAAGTATCTTCTGCAAGTTTTGTGAGGGTGAGAGAGCCTCGTTGATAGAACTTCAATGGGATGTTGGTTAATGCGAATGTTGAGCGTGAATTGACCTTTGAGAAATTGTTTTTACGGGTTTTGCTCCTTTTGGTAGCTGCTGGTTGTGCTGGCAAGCTCTAGCAACTTAAAGTTTTATTTATTTCCCAGGATTTTGAAGCCTTGACTCCAAACCTGCTAGCTAGAACTGTTGAAACAGTTGAAGGGGGTGGAATTGTGGTGATTCTCCTGAGAACGATGAACTCGCTGAAGCAGCTCTATACAATGACCATGGTATGTTCAGCAGAACCTGTCTGTTACATACAAGCAGATACATTGTGGTGATGCCAAGTTTTGCTTTTGATATCGGGCTTTGGTCTTCAGTCATCCTTCCTGCTCCTTCATTCACCTGCCATTGAATGTGTCTTATGCTTAGGCAACTCTGCCAACCTCTGTGGCTTGAACTACTGCTGTTAGGAGGAAGACATGCCTGTCATCCGCAGATGTGACTGTTCTTCTGTTTCACAATGGTTTTGCAATTTAAAACCTCTGCCCATGTAAAGGAAAGTTAAGTGAAAAATGCACCAGCCCTTGGAGGGTTTTGTGAGCTGTAGCTAGGTGAGATAGGAACTGTTCACACTGAGTATATATACACCTAGAGCTGGAACTGTTTCCATGAGTAATAATAAAGCAATAGGCTATTTTTACTTAGCATTCCTGAGGTGTTTGAAATATTCCATACCTGGCAGAGTTGACCTTTAAATCAGGCAAGAATAAGTGAGGCCACTATGAAAAGTATTGGTGGGGAAAAGTACATTTTCGACAACTATTTGGAAAACGTGGATGTGTCACAACAAACAGAAAATCAGAGTGGTGTCTGGGATGCGGCACTGACAGAAAGGGAGGCTGTAATCCCCAGGAGTGGAAAAGAAGTTGGGATTGTCCTATGAGTAGGAGTCTTAAATATCAGTACTGTTACTGCTGTGCCTTCTCCAGACTGACAAGCTCTCTTTGTTTCAGGATGTGCACTCTCGCTACAGAACAGAGGCACACCAGGACGTGGTAGGACGGTTTAATGAGAGGTGAGTTATTAGAAGCGTTAAAAGATCTGTGCTCTGTGCCCAAGAAAAGCACCTGGAACAGCACCATGTATTCACATGAGGAAAGCATCCTCTAGGTTTGTATTGGAATAGGGCTGCTTGTCATGTGCTGTTCTGGAAATGGACATGGTTTGTTGTTGAGGAATTGGATACAAAATCTTGGCATATGTTACAAGGGATAAATGCAAACAGGCCCTAATGCATCAACTGTACTGAGTCCTTGTTTTGAAATGTTCAGTAGAAACACGTGCTCCACATGCACTGAGGGTCAGATACTGTGCTACTGTAAAAAACATAAAACTGCTTAGTGTGGAGTATTCTCTGTATACAGTTTTAGAAGCGTTTTGTAAAGGTGATTTCTTTGCTTTTCTTGTATAGAATAAGTGGCTCTTACTGAGTGAGTGAGCCCTAGCACCTGCCATAGGAAAACTGCAGAACTCGTTCTTTAGCAGGCAGGTGGTTATGTGATGTCAGAAATTAGAAGGATGAATAAGCCAGTGCTGACTGCAGTCTTTGGGGGTCAGTGCTTGTCACAATTGCTGTGGATTTATGTCTTGGCTTTTGTGCAGCTAGCTCTTACTTAAATGCTCTCTTGGTAGATGTCTTTAGTTAGCATTCCTCTTTGGAGACATCTTGGTAAGTGGAGACCTGTTTTGTGTAGATGACTCATTTTATGGTAAGAAGCATACTGCCAGTTGTGTGAACTTGTCATAGCTCAGCTGTAAGTAGCCATAAATACTATGCCTGGGTTCAGAAAAGAGTTTAAATTAACTGCCAAAATACAATTGTGTTGCTAGTGTTTTTACTGAGTTGCCTTTGCTTGACTGCTCAGGTTCATTCTGTCTCTGGCCTCATGCAAGAATTGCATCGTGATTGATGATCAGCTGAACATCTTGCCCATCTCCAGTCACGTTGCAAACATCACCCCTGTTCCACCCCAGTCACAGGTCAGTAGCAACGTCGGCTGCTTTTCCTTGGGAGAAATTGGTCCGAGTTGACTACAGCATGTTAAGGAGTTTTGAAAAGAGGAAGCTTTCCTTTCACCCTGATTTATATCAAATAAGGGCCTTGCAGACAGGATGTAGAGTGTTTGCAAAAATCATACCTGGGATGGGTGAAGCATGGAAAGCTGGCTGGCTTTTTTTTTTCCCCTCCCTTGGGTGTTTTCTGTCACAGCTTGTTGTGTACTTGCCTATGGTCGATCTTGCTGTATTGCTGCCTGATCTGCCGAGGCGGAGCTTAGTTGCCATAGTTGCTGTTTCAGAAGCACGTGGAGAGATTTCAGGCTGATGGACAGTTGGGATGAGGCAGATAAAAAGAGCTATTGAGGGTTGGAGAGTGGGGAAAGGCTTTGGAAATACTACCAGCTCAGGAAATACCTGATGCCTAGAAGCTGTGGTAGTTGTGGCAGTCGTTTCAGTTTCTGAGTTATGCATACCACATCTCAGGAAACATTCACTGAACATAAGCCAGACATGCAGGTCGTACTGTTGGAAATGTATCCTTCTATCACTTGCAGGTGTAGACTAGAGTAAAATGCAGTCAGTTTTAAATAGAAATCTTTACACTTTCAAATGGTTTTGTTTTGCCTAAGAAATGCCAACATAGGTTCTGTCAGAGATGTTGAAAACATTTTAACAGAGCACTGATTAAAAAAAAAATACAGCAAATTCCCTTTAGCATTATAAAAATACTGACAGCAGCACAAATGGTTATGTCTTGGATGGTTAGATTGCTGCCTTTGGTATTTTAAGTGACAATTAGGAAAATCAGAATTAATTCCTATTTAAAATTTAATTGCATTTGTGTTCAAGTTTATTGTTTGGCCTTGAAAATCTTGATATTGGTTTGAAAACAGATCTATTGCTGGTGCAGTAGTTTTTCCCCCTACGTGGCAATATGAACATCTCATAACAAGTAAAAAAAAAACCTCACAAAATTTTGGAAGAACCCGAAGACTGAAAAATGAATTAAATTCTACAGAAATGTGTCCAAAATCTCTTGTTCCAAGCAATGCCATTCTCCAGTTGCTGTGTCCTGAAAAACCCTTTCCTTTTTTCCTCCAAGCTTGGGGAAGCGAGGATACCCTCCTCTCATGTAACCATTCTGAAGATGCATTAAACTTGCAGAGTTTAATGTCTGTCCCTTTTTCTGTTTCTAGGAAGGGTATTCAACTTGTTAATACACTTCCTTTGAGATCCCTTTCTCTTCCTGATGAAAGATATCAGAAGACATCACAAAGGTATACTTGTGCCTAATTGTCGTTTACTAACCCTTTTCTGGTAAATCCTGTGCTCGTAGGAAGACAGCCTCCGACCACAGGACTTGGAGCTGAAAGAACTGAAGGAGAGCTTGCAGGATACACAGCCTGTAGGAGTTTTGGTGGATGGCTGTAAGACCCTGGATCAGGTTGGTGGGGTGTTTAAATATGAGAGATTTTGTGCTTGACAGGTCGCCTTAGGTACCGATCTTGCATGAAATCAGATCTCAGTGTGAGCAGCGACCGGGGTGGCTTTAGAGAATTCCCTTGAAAAATTAATTGGACATAGTAGCTCAGTGACAGTATCACTGGTTTTCCTCACGAAGTTGAGAGTAAGTGGAAGGTCTGGAATGGAGATAGGAAGCTGATCTAGAGAAGTCCACGTCTAAAGAGACAATGAGATCTCAAAGTTTGAAATAAGCAGAAAACTTAACCTGGAGTTTCTGTTCAGTTTGGTTCCGAACAGAAGTTGAAAATCAAAGTCATATTTTAATATGCCCCTATTCCTGCCTCTCTTACATGTTTTTTTACTCCAGTTTGAGAATCACTGACTAGTGCAAATGAAAGCCTGGTTGTGGTTGTCTTTCCTGTTTCGGGGTCTCCACCCAGAAGCTGCAGTTCAGCCTGGTGGCTCCCAGAGCCATGCACTGCTCAGCCCTTTTATAGTGACTGCCCAGATACAGTCATTTTCCCCCTCTGAGAGCAGCGTGTCTCTTCCTGTCTTGCTGAATGCACTCGGTGGTCAGAGCCACGGAGGTGGTACTTGAGAGCTGCTGGACTGATGGCTGCTCTGTGTTTAACATGAATTAATTGCAAGAATTCCATGGGTCAGGATTACTGCTTCTTGCAAATTACTTGTTTGGGTTTTAATGTTCAGCTCTCACATCTTGTCTTGTCCTTCCTTCTTCATGTTCTAGGAAAGAATTAATGTACTAGTGGTAAGTGTAAGTAACACTGAAAGCAATTTAAGCACAGCTAATTTTTAGTTTCTGGTTTTTTTCTGATCATCAGGCAAAAGCAGTTCTGAAATTTATTGAAGCCATTTCTGAGAAGACTCTACGGAGCACGGTGGCATTAACAGCAGCCAGAGGACGTGGTAAATCTGCTGCTTTGGGGCTGGCTATTGCTGGAGCAGTAGCTTTTGGGTGAGTGATCTTCCCTATTTCCCAGGCTTTCTCTCATCCATGAATTTAAAAAAAGAAATTGACGGGATCTGGATATATTTGCAACTTCCAGTCCTACATCCTTCCTTCTTATTCTTACATATATTGACTGCTGCATATGCTGATATTCAGGTTTTTCTGTTTCATGGTAATAAGAAAATTTTAAAAGAAAAATACTGACGTGTGAAATGAGATAAGTACCTAAAGGCATCTGCTGTGTTTTGGTTATTAGGTAAATTCAGCCATGTATATGTAGAAATAAAATCTTATTTTATTTTTCTGTGCAGTTACTCCAATATCTTTGTGACATCTCCAAGCCCTGATAACCTTCACACTCTCTTTGAGTTCATATTTAAAGGCTTTGATGCACTGCAGTATCAGGTAAGGAGACCAGGCGACTTCACAATACTTTCACAGCATTCCTGTTTAGGAGGGTGTTTGCATCTCACCTGTGATTTTTTTTTTTCTTTACATCTGTTAGCAACCAGCTTTTGCCCATCCCAGCCCTTTTAATAATGTTCTTGACAGTGAGTCACAGTACAGTTTCCTTCTCTGGTTTTAAGTTGGGAATTATTTTTTTTTAATGAAATTGTTTTCAGCATAAGTAAATAATTTCTCAGGTCTCTGAATTAGGCTTTTGTTGTAAGTGTTTTTAACTGGAGTCCGAAGTATTGGCGTGATTTTGGTGAACTTGTTTTGATGGTGCTGGTAAATGATGTTTTTCTTTCAGGAACATCTGGACTACGAGATTGTTCAGTCCTTAAATCCTGAGTTTAACAAGGCTGTTGTGAGGGTGAACGTGTTCAAGGAGCACAGACAGACCATTCAGGTAACTGGCCTCTTTTCTGCTCTTGCCCTTCTACTTTTTGTTCTTACCTGTTGGCCTTACTGATGCTGTAGTAGTTGTGCTTTTAAGCATATTACTTTTATGTGACGTGTGACTGTCCTGATTGACTTCTCTTTAAGGCAGACCTTTTTTCTGGTGAGTGACTTTCACAAAATAGCTTATTTCTTTCCATGCATAACTTGGAGATTACAAAGGTCCCTTGGTAAATGTTTGTGGGTTTCTTCTTGAAACAAAACCAGAGGAATCTAGTGATTAGATTTCCTTTATTTTCATGATCTCTGCAGAGAAATTTGTGTGGAAATGTGCAAAACAACACGTGACCCAGTCGTTGTTAGGGTAATGTGAACCCTCTCCTGACCATTTTGTTAGTCAGTCTCTGGTTTGATGGTGGTGGAGAGCAGGGACAAGAAACAGCTCTTCAAGGCTCCAGCTTTGCCAACTCTAACACTTCCCTAATTCCCAAATAAGCTGTTGTTGACAGTGCTGGTGTCCTCTCATTCCTTGCAGTACATACACCCTGCTGATTCTGTGAAACTGGGTCAAGCCGAACTTGTTGTGATTGATGAAGCTGCCGCCATTCCTCTGCCCCTGGTGAAAAACCTGCTAGGTCCTTACCTCGTTTTCATGGCTTCTACAATCAATGGGTAAGGCTTCAGTGGTGGCTGTCTGCCTGGGAAAGCAGTCATGTGGGTGCCAGTGGACTATTTCTTACCTACAGTACTTTTTTTATTACACACTGTTACATCAGGTCATGCTAATTCTTCATCTGTCATGGAAATCTCTTAGGAAAGAGGGAAGAATGACATCTTCCTTCCAATATGGGGAAACTGAGGTGGTGACAGGGTTAGGATGTCATGTCCTGAATATGCAAGAACATCAAAAGGCAGCGATTCTCACAGATAGTTGGGGTCCTCACAGGCCTCAGAACGGCACATGGCTCTGGTGGCAGCCTGGTTCTGTGCTGGAGCTTCCCCGTGGCTCGGGTCTGCTGTTTGATTACTTGCTTCAGACTTTCTGTCTTCTGCTTCTCAGGTATGAGGGTACTGGTCGGTCGCTGTCCCTGAAGCTCATTCAGCAGCTCCGTCAACAGAGCGCACAAACCCAAGTGACCATGACAGCAGAGAACAAATCTACAGCTACAGCTAAACTCACCTCAGGTACTCGGTTGTGTAACTGTGATCTCCAGGGCTGCTGATGGGCATCCCATGTGTCCATGTACCTTGCAGCTGTAGGAAGGCAACAGTATGGGAAAATGAAGGAGAAACGAATGTTTTTTCCTCATTTTCAGATGTGAGGGCTTTTAAGGGATGAAAGCTATTCAAGAAATGATATGCTAATCTCCTGGGAGCCCTTCAAATGACACTGATCCTACACAATTCTTTGCTAGCTGTAACTTCCAGCACCAGATGTTTTTCTCTGAAATCTGTTTGCAGCACGTACGTTGCATGAAGTCTCCCTCCATGAGTCAATCAGATATGCCCCTGGTGACCCAGTTGAAAAGTGGCTAAATGATCTGCTGTGTTTGGACTGTCTCAACATCACCAGAATTATCTCCGGCTGCCCGCTGCCTGAGACTTGTGACCTGTATCCTTGCTCAAATACTGTGCTCTGATCCAAATATGTTGCTTTTAAGTGAAGGAGGCTTTTTCAAGCTGTTTTATAGTGGGTTCTCCAGCTAATATGACCACCTCAGCACATGATCTTTTGACAAAAGTCTTAAGACCACACTTCTGGAGTTAAGCTCTTACCCCTGCCTCGTTAGACTGGTGGTTTGTGTTGCCAGGACATTACCAAAGGTTTTACTGCAGAAACAATCCTGATGAATGATGAAGGGTGTGAAAGCTATCAACATTGCCCAAAGTTATTCATTCTTGTAGACAGAGCCTTCCACCCTAAGAACACGCCCAGCATGTAGCCCAAGGCTGTATTGAAAACTACTTCTAAACCAACAAAGAGCTTTGTTCTTGTTTCCAGGAGGTTGTTTCCTTAACCCTTCTGTTCAGATACTATGTGAACAGAGACACACTTTTTTGTTACCACAGAGCATCAGAAGTTTTTCTGCAGAGACTGATGGCCCTCTATGTGGCTTCACACTACAAGGTAAAGCTTGTGCTGCTTCTATCAGAATTTCAAATAGGAGAGGCAGCAGTGCTTGTTATCACAATCTAATTGAATTTGCCTAATTGAGGTTTCTGAACAGCTTCAGTTGCTCCTTATAGCATACAGAGCCCTGTTCTGCCTTTATCAGTGAAGATTGCTGCCATAGTTGTGGGTGAATACGCTGGTTTAGAGATACCTGGAATATTTTTGTCTTGAGAATTTCTGGAGACTAAATTCTAGATGAGCCTGCAGGCTGGTCAGGATAGTATCAATGATGAACCTCTTCTCCAGTTACCGACTTCTAGTAGCCTAAAGTTAATCACCATAGTACTGTGGTACTCCTGAAAAGGGTGATAATTCATCTCAAAGTGTCAAGGCCATGGGTGACCAATAAATGTTAGTGGCCAAGTCTGGAAGTACTGAAGTACTGAGTACTAAAAATCTGACACTTAAAAATAATATTCTTTAATGTTTCTTACATTAAGGGATAAGTAGCTGTGTAAAACCAGAAAGTTCAGTTCCACACACGTTAGAGCAAAAGGCTTCTCTTGAGAAAAACAGATGCTGTCTGGTGGTGTAACAGCCGTAAACTGGGCTGTGAGCTGCCTCCTCCCTCAGTATTGTACTAGTTCCAAGTTTCTTAATAGCCTTAAATTTGGAAAATGGAGGATTGTTTAGAATTTAGCGACTAACACTACACTGGGCTTTGAAGCTGTTCTCATGGAGTAATTCTTGAGCTTTCTGATATGTCTGTCCCCACCAGAACTCACCCAATGACCTCCAGATGCTGTCTGATGCACCTGCCCATCACCTTTTTTGCCTTTTGCCACCTGTTCCTCCTACCCAGAACTCCTTACCAGAAGTACTTGCTGTTGTTCAGGTAAGAGGGCGGCATGTATCTAGGAAGGGAGCTGTGCAGTAATGAAGCAGTACACTGCCGTGAGAGCACACTGCTGCTGTATGCTGCTGCCACAGTACCATCTAGGAGGAGATGGCAGTTTAGTTCTGGGGTTTTGGGCATGTTACAACCATGTGTTAAGGCTGCCTTTTTCCCCTCACTTTTTGCTTATTGCTGTGTAAGTGCATTGTGATGCTGATGCTTTCACATAGACCTCCCAGTCTCTGCAGTGTGTTTACTCTGAGAAGCCCATGAGGATCTGAACTGCTGCTCCAAGAAATGACTTTGTCCTCCCATTTCAACTTCCTCCAAGGAGAATTGTTTCACTGGTTCACTCTGCTTATCCCACATTTCTGGAATTCCTTTTGTTTGCAGCAGAATTGCAAAACTACAACCTCCTCTGATGTGTGTGCTTAGAGAGGTAGAAGTGTTTCAGCCCTTGTCTGTTGGGTACCTGACTATATGTTTCCTTCCTTCTTTAAGAGTACAAATTCTTAATTCCCTGCATTTGATGAAGGTAGTTAAATTTACTCTTTCTGAAAAGAAAAAGCCCCATTTATCTGAAAAATACATGGCATTTGAAGAGAAATACTGGTGGGACAAGCTTTTGTGTTTGCTGTTGAGGTACTACAGAGATTGCATAGAGCACTTCTTATGCTTTAACCTCCTCAGGCTTCTGTGACACCACAGTGTAACTCCTGCTGCCTCAGATGTGCTTGGCTGGTCTGCTGGTGTCTTTTTGGGACAGGGCAAGTGGGGCAGAGCCCGTTTGTCGGCACATATGTGTTTGCTCATCGTGTTGCAGAGCCGGGGTCACGTGCAATGTCAGTACTGGGACTCAGCAACTGAATCCAGATTTTCATTCTGTAGTGTAGGAGAAAGCACTTTTTTTCATCGATAATCTTTTACCTTTTCTGGCAGGTGTGCATGGAGGGGGAGATCTCTCGCCAGTCTATCATGAACAGCCTTTCTAGGGGAAAGAAAGCTTCTGGTGATCTTATTCCCTGGACCATTTCAGAGCAGGTGAATAAACACCCCTGATACATTCCAGCACTATTTCTTATTTCCAGAGTACCCATCTGGGTTCTTTAAATTCACTTTTGTCTTTTCTGCAGTTCCAAGATCCAGACTTTGGGGGCCTCTCTGGTGGGCGTGTTGTTCGTATTGCCGTTCATCCGGATTATCAGGGGGTAAAGTATTTTGGAACCCCGTTACTGCGAGTGGTCAGCAGTGGTGCCATGAGAAGGGCTGTGCAGGCAGGCTTTGAGAACAGAGCAAACATTTCAGTTGCTCTGGTTTTCAGCATTTTAAGCTCGGGTGCACAGAAGTGGTCAGAGGGCACAGCAGGCTGGGGGGCATTGCTCTCCTTGGGGTGGGTAGCAAAGCCCTGCACCTGCCATTGCTAGGCAACGCTGTAGCATGCTGGCATCCCACGCAGCAGTATACAATCAGGATCCAGTGACATTTATTGTGAGATTGCCACCAAACACCACTGGTGTTTGGCACTTTCTGAGTGCCAGAGTTAAGCACCGACAGTTACTACAGAGTCCTGAGCTACCAGCTGGGCTCCAGTGATTTCGGACACCCCAGTCCTGCAGTGTCCTTCTCCACAGAGCTGCTGTGGAGCAAAGAAAATGCATTTTTTGCAGTGACCAAGTGATCCCCTCACTGATGAATTGATGGGTTTGTGAGGGGACAATGTTGTTGCCCTGCCTCAAAAACTGGATGCATCTTTCTGCTTATAGTGTATTGTTCCTACTTCACAGATGGGCTATGGCAGCAGAGCTCTGACTTTACTGCAGATGTATTATGAGGGCAAATTCCCATGTTTGGAAGAACACACAATTGAAAAGCCAAAAGAAATTACAACTGTAAGGAATGAGGTATGTAGATCAGTACATGTCTTGTATTTTCTGTTGCGCTGAGCTGTTCAGTTTTCACTGTAAGTCTCCATGAATCATAGAATGGTCTGGATTGGAAGAGACCCCAAGGATCATAGAGTTCCAGCCCCCCTGCCACAGGCAGGGCCAACAACCTCCAGGCCTGGATCTACACAAGGTTGCCCTGGGCCCCATCCAGCCTGGCTTTGAACACCTCCAGGAACAAGGCGTTCAATGAATATTTCCTCTTGCACAGAGAAATCATTGTGTTTATTTTCTTATACAGAAGAAGAGATGTAATGTGCAGATTTCTGTGAGGATTGCTACTAATCCATTTCCACTTTCTCTTTCAGACTGTTGGTTTATTAG
Organism: Zapornia atra; assembly: GCA_013400835.1. Classification (NCBI taxonomy): domain Eukaryota; kingdom Metazoa; phylum Chordata; class Aves; order Gruiformes; family Rallidae; genus Zapornia; species Zapornia atra. The sequence goes on from VZTU01015139.1 coordinate 36,060, forward strand.
AAGAGGTTGTGACTCCTCGGAAGAACTTGCCTCCTTTACTGCTTAAACTGAGTGAGAGACAAGCTGAAAACCTAGACTATCTTGGGGTATCTTATGGCTTAACACCAAGATTGCTCAAGTAAGGCATTACTCTACCTGTAGCCCTTTGACATTCGCTTGATCTCTGTAGCCCTCGCTTGGTTTCTAAAACCAGGGCAGCTCCAAGCCCACTTGCTGCTGACTTCAAAGGTAGTTTTTAGTTCCCTGACTAATGCAAATGCTTTTCACCAGCAACTGCAGCTGCTCCTTGCTTTTCTTACTGCAGAGGAGCTGAGTTACTGCAGCAGTAAATATAATGTATTAACTTTTTAAAAGTTTTATCTCTACTTTACAACACAGCTGTATATAAACCCATATGATTTTACAAGAAATGCTAACTCTTCTAAGATTATCAAGTTCTACAAAACACCCAGGGTTCTGAGGCTTTCTGAGACTCTCTTAGCTGTGGTGTAGGACAAGGTGAATCCGTAGTTTACAGACAGTTTTAAAATTATGCAGAATTCTTCCTGTTGCTAACCTAAAAGCAGTGCAGTCATTTATCACCTAAAAACTTGGTTCCTTGCTGGCCTGCCCTCACAGGGGACTGAGGGTGCCGTACAAGCACATGACATAAGCCTGAGTTCAGCAGAAGCAAAGCGGTGGAGGCCAATTTGTGACTGACCCAGTCAGAGCAATGTTAGGCAGCTGTGTGCCATTCGGCAGTTCGGATCCAGAGGCTGTAGCCTGTTTTGTTCCCAGCAAGTGTGCTGCCAAGTTCCTGCCAGAAAGTGGTGGTGGATGCTTTGGCTGTGTGGGAGAGCGTCAGGACTCAATGGCTGTTGTGAAATAGACTTAATCTTTGCCAATTGTAAAGCAAGTGGTTCAGCTGTCTGTCTGTATTTGAAGGCTTCCTCTCAGGGCAGAGGGGGAGAATAAAGTGTTTCACTACTTATTTTTTTAGTTACTTGGCTGTTGGCTGTGGTGGGGTAGGTAAAGGAGGAACAGTGAGATATGGAGAGGCTGGGGCACACATGGAGGGCTCCCTGCTGAAATTTGCCATGTTGTGTGCAGTTGATTGAGTAGTCATCCCGTGGCCTCTGGAGGTAGGTTGCCAGTGACAGTTGCTTTGGGGCCTGCTTCTTCCTGTTGTCTGGGATGCCATATGGTTGGTCTCAGCAGGTCTTTTTGTACTAGTCCTCCTTCTGCTGGGCAAAATGAATTGTAGGATCAGTTCACAACTCAGATGCAAGAAGGAACAGGAGGGTAGAAAGGGATGTTGGTAAGATTTTGCTGATGAGTCTGGAGTATTCTGTGGTCCACAAGTGATCTGGGACTTGCCAGGGAACAACATAATTCATTGAAGGAGAGCAGGGCCTCTGAAGTAAACTAAATCCTCAGCCCCCTCCCCAGGGTAACCCCTTGGAGCCTGTGATGCTATTGGTCAAACCCTGTTTGACTGTTTTTAAAGGAGGCCCTGAAAGCGTGGCAAATACAGGAACTCTTGTTTCATGGCTGTCAGTCTCTGAAAGTTTGCTCATTTTTTGGTCTCACAGCGATAATTTTTCACTCCAGTAAGGTAGAACTGGACCTTACTGAACTTGCTGCTACTACTTCCTGTCAATGTTCATCCTCATGTGTGGGCAGTGTCATACAGACTTTTCCCTGCTTTTCAGCCCTTGGTCTTGCACAGTAAATCGTGTTTAACCACAAGTATTATCGTAGAATCAACAGTTACATACTTCTCAGGGCACTTTCTCATTTTCCTTTCCCCAGGTTTTGGAAACGTGCTGGATTTGTGCCAGTTTATCTAAGGCAGACACCAGTAAGTAGCTACTTCTGGATTAAATCCAGCCCTATTGAAATCCCTGGGCATCTTTCCATGAGCTGCTGTGAGATGCGATTTAGGCAGGGAGGTTTTCTGAGACTACATTTGGGGTTTGGTTTATGTTGATTTTTATTCTTTGGGCCTGTAGTTAACTAAAGGAGTAAAGTTTTAGGGTTGTGAATGTGGCCTTCTGAGTAGCTTACACTTAAAAAATTAGAACGAAGGTGCAGCTGTTCAGGGTTAATAATGTGGGCATTGGTAAAACACTAGAGTGGCCCTTGAATTGATAGCTCTTGTTTTTCAAGGTAATTAGAAAAAGCAGTACCAGCACTTCTGGGTCTTTTGGGGAGAATAATCTGTCGCTACATTTTCCTTTTGTTTTTCTGGCTCTTGAGCTGTACCTGCAGGAATTTGCAATACTGGTGACTACTGGTCACCTCAAGAAGCCAAAATCCCTCAAAACTGGGATTTACCAAAGTCTAGAAGATTACAGGCTTTACCTTAGGCAGTGGTGGTCAGTAGCAGTTGATACAGGTGTGGTTGTTGATGTAGAAGACCTCTGCCTTCCTCAGTTGAGCAGAGTGTGCGAAAGGTTCACGGGGATGATGGGAAATGTATCTTACTCAGAATGACCTGACTGGTGAGCATTCCTGCATCATGCTGAAGATGCTGAATGAAGAGGAAACTGAACAGGAGCCTTGGCTTACTGCCTTCTGGAAAGGTAACTTTGATTTTGCTAACAGTAGAAGAGTCTTCTGTGATAATTATTTTAGAGATCAGCAGGAGTCATTTACCGTATCATCTTGTCCTATAGATTTTAGGAGGCGTTTCCTTTCTCTGCTTTCCTACCAGTTCAGCACGTTCTCTCCCTCATTGGCACTGAATATTCTACAGAACAAAAATATCAAACAGCAGCCACAACCACGTGAGTACCCTGGCTCATTTGAAGTCCATATATAATGTTCGTTGGAATTCTCAAATGCATGCATTTTATGTCACTTGCAAAGTGACATGAATTGCTCTTGGTCAGTTACAGTGTTTTGTTCCTGTAACCCAGTAGAATGCTTCTGTTTCTCAAGTAAAAGCTAAGAGGATGTTTTCTGCCACTGAAAACTGGGGAGGGCTGGGAGGAGGGGGTAGTATTCTTTTTTTTTTCCCTGCTGCTTTTTTGACCAAAGCTTTCGGTAGCCCAAAATTAGAGGGCTTCTGGGCGTTACAGCTAAATGTGTGACAAACCAGGGATGGATACTGACACCTGCCAAATCCATTATGGAATTAGAAGGGAAGACTCAAATAGCAGGGGTCAGTAGGCAGAGCAGCCTGCTTAGGATCTTAGGAAGAACATTGTCATCAGAAATTTGGAAACTGGAACATGGTGTCTTTATAGAGAGAGACTTAGTTCAACTGCATGTTAACAAGGGCTGGATCCAGCACTTGCTGGGGGAAACACACAGGCAGTATTAAAAAGTGAGCCAGGCAAGACAGTCCCTTCTGGCTTAAAAGCAAACTGGTGTTTTCTCAACATGCCTGACGGAGGAGGGTGGTTGTCTTAAGAGAACCTGGTCATTTCTGCCTGTCTTGGTGAAAGAGGTTTGGTTGCTACTACAAGGGCTCTTCCATTGGTTTTGCTGTTAAAGACTGGGCAGACTGTTTCTCAGCCCTCACTGTTTTGAGTCACTCTGGTATCTCTGAGTTGATGCCCTGGTCTGTTTTGACACTTGGAGTGTTTTTTCATATGGATATGTGGCTGTCCGAAAAGACTGAATATCCAAGCTGGTCCAAACAGCAGCGCTGGACCTAGTGTGTTGGGAAGTGAACCTAGGGGGAAGCAGCTGGCTGGTACTCATGAGATCCTGAATAGCTATGAAGAATGCCCTTGACATTGTTGTCTTCTTATTGTACCCATCAGCCATCAGCCGTGCCGAATTAGAATCGGTTTTCATCCCCTATGACCTGAAGAGATTAGAGATGTACTCTCGCAACATGGTGGACTATCATCTCATCATGGATATGGTACCTACCATTGCCAGGATGTTTTTTCTCAACCAGATGGGTGATATCTCTCTCTCCGCTGCACAATCGGTATGTATTGCTGTGAGAGCAAGCCATGCTTCACCTCACTTTGTGTGTATTTTGGGAACCTTTTCCTGTGTTGTATCATCTTTAAAAAAACCTTTGCTTCAATTAATTTCTGCTTTTGTAGTCTTCTTCGTGATTCCTCCTGCTTTGAGTGTTCTTCATCCTTTAGTGTCTGCGTTTGGATTGTATTCCGTTGCATGTTCAGGGAAGTACTCTCTGTATTTATAATACAGTGAGAACTGTGGCTTAAAACCCCCTCAAAATCTTCTGGCTCTTCAGGAGAATGGTCTTCATCTGTACCAAGTACAGAATGGCACCTGCCATCTACAGAATCATTTAGGGATGTTCCAGTGTATCTGAGCAAAGCTCCAGCTTGTACAAGAGAAGCCTTGTACTACATGAGTAGAGCAAGGACTTGATAAATTGTAGGGGGCATAAGAGGGTGTTACACACCTGTATTTGCTCCAAAAGCCGCTGTAACTGAAATATGTGTCACTCCTCAGGCCCTTTTCCTGGGGATTGGCCTACAGCACAAATCTCTGGACCAGCTGGAAAAGGAGGTGGAACTGCCCAGCAGTCAGCTGATGGGCCTTTTCAACAGAATCGTCCGCAAAGTGGTTCAGGTACTGTTGTCATGACAAGCTTTGTCTTGGTTGTTTGGGCCAGAGTGTGATCCCAGTACTGAGCCTGGCACTAACAGTAAGCTGGATCGGAACTGTGTATCTTTAACATGTCCCAAGTAATTGACTGTAAATTTCTTTGTAAGATAGGAAGATCCCAGTGGAAAAAGCAATTATTTATGGCATTGATATATAGAGTGTTTTCCCATAGCAGTGCTTGTCTTAGGTTTTAAATGTTGAAATACCCTGACTGAAATGCTGAGCATACAACCCATGCTGCCAGCTGAGCCTAAGCTGTTTGCTTATGATTGTTCACTGCGTTGGTGGCATCTCAACTTTTCTTGGGAGGAAAAACCCTTCTCCATTGTCATTTAGATGTAGACTTGAAGTCTGGGAAAATAATCAGAATCTTTCAGATCTGGTTTTTTTCTCTCTAATGTTGGTGATAAAGTGAGTGATGTGATGAGTTCCCAAAGGGTGAGACGGACAGGGTACTTGCCAACTGCCTGCAGTTGCTTCCCAAGCCTGGGGCCTCTAGTTCTCAAGGGTCGGGCTACGGTAGCGAAACTACTGCAGTCTGGCATAGGTTGTTCATTGGAGAGGTGATTTGCTCAGCATGACGCCCCTATAATTACCGTGAAGAAAATAATGTACAAAAGCCAAATCCACAGCTTTTAGCTGCAAACACTCATCAGATGATGTTGTATTAATAAAGCATGCTGTAAGCTACGAGTTCTCATTTATCCAAGTGACACTGAGTGCTGACTGATTTTAGTTTTATGCTTTTGACAAAGCCTGCATATAATTCTGCCTTCAGGAAGCAGCCTTGAGCTTTTTATTTCAGCCTGCTGGAATGCATGAACCAGGAATGAAAAACTGCCTGATAATATTTGCAAGGTTGGAAGAGCCCCATGGGGCCAGGCAGTGCTTCCTATTTATTTTAAAGCAATAATCTAGACGAAACATTAGCAAGTCTTACATGTGTTGGCTTACTTCCTTTTCAGTTGTTCAACACAGTCCAGGAAAAAGCTGTGGAGGAGCAGATGGTGGCTACAAAAGATGTTGTAATGGAGCCCACACTGAAATCTTTACATGACGATTTGGTAATTACGAACTTTCTTCTTGATACATATGTAAACACTCCATGGAGTTCCCTTGGGAGTAGGAGCCTTGTAATCTAAATTTCCTTGGATGGAAAGAATTCCACATCACGTCTGTCATTTATGGTGGTTAAAACCTGACAGCTTTGTGTTACGTGCTTGTAGACACTCTTTGTTAGCTTTGTTAATCTGTAGTACAGATTTTTCACGAAACCTAAGATGGTCTTGGAGTTACATATTAAAAGCACATATATACAAGTAACATAAAAATGCAATGATACAAAAGAGAGAAGCTTTTTAGTATCATCTGGTACTTGTTGTGGGGCATGTACTTCTCTTTCAGAGGGAAAGGCATTTTCCTTGCATTACGTGGTCACTGTTGCACTTAGGACTTAGTGCATCTTTTGTGCTGTCCTGTTGTAGGAAGAAGCTGCAAAGGAATTCCAAGAAAAACACAAGCAAGAAGTGGTGAAGCTGAAGGAAATGAACCTTACACAGTAAGAATACATCCATATAAGTCTCAAATCCAGTTTTCCCCTGGTGTCTGTTTGAAAGCCGAGTCACTTGTGTGTCTTGCTGGGACAAGGCTGTAGTTGCAGTATCACGATCTGCAACCATCATGAGTTCATTGCCTGAGAAGCATATCATAGCCCCGAGTGTGAGCTTACTGACTTCCCTTTCTTTGCTGGTATCTGCACAGAAAGCAAAAAGCTTGTGAGTTAGCAAATGGGCAGCAGAGAGATCTGTCTGTAGAGGTGTACAACTGAATTGTTGCAGGAGTTGGGGCTGGCTTAGCATTACAGTGCTGCAAAGACAACAGGAATGCTGGATCAATTCTCAACTCTGTCCCAGGGCCTCTGGCATGAGCTCGAGCACATTCTTCTTTCACCTTCATTCTCTTTTGTCCCTTAACTGGTAAATCATTCATGGCTGTAGCTCTTAGTGTCTGTCTGCCTGCCTTTGTGATTCTGGCTGTGTGGGGTATGTACGTTACACGCACAGAACATTCATAGTTCAGTAAAACGGAGTAGTAAAGCAAGCTGCCTGGCTGTGGGCTGTTCCTCATGTTACAGTTTGCCATACTTCAAAGCAGGATACCCAGGTCCTCTGGTCTGCTGTCCAGCTTAGCTGCGTGTCCAGCTCAAGCGAATGGGGTACCCAGGTAATTTTAATCATTTCTTCTTTAGCAAAACAAAACAAAAAGTCAAACCCCCACGCCAACAGAAACAGAACAGCCAACCAGAGCCTCTTGTACCAACCACAACGTGCACAGATGCCGTTTAACTACTGGAGAGCTGGACAATGTGCAGGATACTGAGTTGCTGAACTTGTAATTTACTTGAGGTGTCAGCAGATGTCTCTTTTCCAAGGTCAACTGGAGTTACACAGGCCACTGATTGCTTCCCTTCTCTCTCTCCTCCTCCCACTTTTCATCTTAGAAATCCTATTTATTCCACTGGCATCCCAGTTATGTGGTTAAGGTTCTAGATTAATCTCTGTTCAATCTGAGAAAAGGAATAAAGAAGCTTCTTTGAATCTTTGGTTGTCTCATTTGAAGGAAGGACAAAAACTGTGTGTGATTTGAAGTGACTTGCAAGTCAGTCACATTAGGAAGGCAGTATAACCAGAAATTTTTAGAAGTTTTTCATTCCATTTACTAGAGTTGATAGTGTTACATATCTCTGTCATTTTGGGCCATGTTCATTTCTTCATCTAGAAATAGATTTCTGTTCTCCACCATGAGGAAACAGACAAAAATCTGTTTTGAGCACTTCTCAATACAGGTTACAGAAAACTACAGCAGAGGCAGAGCTGTTTGATTTGAAAAGGCTTTGTCCAGTATTGTTCAGCCTTGTATGAACAAAGGCTGGTCTATTGGAAATCTCTGAGAACTTGAGGTGGAGAGCAACCACTCAGTTTTGCTACATGACTGCTTTGCTTAGTTAAAATGCATGTAATTTCCAGGGTGCTTGAACACACAGACGAGGGGCACAGGACATGAGCTTATTTGAATAGGAATTTTTATCTTAATTTTTCTTTTCAAAAGATAGAGGTCTTCAGTTTGTCCTGGACTGATGCAGAAAAACTGTACCATTAGACCTAATGTAGCCAACTTTTCTTTATAAGCCATTGCTTTTTTGCATCCTGTTCCTTTACCAGCACAGCCATCTCTCCCCTCTCCTTTCTGGAGGGGAAGAAAAAAAAAGCCCTTGAGCTTTTTTTATAAAGAAAACTTTATAGTGTTTATAGCTCTGGTTGTGGTTGTCGGGCTTAAAGCTGATGTGATTGAAGGTCTGTCTTATAAGAAATCTAGTGGTCAAAGTAGAAGTGTACACCCCTGCTATGGGACGTGTAACCTTTGTGGCCTTATTTTTTGCTTTCATAACAGATGTACTCTACTCAGCACTCTGCTTTTCTGGTGAGAGGCTTTCATAGAAGGCTTCTGTGATGCTTACAATAGGGGCTCCTGAGAGAACGTCATTGGATGCTGACCAGCTCTGGATGGGGACAGTTGTTGGTTGCTATTGACCTAGTTTGGGCTGAGCCTGCTGACTGAGTCGTGACAAGCTGTTGTATCCCTTTGCCAGTCTAATTTTCTACGTGTTTCCAAATACTGATATGGTTGGGTGCCAACACAGTGGCTCGCTTTGTAGAGTAGCTTGTGCCTTACCTTTTTTTCTTTTTATTTTTTACTTTGTGGTAGCAATTTTACTTGGATTTTCCTTTACCTTTTTCACTTAGATATATTATCCGGGGTGATGACGAAGAGTGGAATGAGGTGCTGAGCAAAGCAGGACAGAACGCTTCCGTCGTCAGTTTGAAAAGGTTAAGGAAGTTGAAATTCTCCACAGAGATCTCTCTGGGTTTTCCTGCTGGCTTTATTATCACAATGTGTTTTAAGAAGAACAAAGTTAAATGCAGATGAAATGAACTCAACAGCCCTGATAGATGCAGAGTTTTCCTGGAGAAATTGGGGTGTGAGCACCTGAGAGCCCCACGGGTTACTCAGTGGTTCCTCTAACGGTGGGGCTGCTGCCCTGACTTGTGGGTTGCTCTGGAGCGCGCTCCCGTCTTCATGGAACACGGTCGCTTACGGTAACGTTGTTCCGTTGGTGTGGTTAAGTCGTGACCCTGATCGCGCACAGAAGTCGGTACTCGGGTCACTTCTAATGACAGAACTCATTCTACGCCCCTGTGCCCTTTGCTCTGGGGGAGCTAGCACTGGGTGGGAGCCCATGAGCTTCCCTTTGGAGAAAATGCAAATGGAGGGAAGAAAAAGTCTTTCAAATTTGAGCTTAAGCCTGCAGAATATTGAGTCTGTGTCTCTGCAATTCCTTCCTTTTCATCCATCCTCTTTTACCTTGCCCAGCATGGAGCCTTTCCTCATCTTTTCCTTGGGGATTTATAGTTGAGGCTTGCCTGCTTGCTTATTTCCCCTTCCTGGGGTGCCTGACAGCTGAAGTAATTACGTGATCTCATTCCACCCTTGGTATATTCATGTTGTTTTTCATGAAAGCTGGAAGCAATGAGTTACCAGAATGAGACATACAGGAATGAGAGTCCTGTCAGTGCTTACAGAGGTCGGAGCTCCAGCGTGTTTGCTGCAGTCAGAATTAGTAATTGTATCTCCATGTAGACCCTCACCCCCTCTGACAACAGAAATTCCTCAGCTGGTGGGAATCTAAGTGTATGTTTAACAGATAATTTTGTTCCTGTTTCCTAGTGAGAAGAAGAGAAAATTGGAAACAGCAAGAGGACCCAAGCAACAGAAGAAATTTAGGAAGAGTAAAGATACAAAGCAGAAGTGGAAGAAATGACTTTAAAACTGATCGGCGAACTTGAATTAACAAGTGCCGGATCTGTACTTAAGAACTATTCTCCTTTAAATCTAAAGACTTTCTTTCAGAGGGGATGAGAGCTGAAGGGAAGGAGAACCCTTTGAGGTGTTTTTAACGTGTTAGTACTACGGGAAGTACAGTGACACTGCCAGGAGACAGACTGTGATGACTTGAAGTGTGATGGCAGAGCTTGCGTGAGACGCTGCGCAGCGCAGTGGGATATTCTGAGGGCGCTTTAGGGGTTACAGAGTTTCCATTCAGAGGGGGCCGATCCATCTGTAAACCTTCCATCTGTAAACCTTCCCGCATCTTAATGATTGGTGTCTTTATTAAACAAAGAGTTTGGACAACAAAGGGTGTGAAGGGTGGAACTGTGTTAGCCTTTGGTATGTGACTATGTTTTGCCTGAGTCGATATATGCAGCTCCTGGTTCTGTAGTCCTTCCGCTCCTTTGTAGCTTGAGGGCGTTTTCAGTGTGAAGGACAACTGACTTTGTGTTTGGGGCTGGCAGCTCTGAGCACCAACCACATTGTCCATTCAGACTCATGATGTGGTCCTTGCTCACAGGAGTTCAGAGAACACAATGAACCACTCCAATTTTGGAAGGCAGTCTGTAGTTCCTACTCACTGTGCTCCTCCAGCAGCTGTAATAAAGGCTGCTCTTGTCCATTCACACTTGCTTACAAGGTCTCAGCATTCCCACAGCTCAGCAAATTACATTTCCTAACTCTCAAGCAGGGTAGTGTCATTAGCAGGTGCTGGGAAAGCTGCTTTGGCCATTCTCTGTCCCTGCTGTCTGCTGACCTAGAGCTGCTGCTTGGCTTTAGTGGACAGCTCTGTGTTAAGGTGGCCAGGAAATCAGCACTATCCTACTGACACCTGGCTGTGGTCATTTTCTCCTTGAACTGGGGGCCAGTTGAGCAGGCAAGCCTCCCAAGTCCCCAGCTCCACTACTGGCATAAATACGTACCAGTCTGGATCTGGGACTTCCTGTGACTGCTGCCTGTCAGACTCTAGAGGCTTCAAAGCCAGGGCAGAACTTTGACATAGAATGTCCCTGTCCCAAACCTTGAGTGCCCTGGTGCATTGTCTTGGTGGTGTTCTGCCTCGGTGCCCTTGAGGCTTGGAAGGAGAAACTCACCTACAGCTGACACGAAGCTGGTACCTCCCTCTCCCTTGTGGGGGGGGAAAGATGCAGCCCATAAAGGCTTGATTAGGGGCCCTCTATCATGTAGCTGGGTGAAAGAGCAGCACTGCCAGCCTGCCCTGAACAGCTCTGAGCAAGTTGCGGAAGCAGCAGACACTGCAAGAAGTTTGAGGCTTTTCCCAGCTGCCCACAAAGTGCTCAGGAGAAAAGGTGAGTTTGTTCTCTCTGGTTCTGCTGTTCTTGTTAAAAGGGTAAGCGGTGGCCCTGTGGGGAGAAGGGTGAAGAGCTACAACCCCTTGCTTTGGGGACAGGCTCTGTCCAGATCCTGTCAGTGTCTGACTTGTGACAAGGAACCAAATTATGTGGCAGGGGATGTTACAGTGGGCTGGGGCAGGAGGGGGCTGCAGCTTGTGCTGGAGCCCTTTTGGGGAATGCTCCCTGGTTAGGAGAGGAGTGCAGAGAGGAGAGCGGTTCCAGGAACAGGAGTGGCAGTGGCGTGCCTGAGCCTAGAGGCTGCCTCTAGCCTGGGGGGTCTGCAGCTTCTGAAGGGTTTCCCACGTGTACCTGTGGGAGGGAGGTTTTCTGATATCTTGCTTAGTTCAGTGCCGAAACCTCTTGAATCGGTCGCGTTTGCCTGAGGGATGGTTACTGTAGCTGAAGGGGTTTTATGGATGGCTCTGAGCTGGTCACATCCTCGGCCATCTGAGGGGGGTGACAAAGATGTGCTTGAAGAGGTGGTTGGGTAAGGTATCAAATGGTTACTGACCATGCATCATTGGCTTCCTGCCCTGCTTGGCGACACTCGCTGGGGTTTAACTGGCTGCAAGTCAAAGCTTTGAATGCTGTCAGAGTCCTTTTAAAGCGTGTTGAAACTTGGTGCTTGCAGAGCAGCGCTAATTACTTCAGATCCTCTAACCAATGCAGATTGCTGGGTTTGTTCAGCCAGGTGACACTGTTTACTTGCTCTGTGTCTTACTGTCTCACAGGTGACAGTATCAGAAGGTTTGGTGTTCTACTGCACACTGCTACTTGTGCTAAGAAAGTGCTGATTGAACTTGCCTACAATGTCCAAGTGTTGCAAATCACAATGTGTGTCTCAGGAGGGCTGTTAAACTCAGTTTCTACTAATGGGCTCAGAACTAAGGTTTAAGAGAAGCTTTATTACAGAACACCCACGTGCTTCTAGGGCTCAGAAACACATTTGTGCTTTTAAGGCTCAAACAGCCAAGTAGTTAAAAAAAAATAATTCCTATTTTTAATGAAAAATATGTCAAAGTTTCTGTTTATTTATAAGGCTGTGCTAAATAGCTGTGAAACAGTGTATGAATTTGACTGTCCTCTGCTGCTGCTGCTGGGGCTGTGCCAAAGCCGTGACCTGCGTGTGGCTGTGATAATGTCGTTACTGTGTAAGCCTGAAGTCAGCCTGAGGTTTCTGGTTGTTTCAGGACATAAGGCCTCATGCTAGCAGGCAGCACTCAACAAAAACCTCAATGCCTGACTTACTGGCACTGTCCTGGGGAAAGTACATTGGGAGCTTCTGTGAGGACAGGCCAGGAAGCCGTCTTGTAAATTGTCTGTACATCGAGATGCAAGGCAGCAGGCAAAATTAAATGGGATACTGCAGGCAGATCAGAATTCTGTCATTAGCTGAGATCTTTCTGGAGCTGCCTCCGCTCCTTTCTATAGGCTGTAGTAATTCTTGCTCTGTGGACTGGGTGCACTGAGGTGTTGTACGAGACTTGGAGGGTTTGAGCTGCATGTGTGCCACTGGGGGGTTGTACTGAGGGACAGTATTGCCATTGCTACTGAAAATGTGTGCATGCAGTGGAACTGCTCTTTCTCAGGTTTTCCGTGTACATTTTATGATTCCTGGCAGCTTTTTGGATTCCTCTGCCTGTCTATTGCTCTTTGAACAGCAAAGTGGAAAAAAGCCCTCAGATACTAAAAAAAGTGAGAGATGTGGATTTTTACTTTTTAACGAGTCTAGTCAAACCACATTTTCCTCTGTCTGCGCTTTCCATCAGTCAAGCTGGGTTAATATTCCAGCTAGAGTAAGGGCTAGCTGAACGCGATCCAACAGCAAAGCAGGAATGCGTGTCTTTCTGTAGGCAGCAGCGCACTAACAACGCAACACAACGTAAGAGCTGAGAAGAGAGCAAGTTCTCTTATCTTCACATTATGGGATGGGGTTGGTTTTGAGCCTGTCTCTCTCCTTCTGACTAGAGGTTTCTGGACTTTCTGCACCCGTATCCCCTGCAGATGGGGCTGTGAATGCTTGAAGGAGCTGGTGTGCTGGGAGTGCAGCACAGGCACTGACCCGAAGGCAAAGCCAGCTCAGCTGTCCCTGCCTCCTCCCCTGCTCGTCAGGGGGACAGGTCTTTGCTCAACCCAGTAACTATGCGCATTAGTGTTTTAAACTGAGGAGATCAGTTTATGGCCTTTTTTCAGTGCCCCTGGGTCACTGCTCTGTCACGTTGCTGCAGGTTTGCTCTCTCCTCTCCTATGCCCAAGTGAGCTTGTTTCCCCGCAGTGATGCTGTGCTGTGGCTAATTGGAGGAAAATGGGAAAGCCACGTATAGCTGAGCAGCTCTCTGCAGGTGGTGGGTAGATGTGACCTAGTTGTCAGTGGAATCGTCCTGCTTGCTTGGAGACCCGTGAGCTATTTTGACAGCTGGAGGGAGCTGACCTCTGTGAGGTATCTGGGAGGAAGTAAAACCAGTGAAGCTGAGGATCTGCCCTGCTGCTGTGAGCGGACTGTACTGTCAGGAGGGGTTCTGCCTCCCACGGCTGCATGGAAAGCGAAGGCTGGTGTACTGGATAGGGGCAAGGTATAGAAGGGGCAGGAGGAGGTTATGCCTTTTCCATCTGGCCATTGTGATGCTCCTTTGGGAGTTGCTTTTACTTCCATGGCTGGATTTTTGTTTGACTGTGTCACTACTCCTTCTCTATATAGCCTGTGAGTCACAAGCCTGTCTCTTGGTAAGGGACCAAAACTCCACAGGTCCTGTGGCATGTGTTTTCCATGGCCTGCACAGTGTTAGCAAGCAGGTAAAGGCTGGTGGTGAGGGACACATGTGGCCTTCTCCTCCCCGAGCCAGACATGGGGACAGGAGCAGTGGGTGGAAGCCCATGCTCAGCCTAGTGAGCTGCATGTGTGACCGGACGGGCCCGGGAACGTGGGTAGCGCTGCGGCCCAGCCGTTGTCATCTGCCCTGCTCGACTGCGAGTTACCGATGGCAGGAAAGCAGGAAGCGCTGAAATGGCTGCAGCTCAGGGCCTGGGCTGGGTAGTGCTGCAGCGGCTGGCAAGGCCTCTCTGCTTGCTCTGCTCCCATTTTTCATCATAGGACAACCCCCCTGGTTTTCTTCCCCCGGCACTTTTGCTTGAGCACAAAGTGTGAGTGCATTATTCTCTCTGCTGTGGGGTAACAGAGCCCTCACACCCAAACCTGCCCATCAGAGAGGCCGATTTAGCTTCCGAGTCCCCAGCCCTGGGCAGTGGCAACAGCAGGTTGCTGCCCATTCCTCGGGGGAGGCAGCGCTCTCCTCTAATATTTCCCAGTGTCTCCTTGGCCGTCCCCGTTACGGCAGGTGCAGGAAGTAATGTCTGGCTGCTGGGGCAGCATTTGGTGAGGGCAAAGGGCCAGTTAGTAGCGGTGCCGCATTAGCCGGCGCTTGCCTGCTGTGCGAAGGCTTATTAGAAACAAAAAGGGTTTATTTTAGTCTGAAAGTCACCGAGACTGTTCAGGCAGATGTGTGAGCTCTATTTATTTCCTCTGCTCTGTGAAATGATGTCATTATGGCCGGCAAAGTTCTGTGCTTCCCCAGAGCTGGGCAAAGTGCTGTGTTACTTTCTAGGACTCCAAGGGCAGTGCAGTGTAGAACAGAGGCAGCGTGCAGTGTGAGTTTCATAAGGAATTCCTATTTAATCTGCTTGTTCCGAAGGGACTCTGAGGTCTCTGTATTCCATGATTCTTAACACCTGTAAATCACGTGCTAAGAACTGTGGTGTCAGCAATTCCTTACAGACCTGGGCGTCGGGTCTTGCTCCACCAGCGATGATGTGACATGATGCCCTTTGTGCTGGTGCGTGATGGGCAGCTGGAGGAAAGAACAGTTACAAAGAGATTCTCAGAGCCCAGTGCAGGTTCTGGCTGTGTTAATGGTTTCTTCTGACCTGTGTGCAGGATCCTGGGGATGTACCTGAGTCCTGTCCAGGTAGCACCAAATCCAGAGTTACACCTCAGTCGTTATCCCCAAACTTGGTAGGGGTCTGCAAGATTTATGGCCACCCTGCACCCACTAGAGCCTGCTCAGCCTTCTGGGGCCCTTGGGCTTGAACCCCTACAGCTGGTGCCTGCTTTAACCCTTGCTGCCTCCTTTGCTGCAGAGAAGAATCCTAGAATTGGGAGTTTTCTTAGACACTACAGTATATTGGCTGCTTTTTGATGAAAAGCCAAGGAAAATGCAAGTTAAGCTCCTTACTTCAAAAATGTTTGAGCTTAGGAAAGGGAAATGAATGCCTCCTCATCCCTTCTTTTAAAGCATCAAGCTAGGTGCATATACCAAACAAAACTTCAGGTGCTAGAACTGTCACAACCTTTTCAATACACTAAAGAGATGTCTTTAAATATGGGGGTGTTTTTCTCATTGTTAGAAGAGCAGAATAAATAACAGCAGCGTGTATTTTAAAATTATGTTGTTAATAAAATCCCGGTGCATTTACATAAATGACAACATTAATGTACAATCAACAAAGCATCGTAATATTACAGCAACAAAGGAGGACCTACAGATTTGTACAGATAGCTGGAGCAGCTACTTGAAAATACTTTCCAAGATAAAGCCTTTTGTGGTATTTTTCAGGTAGAGGAGTGATAATTTTGAAACACCTTCATGGCTTTCTGATAATAAATAGGGTTATTGAAGCTGGTGATCTCCAGAAGCGGCTGTTGTACCTCAAGCAGGAACTGGGAGTATGCCCTGACTGACTTGTCACCTTACAGACGAGGTGCCCTTACCCTTGCACGCACACACTGCCTCTCCTGTCAGTCCTTTAGGAATGAGGCGATGTCAGAGTCTGATGCGTTTGTTAGGAGATGCTGCCCTCCATCTACCTAAATCACACCTTACGTCGTGCTTTGGAGCTCGGGCCTAGCTCAGCCTCCTTCTTCCAGTGTGTTTAGTTACAATGATTACTAATTATTGGATTTCTAAGAAGCAGTAGTTGTCAATGGAAAATTTGCCTTCCTCTAATGTCACCCACCTATAATGAATTAAAAAGTCTTTGCAGGTGTTTTTGGGGGGTGTGCAAAGAAAGATCAGTGGGAATAACCGAAGGTCTTCCCTTAAAGCTATTGGTAAGAGCAAGGTCTGTGCTTTTACACTAGGAACTGCCTGCCTAGCGTTGGGGTTATTTAAAACTAAACAAAAAAACCCAAAGCAAACACACAAAAACATTGCTTCAGACACAAAACTGCAGGTTGAGCTGTGTCCTTTTAGTTCTCCGAAGTCAACAAGAAGGCAGCCTAGTACAAGCCCTCCTGGACCAGGAGTGTCTGTCTGCTGCGAACAAAGGAGAAACATGAATCTTGGGGCGTTCAAGTGGAGGCACCTCCAGTGCTGCTGCCGAAAGGTCGGCCTGCAGCGTGCCTCTGGGACTGGGCAGGGCTGTGCCCCGTCCCCTGAGGTAGCGGCTATGTGGAAACATTCCGTAGATGGGGCTGTGGTAAGTGGAGAATAGAGGTCAGAGCTCCAGAGAGAGACCAAACCATCCAGCTGTATGTTCCTCGGGGTCTTGGGGAGACTTTTATTGCTTTTTATGCTATTGGACAGTCTTTCAGCAGAGTGCTAACTCCTGCTACACCCGAGTCTCTTAGAAGGCCTCTCTGATGCGGTTGGGTCTTACAGATAACAGTCGCAAACAGGTTTTAGTGGTGAAAATGATTGGGACTATCAAGTGATAGTGAAAGGGCAGACTTTTCCCTCCTTAAACTGGATCCAGATTAACAACTAGCACAGTGAAACCATATTTAAAAACCAAAGCACTTCCCTCCCTGCCCCAGCTCGGTTCTTCATATTAGGTTTAAAGAGTGAGCAATTTCAGAGTTAGTACTTGTTTCTACTCAGCTTTGAAAATCTACGAAATCTCTCTCTCTCTCAAGGTGCAAACACATTGGGGGAAATCCGATGCCCGAGTCCCTCGGCACGTACAGACACTGGTGCTTGTTTGCAATTTGTGTAGACCAGCCTTTGTGTTCAGACAGATGACATAGTGAGTGGGCTGTAGGGTTAGAAAACTCCCTCTATGCAGCCTGTTGGCAAGTAAAACATCTACAAGTATAAACTAGGTGTCCATTGGGTGCAGGCAGACACTTAAGACTACGCATGAGGTGTTAGATCTAGGTAAATCGCCTCATGTCTCTACAGCCCTGCATTGTGCTTGTTGAAATGGGAGCATTGACTGTGGTTCGGGTTCATCACGTGGATCCTCAGTTCTTGTTTGAGCTGTGACAGTGTTTCTGTGACAGTAGTAGCACAGAGAAGCCAGCTCCCCTCTGTCAGCTGGCCGAGGCACAGCACCCTTGCCCAGGGACATCTGTGGAGGGGGAGTTTCAGCAAGATCCAGAAGGCAACGAGGAAAGCTGCAGCTTTGCTCAACACTGCATCCCCGTGCTGTTCGAACCAGCGCTCCAGCTTCACACTCTGGAGGTGACATACACAGAGTGCAGGCGGACAGCCAGGGCCACCTGCAGGTCCCGCAGAGGGTCCAGGCCTTGCACCTTGCTGTTCCTGCCGTAGATGAGCTGTTTGAACGAGTCCTGCTCTAGAAGAGAGCTCATGTGTTTGAGGAAAAAGCCTTCGCAAAAAGAGGCGAGTTCAGGCGCGTTGTGAATCTGCAGGAGGGATAAAGATCAATTAGCCTTTTCTGTGGCACGGACCTAAAGGACGTGCCCACACTTATTTCTAATGCTGTTCCCACTAATCTCCTCTAGGACAGACAAAGGCCAGTGCTAACAGTGGAAAAGCACTGAAGGGAAAGCGGTGGTGGCTGATAATTTCTTTCGGTGCTTTCTGCGGGCGCAGTGTGAGCAGGGAGGCATCCAAGGCTTTTTTTAATTCCTTCCCCTGATGGCCTGCTGTTGGCAGAGCTGCTGGCCTGCGCTCCAACCTCTTAAAGGAGCAGAGCAGCTGGCTGATGAAGTGGCTGATACCTGTTCAGCTGTGCAAGTGGGGAGCTCGTGTGCCACAGCATAAGCTCTGCGCTGCCAGATGGCACGCACAGCTCACAGCAATGAGAATACGGTTCATGGGAGGCGAGCTTAACGCCTAGAGAAAGGAGCTCAATGTAGGAAAACAAGGATGTGGCACTTGTAAAAAAGAGGTGATGTGGCCGTGATCTGGTTCCTTTTGCTTAAGGACCAGTCAGGGAGGCTCGGTAATAGCAGCACAAAGAAACTCAAGTTCAGTATTAAGAACACACACACCCATTTCTGGGAACTTGGTGCAAACAGTAATATAAGAAGTAGTACTAAAGGAAGACCAGTAGGTAATGTGCTCCCTTCCCCTCCCCCACTATTAAATTTTAGGTCCTGAAGGAAACTAGCCCAGTGTGAGGGTCAAGAATCAAAAAGGATCAGCATGTCACTACACAGAATGTAAAGATGCCCATCATTATCAGTCCTTGGTGTGGTCCTTCTGCTCATCTTTAACGGATCTGTCCCTGAAAACCTCCAGGAATGACAGAGTATTTCTCTATAATTTAATTGATAATGTGGGTTATTTGCTATAGAAGTGAATATGCATCACACAACAGAGGTTCTGCTAGTTCTGGAGCTGTAAAGAACATATTTTGGCAGTGAGAGTGCGAGGAAAGGGTTTACTTAGTAGCTGCGCTATGATCAATTGCCCCTGCTGCTCTGAGGATTTGAATCTCTTGGGCTTTGCTGATGTTGCTGTATCAGCCTGCTACAACACCTCTTCCCTGCTCAGTAGGGATCCCGCATCAATTTCCTATGTGATTGCTTTGGACAGAAAACACAGCAGGGCTGAGTAGGACTTCACAGACTGGAACTCCACAACAGCGTCTCTATCTGGTGGCAGTGAGGACAGTTTCCAGCACAGCAGGTGCCTGCGTACTGCTTCATTGTGATTCCTAAGTATGGCAGTTTGGCATTTACCTTTGCATATTTATAGATGTTAACGGAGTTCTCCATGCTGATGGTCTGGGCGCAGAGGATTTCGCAGTGTCTCTGGAGGCCATCCAGTTGGAACAGGCTGGCAGCCGACAACAGCTATCAGGACAAGAAAAGCTGCTTGAGATCATGAGCCTTAAAAGGCTTTGAGGGAAGGGAAACGGACAGAGCTGATATTTCCTCTCTGAACAATCTCTAGCTCTCTGTTTGAATGGCCAAGTCCTTGTGAAAGAGCAGAAATGCCACTTGAGGCCTAGCTGAAGCACCAGATCTCCCGTCTTAGCACAGACTTGCTCCTCCTGAAGGAACTACAGTTGTGCGACCTTCTGTCACCAAGACCTGTGAGCTCTTGGCTGCTCAAAGCCTCCTTTCCTTCTTTTTCCTCAGAAAACCCAACAGCTGAGTCTAGTTTTTAGCTTTGATGTCACCAGCGTGCTTGCGCCTGAGCAGCATTACTGTAAAAGGGCCCGGTTGTAGCAGGGACGCGCTCTTAGTCCAACCTTTACAGCACCGTCAGCTGCTCTGCACAAGTTCAGGTTGAAACTGGCCATTTCTCTGCATTCCCCAGCCCCGCAGTGTTTAGCCTGCCAAACCAGCACTGCCACATCAGCCACACCTTTTCTGTGCCCCACCGAAAGCGCAGCACCCCTGCTCCCTCCTCCCAAGGCAGAGAGCAGGTGGTACAAAAAGAGGCTTCCACCCATCCCAGGGATTTCCCCCAGCATCCCATGGACGTAACCCAACGTCACTGGCAGCTCTTGTTTCCAAGCAGTGGCGTTTCGAAACTTTTAAGCTGGTTGCAAAGTGGTACGCAGCCTCCCGGGCTGGCAGCCTGCCCTCAGCTCCCGCATTCTGCCTTTCAAGCTCTGCTTTCGCCCCAGTGCGCCTGGTGAGACTTAGAAGAAAACGCTCTCACCTCCAAGATGTCAGTGGTGGGAATTTCCATACATTCTGTTCCTCCGTAGTATAAATACTGCATCAGCATCTGAAATGGGAAGGAGGCCAGGCCTGAGGCTGCTACCCCTGCAGTCACAAGGGGCTGTGAGTGGCTGTGCTCCCCTGCCTGAGCAGACAGGAATAGCGTGGTCTGCTGGCTCTCGCCTCTACTCCTGGCTTTTTTTCCCCTAGCATTGCAAATCTCCTGCTTTCTACTATTCTTTTCTTCCTTGGGCTCTGAAAAGGGCCCCATTGAGGATTTTAGGCTGAGGGTGACAGTGTGTCTCTGAGCAACACGAAGGGCCTTGTAAAACGGTTCTTAGGATCGGGTTTTGTAGAGCCTCGCGGGCGGTCCCAGGCAGAGCATTAAGCTAGCTGGAGCCCCAAACAGCCACACCGTGTGCGTGTAAGTGTCCCGGGGACCTCCCAGCCACTCACCTCCCCTGCTGTGCTTGTAATCAGCTTCCAGCCCCCTCTTCAGGGCCAGAGGAAAAGGCCTAATTGTTTGCAGAGAGAGCAAGAGGCAGCTTCTGCTCTTTGATCTACACGCGCACACCCCCAGCTGAACCAGTACGGTCCCATCTAGGGAAGGACTAGTTCTGGTGTTGGAAAGAGAAGCCATTCCAGGGTCCTGGGTGAGCAGGTGTGGGGGCTGTGTGCTGTCCTCATGTCTCCTAATGCTAGCAGTAACTAAACTAAGCTGCTACTTTTAAAATTGCCTCATTTGTGTAACGGAATTACAGGCGAGCAAAGCTGCTTTCCAGCAGGTCTCTGGTGGCTGTAGGATGCCGTCCTCTCCTTAACTTGTCTGATGTTATTTACCACCAGATTGTTTAATTCTGTGAAGTATTTCACTGGCTTAATTCTTTTTGGTTTGTTGCTCTCCCTGGCAACACAAAAGTTTATCTTTAGAAATGTCTGACATAAAAATGTTGTTAAGGAGACTTGTTTTATTACGCTCAACTACGTTTTCTTGTTTGGGTCATGGCCTGAACTGGGAAATTTGGCTGCCATCTATCCAGCAGAACACTTGCATAGCCCCTTGCAAGCAGGACAAGGATTTTCTTATGGTCAACTCAAGGTGAGATGACAGTACTGCTGACCAAGAGCTTTGCTTGTTTTGTTTGCTTATAAAAAGAGGGAAAGCCTCAGCCCTGCAGTGAAACAGTTGCACAACCTATTCTGAACTTCGGAGTTCCCTATTCTGTACCTTTCTTCCAAATTTGAAATCCAGATCTGGAAAGCTGGAATAACTTAACTATCCCATTTCACTGACTTGCTTTTTCCTTGGGTGTGCATTAAGTAAAGCACTTTTTCTCCATCCTGAGCGAACGTCCCCTTGGTCCATTAAGTATGGAAATGTCCGAAAAGCAAAGTGTGATTCCCAATTTTGAGCCTTTAGTGACAGGGACACCACTGATTTCTGATCATCTGAGTTACTGTGAAGCCTGGCAGTCCACCTGCTGTAAATAAGTTTACTTTTTGCTTAGCACAGCATGAAAATGATGCCTTAAAAAGCACAAAAATGGTGTCCCAGAGCCAGTTTCTATTGCTTTATGGAGGAGTAGCTGCCTAGTAAGAAAATAAGAATATTTTCTGGAGGTTTCTGTTTTAAGGTTGATCCTAGCTGGAAAGTTTTAACAAAGATCAGAATACCCTGAAATACAGGTGTGTTGAAAATGAACAACATTTCTACTTGTAAGTCAGCAGTGAAATTAAGCCTTGTGTAGCATCCAAGAAGATGAAAAGAAAGAAAGAAAGGGTGAAGTTACATACCTTGAAAATATTATATTTCATGTCACTGATTTCAACAGTCTTGCTGCCGTGGCCGTCGTGTTCTGTTTTATTGGTCATGAGTGTCTTAAACCTGGGAAAGGTGTAACAGATTCCTGCGTTAGTGCTTCATGTGCTCATGACCTGCTGACCAACAGCCTACACAAGGGGAAAATTAAGATCCTTCCTTGTTCCTGTTTGCAGGTTGACAGTCAAAGCATTTCCTTCAATTTAATGACAGTTTAGAACTTCAAGGACAACTTAACCTGGAAATTGCTTGTGTCTGATCTGATTCCCCCCAGGATAGTTATGAAACGCTGTTAGTATGCAAACAAAGAGAGAAAGAAATATGTAACTGCAAGTGTACCAGGGCAGGAGTGAGATTTCCAGGAAATAAGGAGCAAGCATAGTTCTAGCTAGCAAACTCAGAGAGGGAAAAGGGGAAGGAAGATGTGGGTTGGTCCTGCAGACCTCAACTATGGTCTGTAATCTGTGTCCTTAAGTTGGTGCCTCGCTGCAATGAGAGCTAGTGACACAAATGAGAGAGTAAAGGACAACCCTCCCTTTAACACTTAGCTGTGAAGAGCGACTCACCTGTTAGATGCAGTAACCAGCAGGACTTTGTGTGCATAGAAGAGCTTTCCTTCCACCAAGAAAGTCACATCAGACATTTCTTTATTGTTTAGAAAGTGAGGATCTGTTAGGGTAAGACAACAAAAAGAGGGTGGGTATGTTTTGGAACTGTGGATGCTTTAAAAATCACCAGAACAACATCACAAGAGCGTCACTGTTCAGCTGAGCGCCTCACCTAGCCGAGCTGGCAGTGTCTTTCGGATTTCAGGGATGCTGGGTATCGGGCTGCTGCCATAGCAGTGGGTGAAGATGGATGCAAGCTGCTGGTTGATGGAATCATTCTGTAAGGAGGATGGAACAGGTTATCATTAATGGGCACTTGGTATTGAGCAGGTTTCAAACATGCAGTGTAACAGCTTGCTATAGGCTTATAGCAACTAGACCCTACAATAACAACCTCCGAGCAGAGGGACAAGCGCATGACCTGAACACGTGCACCTTGACAGAAGGTTCTCAGCAACAGTTTATGGGCCACTGTAAAAGAGCCCACCAGCAACAGCTCATCCTTCTGCTTCTCTGTTACAGGTAAGCCCTTGGGCAATGTGTTCTCAGCAAGATTTGATTTATGCTGGCAGCTGACTGCCAGATACCAAGTTCCGGTTCCTTGTTTGCAACTGGCTTTACTGTTAGCCAGTTGTATCTCCTGCTTTTGATTTAGAGGACAGTTCAGTGTATGTTGCAGTGACCAGTTATGGAGGTATCAAGAGCTGTATACACTGTCTGCACGTTCCAAATGCATCCCGCCTGCAGTGGGAAGGCAGGTGCCCCCCTCCCACCCCAAGGGCAGCAGCCTCTTGGAAGAGAACGTGGTGGGTGAACTTATCTGCTACAATGGGGCACAGCATGGGTCAGATCTGTTTGAGACAGGCCTTGAAAAGCAAGGGGAAAGCCCGTCACAGGCAACTGTTAAGTAGAAGAAATGGGCAGAAGGAAAATGTCACTGAACAAAAGTGTTGGTCAGAAAACTCCTAGGAGATTCCCCAGAGAGACCTGGTGTGCCCTGATAACATGGCGATAACTTCCTGTTACATCCACACAGTTCCCAAAGCCAGCGGCTGAGCTGGACTTCAGCAGAAGAGCTATCACTTCTGTTGAAATCCATGTCCTTACTGCGAGGGCTGCATATGAACTTGGATACATGCTGTCGGGGCCATTTCCGTAGCACAACTCCCTGGGGACTCGGCAGAGGCGTTCGCTTGCCCTTGCACACTACCATACACAATAGCAAAAACCCAACGGTCGGGTTTGATACTGTTACAAAAGTAATCATAATTACTTTGCTGGTTTTGAGGATATCAAACATGAGCTGCAGCCCTTCGTTAACCAGTTCTTCATTATAGTCCTCCTCTTTAATGGTGACAAATTCCCGCAAGAGGGTTTGTACGACTGAGTAACGAGACTGGTAGAAGGTTGTCCGCAGTGACTCGATCCACACGTGGAGCTTCCATGGGACTCCTGCAGCCACAGCAAAAAAACAGGGAAAGAAGATGGTTTACTGAAGTACCTGGAGTAGGTAGTTCTGCTCCTTACTAACACTTCACAGCACTGAAGTAGATCTTTACATCCGCCCTAACAGAAGATACATTTTTGCCTTTACATTAACGATGACAGAAATGGGTCACTGACAGATGAAGTGACTCGTCTACAGCAGCAGAGGACTGGTACCAGGACTGTAAGTTGGAACTTCCTGCTGCTGTCTCCCAGTTGCATGTTTAGCCTCATGATTAGTCAGAACTACGAAATAAATTTGAACTGAACTTAGAAGAGTTACCTAACCCATGCAAATGTGGCGTGAGGTCTTTTTTCTGGTTACCTCAAACAGTCTAGACAGACAAGCTTCAAATCTTTCCGACCATGAGATCAAATCCCTTCTTTCACCTTAAACAACTGAATCTCTGATGTTAGCTTGGTGTTTGAGACCAGCCTCTTCAACGCTGAATTTTAGGTGTCAGAGTACCTGATAATGATACATGCCCTTTGACACTGGGGAACAGAGGATCCAGCCAAAAGTGAGGGATGCCCCAGATCAGTGGGAATTTGAAAAAATTTGTGAGCAGCCTTAAACACTTTATGGGAACTGGTTGTCTAGTTTAATAAGCTCAGCACTTGGGGCTACAGATCCTTCTCCAATTGAAAGAGGCAGGGGAAAAAGCTTTTCGTGCCTTAAATCTGTGTGATGCTTAAAGAAAACACCTTACCTAGTGCCCTGAGCTCCATGGTGATGTCTACGTAGCCGTGCTCGGCACTGTAATACATGGCCTCCTGCAGAGCCTTCATTCGTGTTTTACACAGCCTGACTTGCCCCTCGCTGGAGCTGCCCTGGCTGGAGGTGTCACTCTCCACGCCCTCAGCTAAGATCTCCTCCAGCGAGAGGACATCTCCCTTCAGCTGCTGGGGCTGGGTCAAGAGCTTGCGCAGAACATTCCTGAGGAGGAAGAAGAGACATCACTTAATAAATGAAATACCAACAATTCAGACAGGACTACACTGATCTGGGTTTAGGGGTCTGACTTCATAAGGGAATTATTTCCTTCCCAAAGCCAGACAGCTGGCACAGCTGGGGCAGCATTTAAAATGCTCATCCTGCCCTATACCGTGTGCTGGAAATCGATGCTCTGGTAGCAAGGGCAGAAGAGGGGAGACTCTGCTCCTGTACCTTGGAGGTACCAGGGCTTAGGTCCAGATTGGGGCATGCTGTGTTTTACTGCAGCCTATACTTGGGCATAGAAGTCCCAGTTCCTGTACCAGTAAATAGGAACCATTAAAAAAAAAAAAGATAGATCTGCATCACTAAATCCAGAGAGAAATGTTTTTTCTGGGGTTATTTTTGTTTGGAATTTCACACAGAGGTTGCAAGAAAGAGGCTTTTTCTTGTTTGTGTGCCACCACTTTTGAAAGTTCACATCATTGATGTCCCCACGGACAGCTGGAGCCATCTGCAACAGCCCTTCCCAGTCCTAGCAAGTCCTAAGCACTCGGTTCTCATGCTGAAGTGCCACTAGCTGGTGCTCTCTTTGCACCCACACCACTCGGTATGGCTAAAAAAAATGTTAATTTGGGGCTTCAGGATCACCCTGCCCTACCCGGCTGGAGAATGAGCTTTGAATTTCACAGTCTGCATGGTTAGATGTTGCAGAAGGCTGTGGGAGGTGATCAGAGCTGGGAATAGAATGGTGCTTCTGTAGTTTTACACTGTAAGTAACTGCATTAGGCCGTTCTGGCTTTGCAGAGTTTGTAAGCCTGGGATACTTTTCTGTGGTGTATGCAGCTGTGTGATGTACCTGGAGGTGCAGGTCTGTCACTGCTGTAAAGCACAGCTGTACTCCAGCAAGGTAGCTGCGACTGCAGGTGCTGCTGTAAGACCCTGTGGGTATCACTTGGCCCATCTGCCTGGGCAGTTTCAGGGCTGGCTTAATTGGCTTGTTACAATAACATTTTTTCTGGGGACAGGCAGCTTTCTGGACGAGCTTGTAAGAAATGTCTTATTTCTAAATAACTACCCTGAAAACAGGGTTGGAAAGCCCAGGCTGGATTTTCAGTGTTGCAGTGACTGATGTCTTGGAGAGCCATCTAAATACCAGACATGCAGTCAAGCAAATTCTGCCACAGCCTATTTTTGCCACCTGAATGGGACTGGATTCCGTCTCAGAACACAAACCGCCATCTCTTAAACTACCTATAGGTTGAACTTCGTCTGCTCACGCATGTCAGAGAACCATCTCCTACTCACTCTCAGGGCGGCAGAGCTAAACCAGCAAGTGAGAGACGAGGCAAAAAGCAAAGATCTTTCTGTTGTATTTTGTGCCTGCCTTTTATCCACATTATAGATGCTGAATATTGAAAGTCTTGTGTGCTTTTTTTTCTCAAGGGGAAGTACCAGAGAGCAACTACCAGTTTAGAGAATCCTTTGGTTCCCCAAAACGCACTACAGGCAATACTACCTACATCAGGATGGGGCTGCTATCAGGAGGGTCTTATTGCCATCTTCTGACCTGCACCCCCAGGGATTTGGGTGTAAGACATGCAAGAAGTCACATGTGACCACCTTAGGCAAAAAGACCTGTTCTGACCACGACCAGAGCTTTACCTGTGCCCATGTGCAGCCGAGTGACTAAAGCAGTTCATGTCTTCATGAAGTGACGAGGACATACCATTGAGTTCCAGCATACTCAGGAGTGGATCAGCACCCCTGCTTAGCAATAAGCTGACCAGCTCGTAGTTCCCTAGGAAAAAAAAGATAGAAATATAATGATGATTCCATGACTATTGCCTCTTTGAAAGCACATAACATGGGACTGGTAATGGACAGACTGTACCAGCAGGTTTTATACCACCAAGTAAGGCTTTTGGAGCATCCTGCCAGCATATGTTAGGCCTTGTAACAGCTCAAGTGAGAAACTGAGTCACTTCAGTTACTTGATAATGTACAACTAGTTAAAAGCACAATGAAACAAGAATTAAACTGGTGTGGTGCTTTCAGTATGCACCAGCAGAGATGTATGCAGCCAGACTTAACTAGGACTGGAGTCTCTGCTGGTCAGGTGGTGGATGTGGTTAACAGAAGGGGCCAGAAGGGACTGGCTCTATGCTGCACTTGCTGACCACGGCTTCCTAAAACTACTCCGCAAACAGGCATAGCAGTGGAGTCCTCATTCAGCCAGGCCTCTGTTCCACCGTCTTTATTAGATGTAGTAGTAAGTGGGGGCAAGAAACCCACCACAATGAGTCTCATCTGTCACTAGGAGGGGAGGAGGCCAGGTTTTTATCCTCTCAATAGAGCTTGGTAAAGAACCACCAGAGACTTGTCTTCATAAATGCACAAACCAAAGCAGAAAGAAATGAAGGTTAAAAAAAGAGTAAAAACAGTTTGAGGTGAAAGGTGTTGAAAAACAACAGGTACTTTGAGGCCAGCACAGACTTGCCCTCAGAATGCTAAGTTCTTCTCACAACAGATACAAAAATTGCAGAGTTTTACTTGTATTTAACAAACTAATACATTTTTTTCTGCAGCAGTTATTTTTCCCCAGGCTGAATATAAACTTATTAATTTTTGCAACTGGAAGTTATTTCGACCCATGACACGCCCAGACTAGATAGTAGTTGGTTTATGTTTCCTGACTGTGCCCTGTGCAAAGGAGATGTTCCAGTCAGCTTTACCTCGGAGGTAAGTGTTGGCAGACACAGGTTTAGCACCCATCAAGCTCCTGCCACATGACAATGGCTGTTACCCACTACCAACCCAGACAGGGTTCTTGCTGCTTTTTTAGAAATGAAAAAAACCCCAACCACCTGCTGACTTTTTAGCATCCAGCTCAGTGTGCTCCATTTGGTATCTTGACTGTACCCACAGTGCCTTCAGCTGCAGTGCGAAGCGACTCCTAATGCATGGTACTGATGCCGGATGCACGCACTAGTCAGTTGCGGTTATTCTGTGGTAGCACAAGACAAGCATGGTGAGGCTGCACCGAGCTTACCTGCTGCTGATGCCAGCTGAAGAGGGGTCTCAGCATAGTTGTCTTCTCCACTGTTAACAGCAGAGCCCTCGACGTGGGCACCAGCATCTAAGAGCAGCTGCAAGAGACACATGAAAGACAAGAAGTTGAGAAAAGAGCAATTCAGAAAGATGAAACAAGAAGCTGTGTGTTAGAAGGGAACACCAGTACATTCATGGTAAAGAGAGCACAGGCATAAAGGGACCATCTCAAAGGCTAAAGCAAATTATCTATCACAAGGCAAATTTCTCTCTCAGCCTAAGGCTAAAGTCTCCACATGATTGTCAGCTTAGTGCTTTCTTACTGTCTTTTACTTTACTGTGCTTTCAGGAGTGAGTCTATGCTGGAAAGGTGCTTAGATGGCAGCTTGAAGAACATCACCTACTTGGTTTGGGATTTTTTTAATCTCCATGAACATGGTTTTGCAATTGCATTTTCCCAGCTCCACAGAGCTCTGCCATCAAAGCTTCTCTCCAGCGCAGGAAGTCCAAATCATTTAGTTTCATGCTGAGCTTAGGAAATGGCGTTCCTCCAGGGAATTAGTCCTGGAGGCCAAACATACCTCTCAGTCTCTCAGCCTTGGCATAAGCTGCACTGATCTACCACACATAACACCTGCTTTCACTGAATGCACCTTGCAAGGGAAATTGCCCCTCTCCCTGATGAAGGGAGGAGGTTGCACAGGACCTTTTGTGGCCAGGTAGTTGCTGGCAGGCAGCATCAGGGCACCCAGGGCGGTGGGTGCTGCCCCTCTCCCGCACAGGGAGGATGAGCCCTGCCCACAGGTGCATCACCAGCCGAGGTTCTCTCAGCTGGCTGTACCATATAACTGTTGCCGTTGAGCCGTTTCAGCCAGCACCAATTAGCAATGGCCTTGGCACACGCAGCACGCGCGCACACATTTTCAGTGTGGAACTTTCTGCAGAGCACAACTGCTGTTCGCTGGCTGCTTTGTTTCTCTCTGGAGACACCAGCTATTCCATGACATATCACGTGGTGGAACTTACCTGGAAAGGTGATTTATACACTGATTTCAGCAAAAGCTGACATCGACCCTTTTAATAACAGCTGCCAAATGGGGGGGGGGGGGAAAGAAATTTTTTAAAAGTTTTAACCAAAAGAAAAAAACCAAACACTGTGGGCAATGCACTGCAATGGGAGCTGCATCTGCGGGGAGAAGGACGCTCTTATCTGACATGGAAATTAGGGCTGACCAACCTCTGTAATACCCAAGGCCACCCTGGCAGGTGGAATCTAATCCTTGTAATTACTTACAAATGTACACAAAAAAAAGTGTGGGCAGCTTCCATTTGTTTACATCTTCTTTTGTCACTGGTTTTCCCATTAAATTCACCAGCAATCGACTATCTGCTGTGGTGGGTTTTGAATTCCACCTGATGTCCAGGTAGGATTTCCAGGACACCCCATTGCCCCTTCCATTAATTCCCCAGAAAAGGAAGCGAGGGAGGATGTGAGAGGCTCAACTCCCACACCGACTTAAGCCTTGTTCATGCAAGCCTCAGGGATTACAAAGGAAGGTACAGATGATTTGCTGCTGTTAGAGCAGAAATCAGCACATGCTTAATTTTTCTGCACATGTAAATGCAATAAACCCATTAACATCTAAAGTCGGAAGGAGTCTACCTGCAACCACACCACATGAATCACTAGTTTATCTCACACCAAAGAAATGCTGGTGCAGCACTGTTCTGGAGGTGGTGAGCCTTGGGCCAAGACTGAAATCAAAGGAAAATAAGGAAATGACCTGTGTTTCATTAACAAGGCCTTGCTCAGAATTATGTCATCAAGTCAAAAAAAGCAGCATCGGTTGCATTTGCACTTTCAAAACGTGAAAATTTTCCACTGGTTTTAGGTGCCTTTCACCAAAGTGCACATGGGATGCCGGTGCTGGAGAGGTGTGATGACAAGGGTGCTGCCCAGCACGCAGCTTACAGTGCCCCCCAAAAAGGTTCACCAATGGGGGATTTGCTCCACTTACCTGAACAACAGAAATGTGCCCGTGTAGCACGGCAAAGGTAAGAGCCATCCAGTGCCTGCTGTCAGGGTGGACTGAAGGGTATCGTGGAGAGGTACTGGGAACCTGGAAGAACAAAACCAGGTTGTTACTAACAACTGCAGCATGTGTCTGACATCAGCTTTACACCTGTCCGTAACTGGCTTTTCTCTTTGGAAGTGACAGCCCTGCGGAATGGTAACTTACACCGTTTAGAGAACACCAGTCACTCTCTCTGGTCCCCTGGGCTGTTTTAATGGGCTTATCGGTTTCTCCTCGTGGCAGCTCCTGCAGGAAGGAGCCCCCTTCGCCCTCACCACGCCTATTAGACTTGCCACTGAGCCACTGAGCACTCCACGAGGGTTTGAAGGTTTTCTCCCTCCTCCCAAATCCCCGAAACAATGGTTTCTGAAGGAAGCACCTTGCTCAGAAGCTTCCAGAAATGAAGCCTTCAGTTGCTAAGAGAGATTTCATGACTGCTCTTGTTAGTTTACAGGTGAATAATTACAGGGACAGCATCCTCCACCTCCATTACTCACTGGTATATCTAAATTTGCTCCAGCATCTATAAGCATTTGGACCATGGCTTCATCTCCAGCAGCACAGGCGTACATCAGTGGGGTCATACCCTTCAGGAACAAGAAAAAGAAAAAGTTATCTTCCTATACCTGTCAACAGTGCAGCTGTCACAGTGAGTTTGAATCTTAACATATGTAAGAGTGTGTGCATGTGCACGTGTGTAGGGACAGCGTGAGTGCATGTTCAAAGCATTTTGGTTTCTATGCAGAGTAGACACAACACACTACTGTTAGAAAACAATGTGGACAAAACATCTGGGGACAAGATTGCAAGAATCTGAAAGGGATCACCAAAAACCCCAGCCAGGTATTGTACACAGGTCTTGAGCTTTCTCAAGGCTGCCAAAAAAGAAATACCATTTATTGGATCATTTGTAGCCAGATGAACCAAAAGCAGAAAACAACACAAACATACACAGGATGAATTTATTTGGCAACTTATCCTCATTGCTAAAATCATATTTGTCACAATATTTCAGCATTTCAATTCAATAAATCTCTTCCTCTTTCTGCTTAACCAGCAAACCATGACAACTCAGAGATGAATTACAAGAGAAATGAGCCTTGCTTACAGAGTTCATTCCAGAAGTTGCCAAGGACAGAAAGGAAACAACCTAGGAAAATCCATTCCTGTTCATATTCTATGGCTTTCCCCCTCCTTAATTATTGCGCTTGAATTTTTCACAGGCAGCATCTCTGCTGCTCATTGTATAATGATACAGCTTCATCTTTACAGATGGACATGTATTATAAAACAGAATTACATCTCACATAGAGTTCTGATGTTGTATCAGTATCTTTTCTAAACATCCCCAATTCCAATCTTCCTGCATTTGAGGCAGTTATATCTGCAAAGATGTTTTGGGGGTGGGTTTTGGCTTTTGAGAGGGTTGGGAGGATCCACTCTCACTACAGACAGGTAAACTTAACCTGTTCAAAGCTCAAGTCTGCAGGCACAAACCTGTATTTACCATCATAGTCAGGGTTCTACAACTACCACGTTTGTACAGACGTTTCCTTTTATTATTTTTTAAAAATTATTTTTAATACCAGTTTTGCCTTCCCTGCTCATGCCCCAGTATGCAAAGGGAAGAGCTGGTTTTCCTCAGCACCTCAAATCCCGTGAATCCAGAGTGTTCTTGGTCCCCACCATAAGAGGATACAGGGTCCTGCTCCAAGTTCATATTTCTGGAGAGATGTTCAGAGATCATACCCTCTCTCTCTAAAAATATCTCCAGACACATAGAAGTGGTTTTGAACACACCCCTTAACATCAGACATGCTCATGTTCTGGGAGCGGTCAAAACACGAACCTGGATCTAAAGCCTGTATGTTAAAGTAGATCAACAGTCCTGTCTGCCATGGGACTCACAACAAAACTTTTGCTGTACTTGCCAGGTGAGCAGTGGTTTGTGATGCCTCAGAAGTGACTGCCTACTGCACAGTGTGTTAAGAAGACTCATCACAGCTTTACCAGATGCCAGTGCTGAACGTTCAGTGCTACAACAGGACACAGAGCCCTGCTCTTGGTTGCTGTGCCCACTTGAGTTTTCCCAAGTTTGGGTTTACTGGCTTTGGCTTATACCTTCACATGAAGGGTGAAAGAAGCTTGCTGCCAAACTCAGATTTGGTTTCATATTCCAGTTTCAGGAGAAGCACTGATGGAGTTTGGATTTAACTCTCTGACTGGCAGCACACCAGAGAACATTTGCTTAGCAGCAGACACAAGTTGCTCCAGAAGGTGGAGAATTTCAGAACCACAACGTCTCCAGGGGAAGCCTGCCTTGCTCGCCCTGGTCAGTGCCAAAACACTGCTTAGAGATATGGAAGCAGCATTCCCAGAGCCACCCACCAGTACACTATGTTTCCCCCATTCCCAAGAGGACTGACTAGAGGATGACATCAATAGGATGATAATGAGATGGTAAAAAGGCAACAGCAGAAACTCCTCAAACTTCCCAACAAGGTGCCACAGAATGTGGGATCTTTTTGCATAAAAAAGCCAAACAGTTCTTTGCTGGCTGACGAGAGGTAAAAAATACCTCCCAGGGAGAAGTGATGGTCTTGGGACCAGTGTCTTGGTGTTAGGATAACAAGGTTCACAGTAAAACTAACCTCCTTTGAGAAAACAAGAAGCCTCACGGCTACAGAAACAGGAACTGCAAAAACTTTGGAAAAAAGTAAATCAAGGAAGCAAGCAGCAGCCCTTGTAATATGAATCTGCTACTGTTGTCACTTTGATCAAGTGCACACCGAGGGCCCCTGTGATGTGAGACCCCACCTCTGCAAGCACAAAGCTCCTTGCACTGAATATGTGAAAAAGGCAACTACTACCTAAATATAACCTTGTGCATGAGTAGTTTCTGCTTGTATTTGTTTACATGTTCACATTTCCTCTACACTGCAGATGGTGGAAAGTACCTTATAAGATGTGCCAGCTTCAGAATTTGGTCTGAAATGCTGCTGCAGTAAAATGCTGTCTGTGAGAAAACCTCTGTGCTTGAATGTAAATCCTTCCTACTGCTAAATGTCCTATTGTTTCTGAGACATGACAGCTCATTTTCATTGCTGTGACAGCTATAATGAGTGTTTATTTGGATGAGGGTTTTTTTGTTTTTTTTCTTTTTTTTAATTAAAAACTAATTTAATGGGCTGAGCGATGCCCTGGAGAACAGCCTGTGCTGTTACTTGACGGGACTGACAGCAGAAGAAGCTAAAGACCCCCCAAGACCACCAAATCCCTGTGGTTCGATGTAGCTGAGCAGGAAACAGGTAAAGAAGACAAAACAGACACATTGACATGATGGACTTTGAACAAAGCTCAGACCGATGGGTACCGATGCCGCTGGGGGTCTCGGTGCTGCTTCTTACACGCCACACTGCACCGAGAACGTGTCACCCACTTTACGCCTGAAAGCCATCAGACAGTCACACCTTCGGGTCACTCATCACTGACCCGGGCTGTGCTCAGACTGCTGAACCAGAAGAGTGTCACAGGCAAAGCCCACGTTGTTTTGACATCATCTTAGCACTGGGGCAACATCAGACTTGGCATTCGCAGCCAGCGCATTGACCCGCTTTCCATCAGTGCCGAGACAGCTCATCCCAGGCACAGAGCTACATTCTGCTCATGCAGAACTTCTGCTGTGTGGTTATACACATACCTGATCGTCCATGGTGTTAACCCCATCAGGTCCCAGTGCATCAATTGCTTGGTTGATCAGATCTGTCCTTCCACAGTTTAGCATTCGGAAACCCAGATCCTGCTGGAACTTTTCAGTAGCAGCCTTGGCATCCAGTCTCCGGAAGGAACTAAAGCAGCATTCAGGTCTGCAAAGGACAAAATCATTTCTGTTTGGTGTTTTTTCTTCCCTTTTTTCTTATCCCTGTGTTACAAATTTTCATGAGTTTACCTATCATGTACCTTACCCACTGTGTAACCATTTCTAAAAAAATCTGGCTAACTCCACTCATACCAGAGATAGAAATTACAGTTCTTAGAGAAAGACAGTAAATTCATGTAAACACTGAAAAGACAAAAAAAAAAGAAAAAAAAAGAGGTGTCCAAGTAAAGAAACCTCATCAGAAAAAGTCCTTGGAATGTTGCTTGTTGCACCAGCATCTCAGGCTGCTGCAAACCCACAGCAATCAGGTTTCCTTAGTTCTGCTTCTCACTCCCCTCCCCCCGCATCAAACTCCAGTTGCTTTAAATAATTAGCTGTATATATTTTTGGATGTCCTATTTGTATTTTTCAGCTCATTATAGGAGAGTCTATCAAACAGATACAAAACTGTGTTGCCAGGAGGAGAAAGAAGTGGAGAAAAAGTATGTATAACAAAACACCAGTGTGGTTCTAGGATGAAACCATTATGCTGTCTAACAGATTAACTAGTATTTTGGGGGAAAGAAAGCATTTCTGAAAAAAGAGAACAATCCTTACTCTTTTCTGGGAAAAAAATATATAAATATAATATTAAATCAAACCCAAATCTAGATAGCAGAACAGTCTCAACTTGTTTCCAATGCTTCAATAAAAGGACGTGCATTATCATTTCCATGAGGGTCTGTTAAATCCTTATTCTTTAGATGACCATCAAATGGCCTTTATCTCATCTGGAAGGAGCCAGGGGATTACTGTAACTCTTCTTGTTATCTGCTCAGAGACTTCTGGATTCCAAACCTGGAAGTGTATCTCCTCCGCTGAAGGAGCCATGGCCAAATTGGAGGTGTTTCCTCTCTGAGCTGGGCACTGATACGGTCAGCCCTTTGATGTTATTTCAGGGTGAATGCCTTCTCTACTAGTGGTCTGGTTTTCAACACAGGCTCTTGTGTGAGTGAGATATAAGCCTGCCAAGTTCCTTTGAAAAATGAGATTCTTTCAAGGGGGCTAACCTCTTCTGGGAACTTGGTACAGCCTGCCAGAGAAGTAAAACACTCATCGCTTCATGTGGAAGATTCAAGATGAATCTTATTCACTTTTTAATTCAGCTGGTTGTTTTTTAATGCTTCTGAACGTGCACTGATGGTGGATGACAAATGGTGAGCAGATGCTGTGAACAGGATGCTGAGTTAACAAAGATCCCTTCGCAGCCTGGTGACCGGTCACATCGTACAGGGGAAACCAGCATCTCGCCCCGGCTGCTTTCAGAAGGGAACTACATCGGCGTATGGTTTGGGGAACAGTCAGCAGGGAAGCAAAGCAACAGTCTTGGAGTCACCAGCTCTTTGGAGATCCATCTGCAAATAATATGTCTCTCTGAGGCAGCTGAGTACAAAGATTGGATCAGAAGATCTCTCAAGCACCCAGGTACTGGAGATGGGCACTTTCAGAAGAGAGCACAAGAGAACAGTAAGGCCAGAGGCTTAATGCTAGACATAGAGAAATCCTAGAGCTAGCCTAGCCAGGTAATAATCTTGTCCTACTAAGGTGACCGGTACAGTATTGTGATGCTACAATATTATGCAGAATATGATGCAATGACTTTTAATAACAACAGTAATAATAATTCTATGCAAAAAAAAGTTAATGACATCACTTGAAATCCAGTAAACCTCAGAAAACAAGAATTTTGGAATGGATGGTGCCTGTTTTTGTGCTATTTCAGGGGATGGGGGGACACAATTCCCTGATGAGCCCTGCAGAGCCAACAGCAAAACAAAATGGTTGCATGGAGCTGTCAGAAAGACCCAGCAAGAAGCTGGACTGTGGTTGTTGGTGCAGAGCTGCCAGAGCCTGCTTCAGGCACAAGAATGTGAAGTTACAATTTGTGGAGTTTACTCCTGAGGGACCTGCAGGCTCAGCCCATGCAAAAGCTCCTGTATACTTGCTGTTCTGTAGCAGTGGCTTGACAGCATGCTCCTCTGTGACAGATGTAAAGTAGCATTTTCTAGAGCATGATAAAAGTTGGAGCATCCTCCAAAAGCCTTGAGGGAGAGTTCACACATATACAGCTGCTGTAACCACAGCAGGTTTTCCACCTGTGAGTTGTTATCCTGGGAAGAAGAGAGGTGAGGTCTTGCACGCTTCCTAGAGTAAAACCTGTGATCCTGCAGTTGCCCAGACAGCAGATCCCACATATGCCCAGCTCTGCCCAGGGGATAAACTGAAGAACTGGAGGTGGACTGAGAGACATGGCAGGGTCCAGAGCCCAGAGAGCAGGGCAAGGGATAGGGCTGAGGTCCAAGTTTGGGAAGGGACAGCAGGAGCCTCTTTGGGTTTCATAAACCTCTCTGAGTTTCATAAGCAGTAACTACTACTGTAACTACTGGTAAAAAACCCCCAGTGTTCTCTGCAATCTAGCATTTCCCACTTATATTGTCATTTTACCAGTCACAGTTGAGTACAGGTGAAGATGTTTATAAATTGGCAAACATAAACTGGAAGCA
Source organism: Zapornia atra (assembly GCA_013400835.1). Lineage (NCBI taxonomy): Eukaryota > Metazoa > Chordata > Aves > Gruiformes > Rallidae > Zapornia > Zapornia atra. The sequence goes on from VZTU01015139.1 coordinate 72,195, forward strand.
TCATATTAGAAGGCTTCAGCCATTAAGACACAAAGAGTTGTGGAAGACTATACTGCCCAAGCAGTCTGTGTCATTAGACATCTGAATTTCAGGTTATACTAATTACACTTTGTTCTTCAGCAAAATTTCTCTCCCAGGGATTTCAGCCTTGTGATTAGGTTAGTTTTCTGCAGTACTGTTCATCAAAGGATTTCAAAGGTTTTGGCAAGCATCAGGTGCATCAGTAAAATTAGCTCATACTAAGTTACTTACACTTGCACCTCCCACCTACACATAAACCAGAGTAGCCTGTGCTTTAATTGACACAGAGTGCAGGTACGCTGGCAGAGAAGAGAGAGAAGAAAAGTGGTGGTGTGGCTCTATACGTT
>VZTU01015142.1:0-19292 GCA_013400835.1 Zapornia atra
ATTACCTAGAGCAGGCTGCACAGCGTCACATCCAAGTGGGTTTTGAATTACTCTAGAGATGGAGATTTCACAACCTCTCTGGGCAATGTGTTCGAATGCTCTGCCCCCCTCCAAAGGGAAGAAGGTTTTTCTCATGTTCACATGTAACTTCCTGTTTGTTTGTGCCCATTGCCCTTTGTTTGAGTAAGAATTCTCTAATTCCCACTCTCCACATCCTGCGGGAGAAGGGGAGCTCTGTGTCACAATCTGTTAGAAATATGAATATTTGTATTTATACATCTAGCATTGCTACCTTTTGTACGTTGATCTGATCAGTTTTGAATGCCTTAGCTCCAGTCACTTCAGGAACTCGGTGAGGCTATATTTCTATTGTTCTGTAGTTTATGGCTCTCAGTTCTGTTCTGTACTTGGCTACCACATCAAGAGGGTCCATGAGCTAGAGAAAGACACTTTAGGTTTAAACAAAAACATAATTGATAGTAAGCATGTGGCCAAGAAGAAGAAGAGGAAGAACAAAAAAACTCCAACAAAACCCAAACCAAAACAAAAGCAAAAAGCAAAATGCAATATAAATAGATGAACTAGAATAGAAATCAGTATGGAAGGCACTCTGATTAGATAAAAGCTGATGAGCTGTGAAGACAAATAATTTAATTTGCTTCTATTTTTAGGAATACATTTCAAACAAACACAGTGATTAGACAAAAAAACTCTCTATACAGAAAAATTAGAAATAAACAAAAGATCCACATTTTACTTTTGTATCTAGATAAAACTCTCTGCTGCAGAAATACTGATTATTCTAATGATTATTTAAATTTATATGTTAATACTTGGTTATTATTTATAAGGGAAATATAAAACTAATATAAATCTTCTCCTAGTGCTCATGTGCATGACACATCTAACAATCAGGAAGAATTGTTCCTCTGATATTTAAATTTATTCACTCTTTCAGGGACTTTGCATCTTATTTTGGGATTAAAAGATTTAATACAACTAATATTTGGATTTTCTGACTGGAAGTTGATGTTGCTATTGAAGCTATTTCCAGCTGTGAGTATTTTAAAACCAGGATATGCAATGAAGTACATTTCATACTTATGAAATCACATGGATGAAGTTTAAGCTAATATTTTTTAATATTTGTAAGGATTGTCTGGCTCAACGTTCCACAAACAGGTTTCTGCAATGTCTGGCCCATCAGGCTACTCATGGGGGGTTGTAAAATGACTCAGCCTTGGGTTGCCTGTAGATAGCTCAGTGGAGCTGTCCTGCAAAATAAGACTAAATAGGGCAGTGCTGCATATTTCAACCAACTCTGTTGAGCCTTGGAATTCCTTTAACAAACAATATGCCCTGAGTCCCAATCAAGCCATTATTCATCTGCCTAGCAGTAAGATAAAGGCCAGCCAGAGGGTCCCCATTTGGCCTTAATGGGCCCAGACAATGCAAAGGGATGCAACAGATGGGGCATAAGATAAGGGCAACACTGCTAATGACAAACATAGAAGGTGGTATTGTCCACTAGGACACAGTCCTGCCCACTGTCACGTATGTCAGACCAAAAAAAAAATATTCAAATAAACCCCCTTGGATTCTGTCTGAGTAGGGGGAGCTGCTTCTCCAGCTCTGTGAGGAGACCCTTCGCCCTTGGCCAGGATGCTGGCTGAGGTAATGTGCTGAGAACCCTTACATGGAGAGGGGTAAGTGAAAATTTGGTATGCTTTAAATTTGTACTCTCGGGTATTTGACTAACACACGTGTAGTATTTAGTGCGCTTTAGTGTGATAGTGTGTCCTGTGACTCTGATGGGGTGGTAATATTGAACCTTGTGAATTGCTCGCGGGCGGTGACAGCGAGTGACGTGACTGCTGCGGGCGGTAACGCGCGTCCCGTGGCTGCTGTGCTGGCAGCAGTGCCTTCTGTGACTCTCTTGTGGGTGTGATAAGTGTAGTCGTACTTCTAAAACAGCAATAATGCATTTCTGCATTCTATCCATGAAACCTGCAGTAGTGACATAATGAATGCATTTCAATACGGTGGCTCAAAAATAAGTTATTCTTTTTCTTTTTTTTTTTTTTTAATTTTTAAAGCCCTGCACTCGAGTGTCTTTCTGTCACAATATTTCTCATAGTATGAAGTGCAGATAGACACTAGGTCTGATCTTTTCCATAAATTTGAGCAATGATTCAACACAAATTAAGCAATATGTGTGTTCATTAAACTTCATATCTCTATGGAACTCTACAGTTTGAGCAGGTTGCATGCTTCAAGCACAATTATTGAGAAAGCCAACCATGAATTTCTTATTTTTGATGTCTGCACACGCAGCACCGACAACACACGCACACATACATCATGGATAAATTTGTAATTTCACCACCACTTTATAAGCTTATCTACTTGAATGAAACTGAAGTGAATGAAGGGTGATTGAGGACATAATTTTAAAGCATCAGTCAAGATAAACAGTAAACTGAAACTGCATCTGTGTTATGGCACTGGGCTGAATGCCATAATACAATTTATGCACCTGCTGAGCAGTTAGAAAACTATTTCCATATTAGAGGGAGAAATGTTTTCTAGCTTCAAGGGTTTAGCGAAGTCTGGACCATCAAAGCAGTACACCGGTGTGACACCACAGACCTTCCTTGACATGCTGGGTCTGGGCAGGGTGAGCTGCAGAAGTCAGAGGACTTGGACAGCTAGGAAGTTAGATGGAGGAGCTTTGACATCTGTTCTAGCCTGAAGGAAGGAAAGTCTCTGAGGAGAAACAAAACTAGCTCTACACCAATGGCTTAGAATAGGTAGCTGAGTTCTGTCCCCTGGAAGTGTAATAATTCCCCTCCATAAAGCCAAATTTACATTAGGGTTCAAAAAGGGGACCATGTTCCCTTCTGGATGATTTAGATGAGTGTGCAAATCGTGTTTATATATAGAAATGAAGGCAGCAGTACGCGGACAGAGTTAATTACAGTTCTCAACATTGGAGGATTTGGATACAAAATCATTATTATATTATTAAAAACTTAATTTTTTTCCACTTGTAGCATTTTGTGATTTATTATGCACACTAATTAAATGGTGGGACAAGCTCACCAGCTACACGTGCCTAAATTCATGTTCTATAAGATAAAGCTAAATTAGGAAGAAAGGAACAGAAAATAATTTTTGTGGAGGACTGTAAATCTGTTAGACAGAGACAATTCAACAATAAAACTTAACAATAAATTCATTAACTCCAGGAGAGTGGATCTTAAAGTATTACATATAAGCTGTTCTGCCATTGGGTACAATTTTACACCTTGAAGTTTATCTTTGTCTCCGTGTTCTGAAGCTATATAAATCATGCAATTTTACCAATGTCTGAATTCGAAGATATCATATATTTTTTAATATCCTTATTCGAAAGAACAGTGGTAGTAATGTCATTGTATCTTGGATTGTTGTTTTTTTCCTCCACCTTTTAAATCTGCCAAAAGATAATGAAGTGATCCATTTGCTCTTGTTCAGAAGGAAAAAATGTTACTAGTCCTGCTAGACTGCAGGAGGCTAAATGTAGATTTTCATTTAGTTTACATGCATAGGTGTTAAGAGCTACAGCCAAGATCCTTTTCTTTTGTTCTACACGTGGGGGAGACAGTAGTCTCAATCTTTGCCCAAAACAGTCAAATAGGAACATGTTAAGCACAAGTGAGAAGTCTAAGAAATAGATGTCTGGGATCTGTGGATGTATGATTAAATAGATACATATTTTTTCCTGCCTGCCATGCACAAGAGAAAGGTAGCAGTACAAGAGTAACTATTCCAGTGGGTCTGGTAATAGATGTACAACATCCTGTAAGTGTGACTTTTACGGGCATATTTGCCATGTCCAGTTTCTATATTCACAAATGGCAAAACAGGAAGAACAGCCACCTGGATACATTTGGTTTAGAGCTCTTCAGTTACCTATCAAGAGTGGGGATGCATTGCCAAGCTTCCTGATAATCCTTGCATTTTTCCTCCATTGTAGGGTAAATCCACTCATAGAACTGAACATATTTATCCTTTAAGGCAGACTGAAATTGTTAGTGTATATTGAATCTGTTTACTGCCTCCCATTATCAAATACATGAAAATATTAAGTGTTGTTGGCATATGTTAAATCCATTTACTGATATCCTTTACGGAAACAATAACGGGAGAATTTCCTTTGCACATATTTAGTAAGTTTAAATTTACCAGTACATCAGTAAAAAATCAATGCAGAACCCCAAACTGATGATTAATAGGTATGATCTTCAGTTTGATGATTTTTTCAAACATCCTGTTTCCATCTCATCCTATGAAAAGAGAATCTTTTAATTTGCTGTTCCTAAAGATTCTCTTCACTTAGGGGATTTTATCTCATTTCTTCTTTTTCACCATATTTTTGTGATATTTTACAATACAAAATGCAAAAATCAGTTATAGGTCACTTATTTTACTATCTACAGATAATAAGATTATATACAGTTTAAAACAGCAGCTGGTGTCTGTTAAAGAGAGAGACACCATCAATTTCTATTAAATTTTCAGTGATATCTAATGTGAACTAAATTTTCTTCCAATATATTCTGTTAAATCTTTGAGGATTTTGAATCAAATTACTTTGCAGCAGATGTTAGATTATATTTGAGGTTTTGTATTAGATCACAGTTTACTGGTGTTTTCTTAAACAATAAATGAATGTACTAGATAACAAGTGTGACAACTGTTTCATTCTCATAATTGCTCCTAGTTAGTATGGTGATATCATGGAATAATATGTACCTGCTGCCTGTGGTCTAGACTTTTGAGGAAGATACTGCCTTTTAAAAGAAATCACAAATGCAGCAGTCTCATTTAGTGAGAAACTGTTGAGGAAGAGGAGGCCATGAAAACAAAGCAGAGGGATGAAGAAGAATGATTAATTATGGAAAATTGTGCTTGAATAGCACTCATCCTGAAGCCAATGGGAACTGTCTAACCTTTATTATTCTTATCAAAACACTTAAATCCCTGATGAAGTCAAATTATGCTTGTAATGATGTGCTCAGCAGCCTTAATTGATTGCTGTATGAGTTGCATGGTCCTTTCCAAAATAATAATGTAATTTGGTTTTGGAATAGTATGCATGCTAGCTGCACTTCATGAACAGTACCTGGTGTCTTGTGGCTTTGCACTTTACTAATTTTCATAAAGGTACAATAAAAACTTGCCTATCAGTTAATTCATATTTTTAGTTTCTTAGATGAAGATGCTCAGCATATGAAGCCAGGGTCAAACCACCACAGAAACTGAGGGACATTCAGAATGATGTCGTTTGTCTTCCCATATAACCATTACATGTGATGTAGCCCTGTTTTTCTGGAGATGGCTGAACATGTCCAGATACTAGAACAGGTATATCGCTGAAGGTATGGTGGGCCATGGAGAAGGACATGCTGGAACAGATGCACCTCAAAGTGACTGTGGATTTCTGTGCTAAATCCCCCTAAGGGACTACAGTCTGTGGATAAGTCCAAGCCAGAGAAGAGGCAAGGGAAGGACTTAAATGTAATGTTAAACCTGATGGTCTGGTCCAAAGGGGCCAGGAGTGGAGATTGCAGTGGAAATACCTTTAAATTGTTGAAAGCCAGGATTTGAGTTGTATGTTATGAGAATTACTTTAGATAGCAGGAACCCTTTGATGCTGGCGAAGCTAAGGAGCAAGGTGAGGAGTCCATTGCAATGTTAAACTATAGTCTGGCACAAAGGAACCAAGGGTGGAGATCATAATAGGTATGCCTTTAAATTGCTGTAACCCATGATTTGAGTTGTGTGTTATAGGAATTATTGTAGCAGAAATTACCTGAACCAATGGAGCCTTATAAAGAGCAGTGCAAATGCAGCTGTGGCCCAATCTGAGCTGGCTTTGGTGCCTAGTGTTTCCACACAACAGACAACTTATCCTGTTTTGAATGATGACCATAATAACTGGAACTCAAAGTCATGGACTAAATTAACTCAGTGGACATTCTTTGGACATTTCTGGACATTTTATGGACATTTCAGACATTTTACAGACATTTCACAGTGGTGGTCCATAGACTAAGGGATTAATATCTGCATGCTATATCAAAGAATGGGAAGGATGGTGGTGCATAATGATAAAGTATTGGATAGTGTGAGATCTGAACATGATATATATATGGTTTGGACTAAGGGATGCAGAATGTGCTTGGTTTTGCTGGGGGAGAGTTAATTTTCTTCCAGTATGGGGCTATATTTGATTTGTGCTGAAAGCAGTGTTGATAATACAGAGGTGGTTTCACTACTGCTGAGCAGTGCTTACACAAAGCCAAGGGCTTTTCTGCTTCTCACTCTACCCAGTCAGCAAGGGGGCTGGGGGTGCACAAAGATTTGGGAGGGGACACAAATGAGACAGCTGACCCCAGCTGACCAAAGGGGAATTCCATACCAAGTGATGTCATGTTCAGCATATAAGGGGCTGGGGGAAGAAGAAGGAAGGGGGAGGACATTTGGAGTGATGGCATTTGTGATCCCAAGTAACTATTAAGGTGTGATGGAGCCCTTCTTTCCTGGGGATGGCTGAACACCTGCCTGCCCATGGGAAGTCGGGAGTGAATTCTTTGTTTTGCTTTGCTTGTGTGCATGGCTTTTGCTATATCTATTAAACTGCCTTTATCTCAACCCATGAGATTTCTCACTTTTCCTATTCTCCCCTCCATCCCACTGCACGGGGAGTGAGAGACTGATCATGTAGTGCTTAGTTGCTGGCTGGGGCTAACCCAAGACACGTAACAATTATTCCTATGGTCTCTAAGTCTTTAATTATACTGAATATTGCCCGGTTCCTTCAGCAGCCTTACTGAAATTTACAGTACTGCTTCCAGAATAAGGCACCATAAATATGACTGAGAATAGTCATTGTTATGGGTTAACCTCTGTTGGCAGCAGAGCATCACGCAGCTGCCCAATACAGACTGAGCAAGCAGCTGTGATGCTCAGCTGCTGACCAAGATTAATCCATGACAGTCAGATTGTGAGTCCTCTCTGTAAAGTCACCTGGAAGAAGAATTTTTTGCCCCCAGCAGTAACAAACCTTTGAGTACATCAAACAGGAGACAGCTTTTGCAGTAGCCCTTGGGCCAGTTATGAACAGGATCAGATGTGAGAAATATGCTCTGCACCACAGTCAGGGAGCATGACCCTACCTGGTGCCTCTGGTAGAAAACAGCCAGAGATGCTTGAAATTGACTGCTAGAGTTTTGGATTGTGGGATATAGCGAATCTAACATCTTCTATACCCCAGATGAAAAAGCTATATTATCAGTATGTGAGGGGGCTTGAGCTCATTCAGAAAGTAGTTGGTATGGAGGTGTGGTTCCTCTGGTATTACAGTTGTCTGTGATGTGCTGAATGTTCAGAGGAATGCTCCCCATTACACATCTTGTGATACGATGTGGAGTAAGCAGGTAGCACTGTTCACACAATGAGTCTGAATGGGGAATACCAACTGCCCTGGAGACCTGGAAAAGATCATGAATTAGCCAGAGGGCAGAGATTTTAAAACACTGTCCAAGGATGTGACCTGTGCCAAGGAGGCCCCACTGTATGATAAATCGCCAGAGAATGAATATCAATATGGTCTGTTTACTGATGGGTCTACTGGAAGTGGAAAAAATTTGTGGAGTCTCATGACAAGTTGCTGAAAGTGTCAAAGGAAAAGGTGAATTAAGTCAGTTTGAAGAAGTGAAAGTCATGTAGCTAGTGTTGGCCCTAGAGACTGCCAAATGAGGAAAGTGACCAGTACTCTGTCTCTGTACTGATGGTGGCAAATTCCCAGTAGGTGAGGCTACATCATTGGAAACAGACCAATTGGCAGCACAGTGGTAAACCCATCTCATCTTTTTGATTATGACAGGACAATGATGCTGGGAAGAGAGCCGTGTTGTAAAGGTACATCATATAGATGTTTGTGTGCCTAAGAGCTGTGCCACTGATGAACATTGAAACAATAAGTGAATAAAGTTACATGACAGAATCAAAGTGACTCAGGTGCACCTGGACTGGGAACATAAGGGTGTGCAATGTACATACAGGCTTATGGTTGAGGAGTGACCACAAAGGCATTGCACGAGTAATTTATGAATGCAAAATGTGCCTTAGGCTGCAGTCACTTGCCTTCTTGTTTATATGGTATAGAGGAGACTGGCTGGAGGCCAATATGGGTGTGCCTTTCAGATTGATTACTCATTGCCTGAGGCCCACCAAGACAACCGTCACATGTATATCATGTGGATATAGTATATCATAGTGGAGTTTACCAATGGATGGCTGGAAAAACATCCAAAACAGCATTCTAGGTCTTGAAAAGCAAGTTCTGCGCTGGCATGGCACCCCAGAAAATGGCAAGACAATCAAGAGAGCTTATTTCTGAAAAAAACTCAGAAACATCTAGGCCAAGAAACATGCCACTGATTGAGGGCATCATACTTCATTATTGCACATCAGTCTTTGGAAAGATGGGATAGTACAATGGACTGAGCTGCACTAAGTGGAACGCAATGGGTGCCAGGACATACAAGCACTAGACTGCAAATTTAGCAGAAGCTGCTTTGCTGGTTAATACCAGAGAATCAAATAACTGACCTGTCCCTGACCAAGCAAACTCCTTACGTACTACAGAAGGCAGTAATTACCCTGTAGTGCTTGTAGGGTGTTGCAGTTTGGTGTAACTGTGCTGCTGCAGTGGCTTTTGTAAGCTGCAGCTTTCTGCGAGCTCCATATTTTGAAAACATTGGTACATTCAAGGCCAAATTCGAGACCAAGCCTATCAGAGCTGGTCATAGCACCTCTGTGAATCACATATAGGAGAAAAGAAACTGCTGGCAGGCGCACTTTGCCACCAGAGCGGGAGTGAGAAGATGTAACAAGCTGCACAGACACCAAGGCCAGGCCCGCAGGAGGGGGGGGATGAAGCATGCGAAAAGGGAGTTTCCCCTGCAGCTCATGGTGGAGACCATGGTGAAACGGGTGTCCCCCTGAAGCCCATGGATGAGGACGGGGAGCAGAGACATCTATGCCCTGTGAAGATTGATCCACGCCTCAGCAGGTTTGCCAGGGGACTTGTGACTTTGCTGGGGGTCTGGACCCGGATGTTAGCATCCTATGGAGGGGAGAGTCCTGCTGAGAGGCCTGTGGTGAGGGGATGACTCCCCGATAGAGAGGACTCACGCTGTAGAAGGTCGTGGACACGACTCTCGCGTGGGTGGGACCCCACGGTGCCGNTGGAAGACAGCTTGGGAGGAACGGACTGAAACTCCTCACTCTCCATTCCCTGCCCCCCCTGTACTGCGAACGGGAGGGAAGAAGGGAGCGAATCTCTGATTAAAGTCATGAGTGTGAAGAGGCGAGGGGTGGGGGGAAGTAGAATTGATAAGATCTGGGGAGGAAAAGCAGCTTGTGAGGGATTGCTGGAACCCCACTGCCCATTCCCTGCCCCTCCCCGCGCCATGTTGGGGGGGGAAGAAGAGAGTAAAATCGTGATGAGTTTTAAGTTTGCTAAGAAGGGAGGGGTGGGGGGAAGGTGCTTGAAGACCTGGCCGCTTCTTATCTCGTTCCGGTTCACGGGTTGTAGTAGTTGTACTAAGTAGTAATAAATCACTTTTTCTTTCCTTTAAAAAAAAAAAAAGAAAAAAAAGATGAAGGACACTATCCTTCCTAAGGGTAAACATGAAACTAAATACAAGGGTATTTTCAAAGCACTGCTGGGATGTTTGTGGTGATGTCAGCTCTTGAAGTCTGCTTTATTGAAAACAAACTGTTTTCAGAGGAATAATATTTATTTTCAAGATAACATAAATATTTTCTACCTTAACACTTCTGGTTCCTCCCTCTCTGTACTCTTGTTTAGGAGCTCTGGAAGCCTGCTTTTATAATCCTTTCTAACTAGGTATAATCACTCCTTGGCTGGTGTGCTTGGATAATGGTGCAATTACCCTTCAACCGGATTCCTTTGAAGAACTGTCCAGTAGATCCTGGTTAAAATAAAGGGAGGGGGGCAGGAAACAGAAACACATATAAAATAGGAGAGGCAATACTGTACTACTTGATGAGGTTACTGTAGAAAAGGAAAGCCAGAATACAAACATCTGTGAGTTTTTTGGAAAGCAGTTTTTTTGGCTAAGTTTATGACAGGTTGCTTGTGGCAGGAAAGAAGTGGCTTGAGAAGGAGGGGTCTCTAGAAAGCAAGGGAACTTTTGATTGGATTCTTGCCAGTCCAGAACCTTAAGCAAATCACATAGGGCCCACTCAGATTCATTTAGCACATCAGGAGACATAATCAACGAGGAGTTGTGGGGAGTGTGCTCACTTACTCGCTGCTGCTAGTGTCGTCCAAATAATTTGAAATGTGGAAGGCTGATTTCAAACCCTTTTTTGGCCTCTCTTGAGGCAAACATTGAGGTCAAGTGCTTTTGCAGTCCAACTGAAGGCAGCAGGCACTAGGATACTGGACATTTTAAGATCCATATTTATTTTATCTGTTTATGTGGATGGAAAATAGTCAACCATAAGAAAAAATGTGGGATCTTGAGCAGAGGAAGATTCTGCTTTGACCAGATGTAGGTACCATGTGTCCCAATAGGCGTGCTTAATGTCTAGATCAACAAAACAAGTGCTTTTGCACATTGATTTTGAATTTATCTTCAAAGTTGTTATTCACCTGATTTGTGCCAATATTGCTATTATTCATAAAAATTATGAAAGAAGACAAAAAATGTTTGGCCTCTGTCCTGAGGCAGGAAAAAAAAAAAAAAAGACTGTAAGATACAAAACTCCGTTTTAGAAATACAGTGGAAAGAGAAAGAGGAATATAAGCAACGGGTAGAGTTACATAAGCCAAAGGAAAATGATGTTATAATCATGTGAGATAAATTCTGGCCTACATAAATTTAGACTAAATTATAAGAAAGATGTCAGTCATCAGAATTCTATCGGTATCAGTCTTTTAGTGTGAGTAACTGAGGAGAAAGTATAACTGCTTTTCATATATATATATAAAAATATGTATTCCATTTACAGAATAGACTGCTGCATCCCGGTTCCCTGTGCTTGCAAGAGTTAAATTGTGTGTACAAAGGTGCTTTTCCTTCTGCTGTCCTGGGACACTGAGTAACTAGCACAATTACCTTCTGTCTCAGGATACACTTTGATGTTAAAGTTAGATATTTAATCTAAATATTTCTGAGATAAAAAGAGCATTGCAAGTGTCCACTGGAGAGTTTATGCATCAGATAAATATTCTTAATCTGCATTAACCATCAAGTAAATATGAGATGAAATGAAACAAATTCTAGCACATTAAAAAGTGGAACTGAAGCCACAAATTTTAGCAGTATCTTTGAATTAGTTATATGGCCTATGGTATGAGTCAGTAACTGAATGTTTACGATCCTTACGCAGGTCACAGTTTAGCTATGATTACCAAAGTAACAGTATACTTTTGCTTACCATTTCAGTTGGTGGAATTAACCTTTAATTAACCTCTCAGCTGATGCTGCCAAATTTTGGCACTAAAAGATTAGTTTTACTTATCCCAGCTGTTCCTTTTAATTCCTTTTAAAAATTTTGTTAGTTTGTTTGTTTGTTTCAGAGAATAGTAAATAATTTTTAAGAGATCCTTTTCAAGCTGTTACAGCTTTCTCTGTAAAAGAAGTGCCTCTTGGGGACTTCTGATATTCAGAAGGGTGTTTGAATCCTTGGAAACTCCAAAGTGAAACAAAGCCATGAGTAAATAAAGGGTCATTTTATAGGGGAAAAAAAAAATTTTAAAAATCCCTAAAGCTAGCTAGTGAACAACTTTGAGAGATACCAAAACTGCTTTGATTAGTTGACTTTAGTAAAACTCTAAATATACACATTCTACAGTCACTTATGTTTTCTGAGAACTAGGTCAAAGGTCTGAAACAGATTATAAAGACCTAAAAGAATCATAGAAGTCACAGTCCAACTTTCCCTCTACCACCTATATTACTTACTAAACCATGTCCTTAAGTACCTCATCCAACCTTTCCTTGAACACCCCAAATGATAGTGATTCCATCATGTCTCTGAGCAACTCATTCCAATGCCCAACCACTCTGAGAAGAAATTTCTCCTAATTTCTAACCTTAACCTCCCCCTGGCACAACTTGCAGCCATTCCCTCTTGTCCTATCACTACTTACCCGTAAGAAGAGACTGACTCCCAGCTCCCCACAACTTCCTTTCAGGTACTTGTAGAGAGCAATAAGGTCTTCCCTGAGTCTCCTTTTCTCAGTCCTAGTTGCTTCAGCTGCTCCTCATAAGACTCGTGTCTTCACCATCTTTGATGCCCTTCTCAGGACATGTTCCAGGGCCTCTTTCTTGTTGTGAGGAGCCCAAAACTGAACACAGTATTCAAGGTGCGACCTCACCAGAGCTTAGTACAGGGGAATGATCACCCCCTGGTCCTGATGGCTACGTTATTCCTGATACAAGCTAGGATGCCATTGGCCTTTTTGGCCACCTGGGCACACTGCTGACTCATGTTAAGGCTAGTGCCAACCAACACCCACAAATTCCTCCATACAGCTTTCCAGCCACCCTGCCCCAAGCCTGTAGCATTGCCTGGGGTTGTTAAGACCAAAGTGCAGAACCCAGCACTTCGCCACGTTGAACTTCATCCTATTGGCCTCTGCCCATCGATTCAACCTGTCTAGCTCCCTCTGGAGGGCCTTCCTATCCTCCAGCAGATTAATACTTCCCCCCAACTTGGTTTTGTCTGTGAATTTCCTGAGTGTGCAGTCAATTCCCTTATAAAAATCATCAATAAAGATATTAAAGTGGATGGGATCAAGTACAGACCCCTGGGGAACACCATTTGTGATCGATCACCAGTTAGATTTAACTCCATTCACCACCACTCTCTGGGCCCCACCAGGCAGCCAGTTTTAACCCAGCAAGGAGTATACCTGTCCAAGACATGGTCTGCCAGGATATCCTGGAGAATACCATGGAAGGCTGTGTCAAAGGCTCTGCTGAAATGGAGGTAGACTATGTCAACAGCCTTTCCCTCATCCACCAAATAGCGTAGTGCAGCTACAAAAGTGAGTTACAGCCATTTCTCTAATAATGTGATACCTATTCAAATGTTTCTGGCCAGCTTGGCCACATCTTTTACAGTGCATCTGCAGAGACACAATGGGACCAGTGCTTCAGGGAAGTGACAAGCTTGCTGCACAAGCCTGAATTGATGGAACTAACTGCATGTGGGTTAAGGGTGTATGACACAAGGACTTCCCTGATCTGCCACAGGAATTAGAGCACATTCCTACAGCATGAAAAAATTGTACAATCAGAGAGCATGGTGGATGAGTTGTAAACTGTAATAGTGATCCTGGCAGTGTGAATGGAGAGGAAGCCCCTTTCTTTTCCTTGTGGGTGTAATTTTTCATTAATATTTTTTTAAATGTTCCAGATTTGGGGTTTATTGTGTGCTATTTACTGTAAATATTTTATACCCAGTATCATGCACAAAAGTTGTGCTGATCTGATCATGTTATTATTTACATAATCAGTATTATTTTTATTGCTCTGATTCAATAAACATAGCCCTTATTGTCAGAAAGGACTGAAGAAAACACTGAAGCTTTCAATTTTTGAGGAAAAGGCACTTTGTTAATAAAGAAGCAAGAGACATGAAGAGAAAGTTGATTTTTTTGAATAGTGTTATATTTCTGTTTCTCCAAAGCAGTAAACAGAGAGAAATTAGTTTTGCAAGAAATTTGTAGACCAAATATATAATTCAAACTACATTTTCTTCTGACACTCACATACAGTCAACACATGTTCATTTACATTTCTGTCTGCAGGTTATGTAGTCAGATTCTTTCCTATGCATGCTCATCCTGATTCCCAATATGGTAGTCTACAGGAGGTTTGCTACTGGCACTATCAGGAGAAACATTTCAAACTTTATTGCTTTAATATGAGGGGTCTGAAAAATTTGTGAACCATGACCATCTGCTAAGTGTATAAACAGTGTCCTGTAATATTTGAAACTGACCTATTCTTAGGCAAATATCAAAAGAGATGAGTTTGGAATTAGGTTTCTTCAAATTTTACTGCTCTATTATTTGTCCAAATGATGTGAAATAGGAAGCAAAATGAAACCAGATACCTAACACCTATAACTACAAATTAACAATGTTGATATTTAGTACTAAACTCACAGGGTACAAAAGTCACTTGTGTGTCTTCATAAGTTACTACTTCTTCAAGAGCATTATCCATTCCTGAAAAACTTTTTTTAAAGTTTTGAAGAAAAAAAAAAAAATCAAATGTGTTTAAAATGCAATTTAAATTTAGGCTGATTTTCAGCTATGTTATTATGAAACTATTTTAAAATTGGTTATATATTTAAAGTACATTTAAAATATTAAATAATAAATATTGTAAAAAGAAAATTTTTGAAATAAAAAAGAATTATTTGTTTTAATGTTTACTCTTAAAAGGCAAAAGAAGAGAAAGCAGAAAGTAGAAAAAGTCATAATTCATTTAGTTCTGGTTTTTAATATTCCCAGTTCTCAACCAATTTCAATACTTTCATACTTAAAGGAATATGCAAATGTTGCAGTTTATTGTGAAAGCAGCATTGAAAAGAGAACCCTCAATTTCTGAGAAAATGTTGAATATTGCTTGCTGAGATTATTTGTTACTTGAACATTATTGTTGATAATACAGCAAATGGAATGAGGGAATAATGAGATCAGTAATTCAAACCTGGTTTGTTCTACTTATGTCACAGCAGTATAAGAGCATTGACAGTACTGACATTTGCGATTTCTGGAATCATGAATATATGATGAGCTGATGTCTCATTTAATTAGCACTACAAAGAACGCTACTTAGAAAGAATTGTACAAACATTTTAAAAGAAGCTATGTTACACTGCAGTGTTACATCTGCTTGTAAAGGTTAATCTTAAAAAGGATTATGTACGAGAGCATCTCCTCGATATCAAAAGAATCTGACACGTCGAACAAAGATAGATGGAGATAGGACAAGAGGAAATGACCTCAAATTGCCACAGGGGTGGTTTATATTGAATGTTAGGAAAAATTTCTTCACTGAAAGGGTTATCAAGCACTGGAACAGACTGTCCAGGGAAGTGGGCACCTCAAAATGGTTTTGCAGTGGACTTGGCAGTGTTATGTTAACAATTGGACTCAATGATCTTGAAGGTCTTTTTCAACCAAAATGATTCTGTGATTCTATATAAATGGACAAAATTATCTGATTTGTATCATAGTTGATTTTTGACACATTATCTCTGGTGTCTTTGATAAAGTCTCTTTTGATCTTCCCGCAACAAATGTCTGTTAAACAGAAGACGCAATCAAAAGGTTTTCTGGGAGATCCTGCATGGAGGTTATTTACCAAACACTGTTTCCAAGTGAACTTCATTATCATACTATTCTGATATAATTTCACCATCCTTAATTGCCACATGATTACATGTTTAATGCATAAATATCAGTCATTGCCAAGGAGCATAACTTGGCTGTGCTTTGCAAAAGTAGTAGATATCAAGACTTAGCACAGACAGCCCAATCAAAATATTTGGCTGCATACAAAATTCTCATTGGCAGTGGTTGCATAAAGAAATATCGAATAGCCTATTTTATAGAGAAGCAAAGAAGTTACCTGTGTTGTTTATAGTTTTATGTATTTCTAGTAGCCTGTCAAAGGGGGCTGTTGATGCTTCCATCAAGAATGCTGAGTATCCAGTTATCAATAATTTCAGAAGTAAACTTTAAAATTCTTAACATTTCATGCTCAGATTATGTGAGTGTAAAAGGTAAACTGCATCAGTACTATAAATTTAGGAACTTTAGACATTTTTTCCTTTTATCTGTCAGCTTAGTTTATCTGTAAGCTTAAATATCTCTGTGATTATTTTTTTTATTTCCACTTACAGTCTCAGTTTTAACTCACCTACCTTAAGCATGTAAATAAAGCTGCTTTTAGATTAATTTAGACTGTATCCTAAACCCAGTTCAAAACCTGAAGTTGCAATCATAACCTTCCTTCTTCACTCTGTTAAAACTTCAAATCCAGTTTTAAACTGTTGCATCCGACCTTTTAAAACCCATCACCCACTCTGAGATGTATTCTTATCCATGAGTTATTACAGGCTATTTCTGCTGTGAATTTGCTCTGCTTCCCTGCCAAGCACATTAACAAGACAACACCTAGTTCTCAACCTCATCTGACACCTCACAAATTGTCAAATGCCAGCTCAGGCACTGAAAAACAGAAGTCTCTGTGGAGTTTTAACCTAAACTGAAAATCAGTAGTAATGTGCCTACCTGTGGCTAATCAAAAGACGTGAAAAATTAATGTTTTATTGAGTGCTAAGAAAGGTTGGCTGAAAGGTTTGCTAGTTCTTCTTTTCCTAGCTAAACTTGAACTCGTGAACTTTGTGATTTTGGATATAGTTCCATGCACCTTTTTACTGGCAGCAAAGTTAGGCAGATACCCATCATCTTCTTTTGTCTCATATATACCCTTTCCCCTTTTCCTCTTCTTTTTTCCAGTTAATCAACCTGCCTATCTGCATGGTCCCACAATCATTTCTTCTGGAACAATCATAAGGAGAAGGTGAACATGGCATGACATTTCAGTTAAGCAGGATGAGCTAGGAGAAAGCAAAAATTTCTCAAATAGGGTGCCAAGAAAAAGGGTCCAGGAAAAAATTTAGTCACATTTTGTCACATTTTATGTGGGATTTAATCCGGTTCATCCCAATACAGAGCAAAAATTCCAGCTGCTCAGATTCAAAAACCTTCAGACTCCTGACAGTTGGAGGCCCTTTGGGAAATAAAATTTAGAAGCCACTCAAAGGACAAAAAACCCTTATGTGTAATAGTAGTTCTTTAAATTATTCACATGGAACAAGAGAATATACCTCTTAGCAATAAGCTACTAGTCACACTTTTTTTGAGCTGAATTATTGCACAGTACAAATGCTCACCATGTTCAAATATGAGCTAAGACCAATAACCAGAAAATACCAATGGCTCACTTGGGAAATTCTGTTCAAGTACACGTTATGTATCTTGGTTTTCTGAGTACAAATATGTTTTTCTCCACTAGACTGTCAAGGTAGGATACTTGAAAATGTGGCAGCTCAGAAAAAGAGATATTTTCAGTGAGTCTCTTAGTCTCTAATTAGTGATATCCCACAAGACTTATGTCTAAGGCAAAGTAGCTAAAAGCTGAGCTGATGTGTTCTATGTTCTGACCAGGCTCCTGTGGATGTTCCTCTAGTTAGTCCCAGGGAAGCATGCAGGGTGAATTCTCAAGATCTCACTGAGGAGATCTTCCAGGAGTTGGCTTTACCTTATTAATTTGTAATTCTGCATATACAGAGAGTGATTATGAACTTCAAAAATTGTTAAGAAAAGACACCATCAAGTTTCCTAATGATGACTGTCCTTCATAAAAGTGCACAGTGCAGTATTTTGACTTCAGCGGTGATTGGAATGGTTAAAAACTCAGTCAGTGGACCTTGAACAAGCAGTGATACATTCCTGTAAAGAAAGTCTGGAATTAGTAATACATTCATTTCTAAAGAAAACAAGCTGAAAGCCAGTAGTGGCTGGATTTCCAAATTACATGGGTTTTAATTTTATTTTGATGATTAGAGCTGATGGGCTGAAGGAAGATTTTCTTTTAGATGAACTTCGTCCTTTTTAAGCATGTGCTTTTCCCCTTTTTTCTTCCTGTATGTTCTATTAAGCATTTTTGTATGGTTTGTTTTTTTCTCCTTTGCCTAAGCAAAGTCTTATGTGCTAAAAGGTAAGGTAATGACAGATGAAGACAGACCAAAGGATAAACTTCTTTTTGTAGTATTTCATATCATTCTGTAACTAATATATGTTGTATGGTATATAACACTATGTTCTTTGGCTCACTTTTCTTTATACTGGACTGTAACATTTCTCAAACTCGATGAAGCCATGTGTAGTGATGCGTCACTCTGGGGTATCATAAATCACATCACCATGTTTGAAAGCTCTCAGCATCAAGCTGCTTTTAAGATGTAGTGAGATATAATCCAAAGAGCACAAAAAGATATCCTGATTGGGATATCCCTTTTAAGTATCTTTTTATTGCTTCATAGGTCATCTGGTTTTGATTTGCTTAACAAAACCTTAATACTTCAAAGGATCGGCACCTCTATGCTGAGCATGACAAAATTTACTTTTTTATATAATTCTGCAGCTGAAATAAGATTCTCTATTTTTATTTTATCCACTAAGGAAAAAGTCCCCAAAACATTTCACAATTAGGAAGACTACTTTCAAATCAGCATTACTCAGGTTTTCTGTGCTCTTGTAAAACCTTCGTGCTTCTGAAAATTTTATTCCACAGAATTTTTAAGGAGTAAATGTGAGGAATTTTCTGTTTTGCTTTGTTTTGGGGTTTGTTGTTTGGGTTTTTTGTTGGTTTTTTTTAATCCTAGCTTTTTTCTGTTTGTTTTACGTATGGTCTGCTGTTGCTGTTTGAACATCTTTTAAGATGTTGCTAGGCGTGAAGGAGTTGCTAAGGAAGAATTAATTCAGAACTGCTCATGTTATCAGGGCTGACCACAGCTGTATATACTCCAGTTAGCACCTCGTTTACAATGGACACAGATTCCTGCAAGTTGCCCGTAGTGAGTCTCATTCTATTTTGTGGTTAAGCTATAAATTCACAAAACAAAGTCAGTTTTGTGTATATGTAAAATAACAATTTATGCATAATTAAAGAAGAATTCCTATAAATGTTTGTTCCCTTATGCTATTTTCCAATTATTTCTCATTTTAACTCCATTTAAGAGTGCAATGTAGACATAATTAAGTTTGTCATTTATTTGGTTCATGCAAAAAAATGAAAGAGAGAAGCCTTTAATCAGCTAGCTAACGCTGGAGTGAATTATACCTTTAATCTGTGCTGAAATAAAAAGCAGCAACTTTATCAGAAGATTTTGATTAATTGGCTGTTAAAAATTCCTATTACCCTATTCATAGCATTAAATGCTACCCCTTATGATTTACCAAATTCTCTATCTATATGTACATTCAGACTCTGAATGATTAGGTGAGAATAGATATTTTTAATAAATGTCTTGTAAGTTCTATATTGAATAGGCAGTATAACTTCATCCTTTTTTCCCCTAATATGATCTGTATAATTACTTTATTGAGTGAACCA
>VZTU01015143.1:3336-175654 GCA_013400835.1 Zapornia atra
TTACACGGAATTTGGTAATACTTCTACTTTGCAAAATATATACACATAGCAAAATTTGGAGAGTGAAATATCTAACATATATCAAAGAACAACCTTACAAATAGTACCCACCTGTAGGATTTTTTTTCAGTAAGTCCACAGGAAGCACACTGAGGAGCGTATTAAAATTTTGAATGACCATTTAAGAGAAAGACTAAATCCAGGATACCCTCAAAACCCACCAAACGTTTTACAATTTAATGTAAAATGTAGATGGAGAACTTTGTTACATGTTTTTAAGATTCCAGAAGGCTCATCTGTATACTACAAACCCTAAAACTCAAAGCAGACCAATGGTCTTTCTCCAGTTAGAGGCACAGGCTACTAGACCATGTTCTATGTAGATTCCCATTAGGTATTCCAGACTAAAGTAACAGAAGTAAACACCGACAGCCTGGACTAGTCACAGGATTGCTGGGGCTTACAGAGTGGGATGATTTACAGACAGTCTGGTGGCAGTGCAACTTTTCAGTGTTTAGTCAACTGATTCTATCTTGCACCTTTAGTCTCACTAGGAAGCTGTATGTTTGCTTACAGCTTACACTGCACGCTGTGAGCTTCATTTACAGTGGCATAAATTAATAGGCTTCAGAACCAATTTAAAGTTTAGACAGTGCAAACTCCCTTTCAGCAGCCAAGTTCTTCCCATGAAAATCCCTAGACTAAAGTGCATTGTTTGTATGCAGAATTTGGCTTTGCTATTTTTCACATTAATATTTTTTACTCCAATAACATGAAGAAACTTCAAACTTGAATATATATTTTTTTACACCTATTTAAAGTGCTATTTATATCGCTACAGATGCATATCCCACCTGAATTGACAAAGAAGGGAATAAAAAATTCCAAGCCAAACTCGGAAACCAAAAAAATACTGGTTTTGGTTTTTAAATTCATGGAAAGGCTTATCTGATAACGCGATACTTTCAGAGCAAACTAAGCCATCAGGCAGTCTTCTTCATAGGAGGACTTTCATAGCAGACTGATCTATACTTTATCTAGTCAGGTAGCTCCAACCACAAATAGACCTCCATGTCTCCTGGAATAGTAGAGATCCATTGATCTTGCTGCCAGCACTGGCACCCTTGGAGCAGGCATCTTCTCCTTCCCATGGCCAGACAATCTCACGTTTTCACTCTTTCCATTCTAAGCCTGAGGAACTAGGAAAATACAGAAGAACAAGACCACCATTTTATTCTGATAATGTATGGCCTCATAAACCCCAACTTCCATCAATTATAATACTTTTTTGTATGTCAGAATTCTCTATAATACCCTTTTCTTATGAACTTAAAAAGCCTGTTCCTCAAAAGACTGAATCTTCAAAAGCAGAGTTGTTTCCGTAAAATGAGTGTCCCACATTTGAATGAAACTTAAAAAACATAAATGAATTTCAGAGTTTATTTGGCATCATGAAAAGTAACGTTTCTCCTAAAGGAAATGTAAACCTTTTCACAAATTTCTGCAGTTGATAACAGAAGTTTTTCTCCTTTTGCACGCAATTTCTACAGCAAGCTCCAACTTATTTCTTGGTTTCTGTAGGTAAAATTACCAAGATCAGTAATATTAATCTTTGTATAATGAACATAGAAAAATCAAGTGTCGTCAAGTCTGTCTCTGCTACTTTAGGCAAAGACATCATATAATCACTTTAATTAAAACAATCTGTTTCAGAAACTTTTACTTTTCCACCACTATTTCCACAGAAAGACTGACTCAGTGCACTGGTGCCAAGACCGCAAACCTTCTTTTAATTACACAATTGATTTATTAATGGTTATATATATTTGTTCTTCTATTAAAACTATCATGACTTAATTTCCTTTGTATATCCACTCACAATTGTAAAACTTTCCAAAGTTCATTTATAAGACTGATTTTTTTGTTTTCCTTATTATTTCTTGCAGTCTTCATCTACTCCAGTGTGATCTCATTACTTTTACCAATATAAAATTTGGTTTACAGCATTATGGTTAAGATCTCACTAGTGTCTCACTACTCCAATCTGCAGGTCATCCAGTGCATCCCAATCTGTAATAACAATATCTCCTTATTTTTTATTAAAAGCTTTATTTGGTAATTTTGGTACTCATCTACCACTTTAGATGGTAGATGATAAAATCTGTTGATTTTAGAGCCCTCAAAAAAATCTTAACAGTACCTAAAACTTGGTAGGTTAAACAAGGCTAACTAGCATTTATAATTATTTCATGCATTCTTCTACAAAGCCATATGAATTAATTGTTATAAATATTTTATCAAGTTACTGATGAAAGGGTAGAAAACAGGGGGTGCAGGCATGTGTTGAGTAGATTCAGTAAAGCTGGGCAATGAGCCTCCTTACGTTTGCTCCATTTACTTGCACGGGATTCCAATTACCAAGTCTGCCTTTATGTGGATTACCAATATAATGATCCAGAAAATAGTTTCATTAGAGTTGGGATCTCCTATTAATGTTTCTTAACCTACAGCTGTGTGCCATACAGTTTCTTAACATGGCAGGTAACGTCCCTATACTGAAGCCCTCTTTCAGCATCTGACCCAGTGGGCAATTGTCAGGCAACCAGCCTTCCAGCATCTCTTGTAACACGATGCACCAGACCCTGAGAACTGGCCTGTGTGACTGGGTATTGCCTATGGTGAGATCAAATGTGTTCTCTGATGTGACCGAATTCAAGCTAGCCTACCATTTGACAAGACTTCTCTATTTGCATACTGAATTAGACTGACAAATGCCTGGTTACCTATTAGTCATTTTCTTAAAAAAACAAAACAGAACAAACCCCAACCTTCAAAACCCAACTCCCTTGAAGGCAACACATTTGCCCTGGTTTTCTGCTTAGAAGTTACATCAAACATGTGGCCTGTTGGCCATTACAGTGAAATTTGATGCAGACTTCAAAGTTAGTAAGGTCAGTCCCACATAATACAGGCTTGGGGACATACAGGTACCCCTCAAAGCTATTTGTACAGATCTCCATCTGCAGGGCAAGGCATTCTGCACACCTGATAGCTGAGCAGCTAGAACTGACCAGCCTATGTATCGCCACAAAGCAGCTAGTGGGTGAGCAAAAGGAGGCTGGGGGTGGTAAGGTAATTTTGGTGATTACAGTGGATGAACTAAGGGACCACCTGGGAGCTCTGAGGGTATAAGCATTCTTACGGTCTGTCACAAAGTTCACTAGTAAAGACCCAGACCTCATTAGTTCTACTGTTCACAAGATCCCTCTGTTTTGACAATGTCCTCTTCCCAAGACAATAAGGGATGAAACAGCCTAGAACATAAGAAGCTCCTTGACCCAGATGCCAAGGTGATAAGCCCATAGTCAAAATATGAGACATACACACATTCCTATTAGTAGGAATTTGTACCTATCTACTGGTACAAAGAGCTACAAGAAAATGTTCAAGTGACCTTAATATTTGAATGCCAGACAAACAGCTGCCAGAGCCTCACTGAATTTCTAGAGGAATTCTTTTATTTCACCAATGCTGAAACTCCCTTTCCAAATACAGTTATAAGATAGAACACAGTTATGAAGACTGTCTTTTAGTTGGCACCATCAGCAATCCTTCTGAGATGCATTTATAATTCTGTACACGGAACAAGTTGAAATGTGTAATTTATTTGTTTATACTTATCCTTCCAGCTGCCCTTCTGAGTATCAATTTCATAACCTGGATATTTGTGGAATCCTAGAAATTACTCTAAGAGACTGTAAACACAACATACTGTTAAACTTCAACAGGAATCCAACAGGCATACACTAAATCATAACCCCTGCAATATGGCTCCTAGAAATGGTGTTCACATCCCTTTCACCAGATTTGAAACAGCAAAACAAACAGAATTGTGGAGTGAACTTCTGAGCAGAGATTTCTGCAGGCTCTACTGTAGTTCCCACCAACAGCACTGATCATGCTCATAGGAAATATGTTATCTGTGGAAAGTCAAAATAACCTGAGATGCTATAACTGACAGATAAAATGGTTACAGAAGTTTGAATGTGCTAATGAAGTTAATAATGGTATAGGATGTGCAATTAATTCTAAGTGAATAGCAAAGGAAAATTTATTAAACAAGGGAGGGCAAGGGCCTCTGTAATAAGAATGGAGCATGAACACTCAGAGGAGGACACAGGGTTCAGATGGGCACTGGAGAAGACTTAAACCCCATTTTTTTGATCACTTTATAATAGCAAGATAAATATATATATACACACAAATATATGTGTCTTTTTCATAGCCACGGGGATGTTTTATGAAAGTACTAATTATACAGAAGTATTGGATGTATAGAAGTTAGCACTTTGCAGAAAAGGCATGTTGGGGCCCTGCCTGCCTTACAATAAACATGACCAAACCTTTATCATGGGACTGAAGCCCAAGACTGTTCCCAGCACAAGGGACACTAATCTGACATGTGGCATTCAGGCAGTATAAAAAACACTGTGTGTAGATGTTCTCTACCAAGGCAGCTGGCAAAACGAGTCTAAGCTCAATGTTTATTTGGTACAAACAACTGAAAAACAATCCAGCTGCTGTATCTCAAAGCAGCTGTGCTACAGCATTTTTTGTACAGCACTCACAAAAAAAAAAAATTCTTAATATCTCTTAGCAGATATCTTAGGAGAAATAAATTGTTCCTCAAGAGAACATTGCCTTTGTCACTTAGTCTTCTCCCAGCTTGGATAGTATGTTCTATTTGCAGGATTTTAAAAAAAAAAAAAAAGAGAAATCTTTAATGCTGGTGTTTTACAGAATACTTTATGTACTGAGGAAGAAAGAATTAAGACCAAAAAAGATTAAAAAACTGTATAAATTTATCTAGATAAATTTTAATTTTGTTTTCATACAAAATTTAACTGTACTGTAAGTTTTTTAAATGACAGGGTCAGCATTTTAAAATCTAGTATTAAAAATAAGTATTATTAAGTCTTCTATATACCCATCAAGATGAATTGCCATTTTCACTCCTTATCTATTCAAAGAGGGGGAAATTAGTAATTTGTTAACAATTTTTAAAGACAGCACTCCCCACTACACATCTAATTTAAAAGAACCTAATTTAATATTCAGCAAGATGAATATGAATGGAACAGGGATCTAAAGGATTTGGTGATAATTCCAATTGCTGATGAAAAAGACAAGTGTATTTAAATGTAATTAAAGTATAAATGCTAATTACAAAGTTCCATACTTCTGTATTGTATTATTATTTTGACTGTCATTGATCATGGGATGGTTTATTCAGCACCAGGATTGCTGGTGGTAGATGGGGTCTACCTGTCCAAAAGGGGAATGTGGATGCTAGCCAAGGAGTTGGCAGGGCTTGTGGAGAGGGCTTTAAACTAGATCTGAAGGAGGAGGGGGGTAAAGCCAGGCTAGCTAGAAGTGAGCCAGGTGGCAGCATGTCAGTCAGGGGTGGGTCCAAAAGTCCAGCTGAAGTGCATCCATATGGGGTGATAAAATATGGGATGGCTTGCTACAATCAGAGGTGCTGTGTGTCAGAGTTCCTTAAGTCTGCTTCAAGAGGTGTGGGGTACACCGAAACACATCTGAAGTGTTTCTACACCAATGCACGTAGCATGAACAAGCAAGAAGAGCTAGAAGTCCTGACTCAGTCCTAGAGGTATGACAAAACCTGGTGGGAAGAGTCCTGTGACTGGTGTGCTGCAATGGATGGTTACAGGCTCTTCAGAAGAGACAAGCAGAGCAGGAGAGGTGAGGGGGTTGCACTGTATGTAATGGAGGGGCTGGACTGCACGGAGCTGTCAGTTGGCAATGACACTGTTGAGAGTCTCTGGGTAAGGATTAAGGGACAAACAAATAGGGGGGATGTTGTAGAGAGAGAGAGTATAGACACTGACGAGTTATTCTTGAAGAAACTAAGAGACACCTCTAGATTGTCTGCTCTTGTCCTTAATGGGGACTTCAACTTGCCAGACATTAAGTGGGTACACCATACAGCTAATACAAACAAGTCCAGGAGATTCCTAAAGCAACCGGATGCTAACTTCCTTGTTCAGGTATTAAGGGAACTGACAAGGAAAGGTTGCAAACAGAGAAGGTCTTGTTGGAGAAGTGGAGGTAGGTGACTGTCTTGGCCACAGTGACCATGAAGTAGTGGAATTTAAAATCTTCGGTAAGAAGAGGAAAAGTGCCTCCAAAACTTCAACACTAGATACGGGGAGAGCAGATTTTGGGCTACTCAGGGAACAAGTTCGTAAGGTCCACTGGGAAACTGCTTTTGAAAGCAGCAGGGTCCACCAATGCTGGTCACTTTTAAAGTACCACCTTCTAAAAGCACAGGAACAGGCAAATTCAAAGCGTTGGAAATCAAGCAGGTGGGGCAGGAGGCCAGCTTGACTGAACAGGGACCTTCTTAGGTGCTTAGGTGGAAAAAGAAAGTGGAATGGAAAGCCAATGGAAACAAGGTCAGGCAATGTGGGAGGATTATGGGGATGCTGTTTGCCTTTGTAGAGAGAAAATTTGTGCAGCCCAAGCTCAGAGCTGAGGCTTGTCAATACCATGCCAGACAATAAAAAGAGTTTTTTTCAAATACATTAACAAAAGAAGGACCAGAGAGAAGATTGGTCCGTTACTTGATGGGAAGTCACCTTACTAACAGGGACATAGTCAAAGCAGAGACGCTTAATGCCTTCTTGCCTCTGTCTTCAACAGTGGGCTCTGGGACTCCAGATGCCTCAAGCTGGAGGATCGTGATTATGGTAGTAACAACTCCTAGTGAACCCTGAACTTGTGGGTGATTTGCTGCTCTGTCTGGATCCATACATGTCCATGGGCCCTGATGAGATTCATCCCAGGGTACTCAGGGAGCTGGCTGATGTCATTGCAAGACCTCTTTCAATTATTTTTCATAGGTCTAGGGAATCTGGAGAAGACCCAGTTGACTGGAAGCTGGCAAAAGTTGTCCAAATTTTCAAGAAGGGCAAGAAAGAAGACCCTAGTAATTACAGGCCTGTGAGTCTCACCTCAGTGCCTGGTAAAATTATGGAGAAAATCATGCTGGGAGACATTATAAAACACCTACAGGACAACGCAGTCACTGGTAGCAGCCAACATAGGTTCAGACGAGGAAGGTCTTGTCTGTCCAATCTGATTTCCTTTCACGATAAGGTCACCCAGCTGCTGACCAAGGAAAAACAGTTGATGTTTTATTTTTGGATTTCAGTGAGGCTTTTGTCTCACAGTATCTTGCTGGATGAAGTGTCCAGCATACAACTAGACAAAGACAGAATGCGTTGGGTGGGCAATTGGCTGAAGAGTCAGGTCCAGGGGGTGATAGTAAATGGGGTTACATCTGGCTGGTGGCCAGTAACTACTGGGGTTCCCCAGGGTTCCATTTTAGGTCCAGTTCTTTTTAACATTTTCGTAATTGACCTGGACTCAGGACTAGAGGATGTCTTAAGTAAATTTGCAGATGACACCAAATTGGGAGGAGCTGTTGACTACGTTGAGGGTGGAGAAGTCTTACAGAGAGAGACATGGACAAATCAGAGAGCTGGGCAATCACCAACAGCATGAAGTTTAACAAGGGCAGGCGCCAGATTCTGCACGTGGGAAGGGGCAACCCTGGTTATGCATCCAAACTGAGGGACCACACGCTGGAGGCCAACCGTGCTCAGGGATTTGGAGGTCATGGTCAACAGCAGGTTCAACTTGGGCCAGCAGTGTGCCCAGGCAGCCAGGAGAGCCAACCATATCCTGGGGTGCATCAAGCACGGCGTGGCCAGCCAGTCCAGGAAGGGGATTGTCCCGCTCTACGCTGTGCTGGTGCAGCCTCACCTCGAGTACTGGGTGCAGCTTTAGGCACCATAGTACAAGAGGGACATGAAACTATTGAGGAGTGTCCAGGGGAGGGCAACGAGGATGGGGAAGGGTCTGAAGGGGAAGACTTATGAGGAGAGGCTTAAGTCCCTTGGTTTGTTCAGCCTGGAAGAGACAGAGGAGAGACTTCATCATTGTCTATGGCTTCCTGATGAGGGGGAGTGAAGCGGTGGGCACCAATCTCCTCTCTTTGGTGACAAGTGATAGAACCCAAGGGAACGGTATGAAGTTGTGTCAGGGGAGGTTTAGTTTGGATGTCAGGAAGAGGTTCTTTACTGAGAGGGTCGTCGTGCACTGGAACAGGCTCCCCAGGGCAGATGTCACAGCACCAAGCTTGACCGAGATCAAGAAGCACCTGGATGATGCCCTCAATCCCATGCTCTGACTTGGCTGGGCCTGTGTGGAGCCAGAAGTTGGACCTGATGGTCCTTATGGGTCTCTTCCCACTCAGGATATTCTATGTATGATTCTATGATTCTGTGACTGTCTAAGACTGAAAACAGACTGTAACTTAATTCCAGGTTATACCTGGAAATTTCAGTGCAACTCAGTTTCACAGCTTTTTCATAAATAACTGAACTTCAAAGTAAATTAATATTCAGTCAGTCATTTTTAGACAATCAAAAAGATGCATGTGACATTCCAAGACATTTAATCCACAAAAGTGGCATTTATCAATAATACATATTGAGATGGTATTCTAAGAAGGAAAGGTGACACAGAGACTTTAAAGCTCTGGGTTCTTTAGAAGTGATTAAAAAAAACCCCACAACCCCAGCATGGTACCAGCAGGAAGCAGTGAGATTGCCCTGATGCTTGGATGCATTCCAAAAGTGGAAGATGCCCTCTCTGCAAGCAGTGATCTTTAATTGCATACCCTCTCACAAGCACACAGATCTATTAAGATAAAGAAAACAATCACTTAGAAGAACTCAAACTGACTGAAGCTAAATTTCTCAAATTCATCAAGGTCCTTTGGAAATTATTTTCTTAGCTAAAAAAGTTCAAGGTCAAGTTCAAGATTCATTTTCAAAAAACAAAAAAAGAAACAGAAGACCCTAACCAAAACCACAGTGGAATTAAAATGCCATGCTATACTTATTCTGGCAAAAATAAAAACTGAAAAATCTGGGAATCACTTTTATTGGGTTCTGCACTTGGTCATTTCTGTGTATCATGAAAATGTGTTTTTTTCAAAACATATATGCAATATTGAGCATTCTTGAGCATAGGTTTTTATCATAGCATGTTTTACTTATAATAAAAATCATACCTATAGAGAATCACAGAATAATAGGGCATGGAAGAAACCCCTGGAGATCACCTAGTCCAACCCCCCTGCCAGAGCAGGATCACCTTGAGCTTGACTCGTTTGTAATATCTAAAGCAGTGTTCACTGCTCCTAAAGTTTTAATTCTTCAGGAAGCAAAAGCTGATGTGGTTTTAATATATTCTTAATTATACTACATATTATATAGTACATCTTGAAACTCAGTTTGCACTTACCCTTTATGCTTATTTCTTAAAAAAATCAATCTGCTAAAACTGCTAAATGTTTACATCTCTAAGTTGAAAGCATGGAAAAGTGAAACCTATTAATCAAACCTGAGGGGTTTTTAGAACTAGGTAAGATCCACATTCCATTAGTACTATCACATATCAATAACTAAATAAGCATGGCCACAATTCCCTGTTCAAACTGTGCAGAATACAGTGCTTGAAAGGTAAGCCTCAGCTACAATTTGATCTTCATGAATAGCATTTTCCTGTTGGTTTTGTTGGGATTTTTTGACTTCTAAATCCTCTGCTGTCATTTAACTGTCTATGCCTTTGGGCAAAGCATAAGGAAGTATGTATGCCATCCCTTGCTTGACTAAGTCATGAAGAAAAATAGGTATCATATTGAAAAATAAACGAGTTACACTAGTGATTTCTTGCTGAAACACTCTTTTCTCAAAATGTTACTTCTGTGTTTAAAAGATTTTGCAAAGACCAACCTATACTCAGTTACAACTGAGACTTCAGGGGAAAAAACAGCACTTCCGGCCTGTGTAGAAACAGGACTTTTTCACATTATGAGATGGGAACGGTGAAGGCCAAACAAACATCAACCCATGGAAGGTTGTCAGAGATACTTGCAATCATGTAATTTTCTGTGTTTTTGACTAATTTGTGTATGATCAATACAAAACGAAGTGTATTTCTAAAGGCAAGCAACACAAAGAAAGGTCACAATTTTTCAAACAGCCCTAAAGATTTTAGCCATGGCCCAACTTCAAACCCAGAATTATTACCTTTTGATGACTTACAGATGACCTGTAATTGAGGGCACAGGGGAATCCAGGCCTGACAACAACCATTACAGGTGTTTGCATAGCAAAGCACACGGGACATTCACGGCTTTTCTTTGGGCATATCCTTAGGAAGCCAGAATCAAACTGGGGTGATGCAGTACTCGTGGTGCATGAACAAACGTCCCTCTTCCAGGCAGCAAGCCCGGAGAAGGCAGCGGGGCCACCCCTGCTGCTACAGCTCCTGGGGTGCGAGATAGTTCGGCGAAAGCATGGGCGTACGAATGGCAACGCCGGGGCCAGAGCGCCGGGTCCATCATCCGCCATCAAGGCTGCAGCCCCAACGGGGTGAACGCGGCCCTGTCTTTCTCACACAGAGCCGGGGCACGCCCGAAGTTACAGTCAAACTGCGTTGTTTTAGCCATGGCCAGGGTTACCTGCCATCCCCAACCTCATCACCACACCACCGTCCCAGCCGCTGCTGGTGCCGCCAGCCCAAGACTGCATCTCGTGGGTGACGACACGCACAGACCTCCCTACCGCCATCGCCTCTGCCCCTCGCCCCGCCTGCCAGTGGGCGGGCAGTGCCCTCAGCGCCGCTACTGAGCATGCCCACGCCGTCTGCGCATGCGCCCTGCAGAAGCTCTGTTCATTCTAAGAGAGGACTAATTCTGACAGGATAAGCTAGGATGGTGCAAAGCGTTTCCCTTCCTCTCACAACGCGACTGCGGGGCCTGGCCACGGGATGTGGCGATTTCCAGCGCTGCTTCCTCTCCGCAACCGGCGATAAGCTGTGTCCTCCTTTCCGCTCCCCGCCCCCCCCACTTAGCGCTCCCTCCGAACAGCGCGCACCCACCTGCAGCCAACACCAGCAGCTCGCCGACCAGTCTGGCCCACCCTCTGCAGCTGCAGCGCCAGCAGATTGGCTTCTTCCGGTGTCATTCTCCCACTTTTTGCGCTCGGAATGGCTTTCCCGACCGTCAATTTAGACTAAAGCCCGCCCACCTTCTCAAGCGGGTTCCTCTCTTGGCGCGCTGACGACACCAAGGGTGTAGCTGAGCCGCAGGCACCGCCTTTCCCCTGATAAGTCCATACCTGGCGCATTCCCCTGTCACTCACAGGACACCTTGATACTGGATTGGTCACTTGGCCTCTCCCGCCCGCCGACAGGCTCACGCAGGAGTTGAGCGGGGCGGTCGCGGAGGGGTGATCCCAGCGCTGCCTGGCGCGGGTGCTATGGGGAGCGTGCGCTGGGCCTTCCCCTGCGCTGCCTGGCGCCCCCGCCGCGAGGAGTGGTTGCTGGCGGCGCGGCTGGTGCAGCCCGAGGAGAAGGACCGCGTCGGCCAGTTTGTGTTTGCCCGCGATGCCAAAGCCGCCTTGGTACATTCCGGCGGGGGGGCACGGCGGGGGGCGGCTTCTTCTCCCTCAGGGCAGGCGGCGTTAGCCCACGGGCGGGACTGGAAGGGCCGCGTTGTCCCGGGTCCTCCGTCTCGTCCCTCCCCGCTTCTGCGGCGAGTGCGACTGGCGCCGGCGGGGCTCTGCCTCTCCGCGGGGTTGGGGCGCGGGGGGAGCCCATCCGCTGAGGACCCCGCTCCGCTGAGGAGCCCACTCCGGCACCACCCGTGGCCCCGCATCAGCCCGTTCCCGTGGGGACGCCGTTGCCTGCCAGCGGGTGCAGTGTTGGCCCAATTCTGGTTCCCCGTGCGGGGCAGTAATTGCCCGCCCTGCTTACACATTTGCTTGTAGGGAGAAAGGGCGCTAGGCAGTCTGCATTGAGCAATTACTCTGTGAGACTTAGCAGCTTTTACGTCACGATGCCGGGTTAGGAGTCAGGCTCAGCATACGCCAGGATCAGGCTGTACGTGAAGGCAGTAGTGATGCGTAAGAGGACAAAGCTGTTTTACGTAATTCAGGTTTTTAATCTCACATAACAATGTGGTAATAATACTGGCTTCTGCTAATTAGCCTATAAAAAGTTACCCATCAATTTTAGCTGTTGGGTATTTCGTGTAGCGCCTTGCTAATTCAAGGAACGTACTGAAAGGAAAGCCCCTGAGGCAGTTTTACTATTAAGTATGGTATAAAAAAGTATTCATCTGTGCAATAAAGTGTCCTACGTAAGTAAATAAAGTAAAGGAGGAAGTATTTTGTGTGATTCTTTTAGGCTGGGACAGCTTTCCTTTTGGTCTTGGATTATCTCCGTCAGGATAGTGGTAACTGTTGTTATATACTTGGGTCTGGTCAACTCT
The DNA here is from genome assembly GCA_013400835.1 of Zapornia atra. Classification (NCBI taxonomy): domain Eukaryota; kingdom Metazoa; phylum Chordata; class Aves; order Gruiformes; family Rallidae; genus Zapornia; species Zapornia atra. Next base: position 15,767 of record VZTU01015143.1, read on the forward strand.
TGATTAAATTTACTTGACACAGGCTTTTATAAAAGAGGGAGATGTATTAATTGCTTAGGTAAAATACACTATTACTTTATATTGGTGATAATAAACCCACTTTTTTTTTTTAGCCATATGGCTTTCTAGCAATCACATATATTTTGCACATAGGAGAATTGTTCTATATGAATCGCTTCCATTTTATTTCATAGGCTGGTCGCCTGCTGATACGGAAATTAATTGCAGAAAAGTTGTGCATACCTTGGAATGAAATAGACTTGCAAAGGACATCAAAAGGAAAACCCTTCCTGGCAAATAACGTCTTTGATAACTATTCGAATTACAACTTCAATGTCTCTCATCAAGGAGATTATGCAGTTCTTGCAGCAGAACCTGGGCTTCAAGTTGGCATTGATATTATGAAGACTAGTTTACCAGGTAATGCACTGTGGTGATCAAAACAGATTTCTTAGTGCTTAAGTTCTGAACATTTTAATGTTTCCCAAAGAACCAATCTGTGTCCTAGAAATTTAGCATAATTGGAAGGAAGTGTATACATTTGTTGTGTCTTTTTCTTGTAAATGCACTCATTGTTTAAGGTTTTCTGTTATGAAAAGCAGAACCCTGGAAAAACAGGTTAATGAATCCTGCTATGGTATTGGCTGGACCAGCAGCTGTAGATATTTTCAGTTACTGGTTTGCTGTCTGTCGGGTAGAAGCAGGGACAACTTCCAGCTAAGGTCAGTAGAATTCATCCCCATGAGAACTTTATGGCCTGTGAGTGTTACTCCCTTCTCCCATAAGTCTGAAGTACAAGGGTAAGTGCAGAGTCTTCCATCTGTTGAAGAACAGCCCTATGTACCAGTGTAGGTTGGGGATGGATCTGTTGAAGAGCAGCATAGGGGAAAGGGACCTGGGGGTCCTGGTAGACAGCAGGATGATCATGAGCCAGCACTGTGCCCTTGTGGCCATGAAGCCTAATGGCATCCTGGGGTGTATTAGAAGGGGTGTGGTTAGGAGGTCAAGAGAGGTCCTTCTCTCTCTACTCTGTCCTGGTGAGACTGCACTTGGAATATTGTGTCCAGTTCTGGGCCCCTCAGTTCAAAAAGGACATAGAACTACTCAAAAGAGTCCCACACAGGGCCACCAAGATGATGGAGTGGAACACTTTCCTTATGAGGAAAGGCTGAGGGAGCTGGGTTACTTTAGCATGGAGGAGACTGAGGGGTGACCTCATGAATGTCTATAAATATGTAATGGCTGAGTGTTAGTAGGACAGACCCAGGTTCTTAGTGATGTCCAGTGATACTGTTGTCAAGTGGGGTCATTACCCGGTGTGCAGTACGCCAATACACATGCACAGCAGAGGGATTTGATTTATTCCAAGTCTGTGCAGAGATAGGTGCTACATCTGGGTTTTGTGGTTTTCCACGGGACTAGCCCCCTACACATAGAATTTACAAACTATTTATTTTGTTACAGGATTAGAGAAACCTGCCTAAATTTACACTAATTGGTTAGTAATTACTGCATCATCTACTATCAGTCAAGCATATTCAAATTAGCATGTATGCTCTTGAAGGTGTGGGGGGGTCATTTGCATAGTCCTTGAATTGGGTAGGGAGTTGCCACCTTTCCCTTTCTGCCCAGTTTTGACTTGGGGCATTTCTGGCAATGCCCCAGCTCTTGCACCTGCTGGAGCTGGATGTTTCCTCTTTATCAGCCTTTCAGCTCTTCTCCAAGGATACTTTTTAGCATTGCTTTCTTGGTCTGGTGGGGGGTTGAACTAGATAATCTTTCAAGGTCTCTTCCAGCCTCTAACATTCTTTGATGTTAGGACACTGTATGTGTTAGCACTGGTCCCAGTGCTGTGTGCAGAAAGTCTCAGGGAGGAGGGAGCATGTGGGAACATTTGAAGTGCCCCTGGTAAAAAAATAAATCACAAACCTTAGTTGTTGGCCTTTTTTTTTTTCTTCTCTGAAACCCAGTATGGAAAACTGACTCAAATAGTGGGCTTCAGGACCCAAATTATAAATTGGAATTGTAGCAAAGTGTATTTTTAAATACAGTTTTATGAGGATCATTTAATTCAGAATGTTTATCAATGCATGAATGGGTTGAAGGAGGAACATAGTGGGATTTAGGACTTACTGGAATTTTAGTTTTTGAGAATCCTCCTCAAGTACTTAACCTGACATGACTGTAATAGCGGTGTTCTTAGAAAATCACTCTTTGCAATCTTCAATTTGTCCTGTGTTTTATGCTACAAAGTAATTTGTGTGGCTGTGCTGAAACAGATACACCCCTGAAGACACTGCAGTTATGCAGGGCCCAAATACCGGATTAAGGTTGAGGCCAGTGCTTTTATCGTTGCTCTCCCATGATAACAGGGAGAGCAAAACAAGAGTAAGTGATGTCCTGGCTCTGTCCCCTCCCAACTGTTTTGCACACCCCCATCCTGTTTGCTGGGGAGGCAGAGTCATAGAGGCAGCCTTGATACTGTGCAAACTCCACGGCAGTAAATGCAATATTGATGTGGCATCAGCACTGGTTTAGGTGTAGATTTAAACACATTGCTGTACAGTCTGTAATGACAAAACCCAACACCCAGAGCCAGTACTTTTGGAAACACTTGCTACACTTGCCACAGGCATTACCACATGACTCCTCAATTGCTCTTTTTTTTTTTTTTTTAAAGCTTTACTGCTTCCACAGGTAAATAATGAAAATCAAAATCAAAACATTTAAACATTGTTCTTTGTATTTATACTTTTCTTGGGGAATGAAAAATTGAAAGTCATTTATACATGCCAGATATGGAGATAGGGATATCTTGTATCTTCTGCTGGCATTTTAAAGACACATTGCTGATATCCAGCTGACAAATCTTATGAAAGTGTCAAACTCTCTTTCTAAAAGTAGGAAATAACTGTGAGGATTAGAGGTTTAACTTTACATTTACATTTAGAAACCTGCATTTGTCTTCTCCATTTGGAATACAATTCATTCAACTTTGTGAGGGAGTATAGTCTTTGGAAGGGAAGTTATTTTCCAGTTAATAGAAAAGTATCTTTTAACTCCAATATTAGCCGGCTTTATTTTAAAAAATGGCATCTCTACCACTTCCTTTCTCTTTAGTTACTTATTCACTGTTCCTTTCTCCTTTCCCTCACATTAAATCACTGAAATAGTGGGTAACTCAGTGTCCATTGATCTATTGCTCATTCTGCCAGCAGTGTCAGAACACATCAAGGTTCTTTTACCTTGTATGAGTCTGTTCATTCACTGTCCCTAGTCACTGCTGTCATGAGAGGAGTGGAATCAAAGTTAGTCTGTCAGTATATATTCTCACTTACTCTTAGATATGTCAACTTCAGCAGGCTAAATTTAGGAAGAAATTACCTCAAGTTCATCCTCTCAATGAAGTTTTGGTTGCTATTCTGCTTCTGTCACAGCTTCTTGATTGCCTGTCCTAGGGTTTCCAAATAACAACAGGAAGCTGAAGTTTAAAGTAGGATTTGGCATTGGGGAAAGAGTTTAATCTCAGCAGAAATGTAGGAAAAGTAATGAAACTGAACTCAACTTTTAGTTAAATGAAAACAGGGTTTATAAACAACGTTGGATTCTTAAATTCTTCAGTAACAAGAGAAGTTCCTGCCAACGTGTCCTAGAATTGTTGGTGGCAGCAGTCATGACCTCTTAGCATAAAGCAAATGTTGCTGCATCCCCCTGGGCAGCAGCCGTCAGCAGCTGCATGGATTTAATTTGTGAATATGAGCTGGTGAGGCTAAATAACACTGTGAGATGTGATACAAACAGGCTGTTGAGGACTCGCTGAATGGCAGCACAGTGTTTCTGTGTGTCAGCCACTCCTCCCAGCTTTGTATCATCAGCACTTGCTGAGGGTGGATGCTGTTCCCTCATCAAGGGCGTCAATGAAGATATTAAACAGGACTGGACCCAACACCGAGCCCTGGGGAACACCGCTAGTCACAGGTCTCCAGTCAGATTCTGCTCCACTGATCACCACCCGCTGAGCTCGGTCCAACAGCCAATTCTCAACCCACCTCACTGTCCACTCATCTACCCCATGTTCTCAGCTTTGCTATCAGGATATCATGGGAGACAGTATCGAAAGCCTTGCTGGAGTCAAGGTAGATGACATGCACGGCTCTCCCTCCATCTACCCGGCCAGTGATGACATCATAGAAGGCTATGAGATTGGTCGAGCATGATCTCCCCTTGGTGAATCAATGCTGACTACTCCTCATGACCTTCTTCTCTTCCAATTGCTTGGAGATGGCATCCAGAACAAGCTGTTCCATTACCTTTCCTGGGACAGAGGTGAGGCTGANCAGAGCGACATTGGCTATCCTCCAATCCTCAGGCACTTCTCCCATTCTCCAAGACCTGTTGAAGATGATAGAGAGCGGCTCAGCAATCACTTCCACCGGCTCCCTCAGCACATGTGGATGCATCCCATCTGGGCCCATGGATTTTGTGTACATTAACCCCTTTGAGACGCTCCTGGACCACCCCTACCTCAACCAGAGGTGTTCAGTATCTCCACCTTCTCAGCATCCCCCATCACCAGGACACCCACCTCATTCAGCAGGGGACCCATATTATCCCTAGTCATCCTCTTACTATTCACATATCTAAAAAACCTCTTTTTATTATCCTTTATGTCCCTTGCCAGTTTCCTTTCCAGGTGGGCTTTAGCCTTCCTAGTTGTGTCCCTACAGACCCTGACAACATCCCTATATTCTTCCCAGGTGCTCAGACCCTTTTTCCACAATTCATAGCCTTCTGTGTCCCTTTTGAGTTTATCCATGAGCTCCCTGCTCATCCACGCAGGTCTTCTGCCTCTCTTTCCTGATTTCTTGCTCAAAGGGATGCACCAATTCTGGGCTTGGAAGAAGTGCAGTTTAAATGCCACGCAGCTCTCACAGGCTTCCGTACCACCTTCTTTATCTGTCTTTATCCATGGCTAGTTTATCCACCTCTCCCTCTTCTGTCAGACTGTTAGCAGAAAAGGGGACTGCAAGTCACTGTATCCGCAGTCTGAATTCATGGTGGCAAGTTTCACAGTGAGTGTGGAGTACAAAATACGTCATCACAGATTTTCCAGTTTTCCTTTCCAATATCTGAACTTCTGTATCTAGCATAGTCTGTCCTGAAGCATTTTAGCTGTCAACAGCTTGTATGCATTTTCTGTCTTTTGATACTCAGTTTTTGTCATTTTGAGTGAGAAATAACACTTGCTTTGTGTCAGCACTTCATCATGCGATTGTTTTCCATGTTATGGAACTTTATGTAAATATTTGTAAATTACATAAGAAATACCAGGTTCCAAATTTTAAAGGGGTTTTGTTTATGGCCATAAATCTTCCTTTTTGGAATTAAAATTTCTTCTTTTTTTTCTTTTTTTAAAAAACATGGTATTTGTGAAAACTTCGTAATTATATGTAAGAAAGAGCCAGAAAATCAGCAATATTGAGGGTAGAATTTTAAATTGTAGTCTGAGTAATATGAACAGCTAGCAATTTTTTCACATAAAAATTTTGTCTTGGTAGAATTACCTAGAACTGGTTCAGGCGTGGTGCTGTGAGTATGTAACTTGGACTCCAGCAGCATTGCTTCATCCGCTGGTTCCACTGAGCGGTGCTCTTGCTCTGCAGTTGACAAGTACATTGCGATTCTGAGAGTGAATCCACTATAAATCTCTTTCTTTGGAATAGCTACAAGGACAAAGAGTTCCCTGCGTACAAAATACGTTACACTACTGGGTTTTATTTTGTGATGTGGATTTTTTCGGTGGGTTTTTGGTTTGGTTTTGGTTTTTTTTTTCCTCTTCCCAAATGCGTGTTTAAATACATAGCACTTCATCTTACGATGTTATCCAGCAGAATCTTGGTTGAGGTCTCCAGTGTTCTTGTATTCCTTTGTTATTCTATCAGTGAACAGAGTATGCAGTGCAAATATACAAGAGAGTATCATGCAGCTGAAAGTTTTGAGAAATAAGCACTTAAATTGTGTGCTGGCTTGTTTATATGTGCACCAGGTCTCCTTATTACATTTTATGTTACTTCTCAGTCTGTGCTATGTTTGTTTTACTCATGCAATAAGAAGCTGCCTCTTTCCATATTACTTTTGTTGCATTATTAAAATCTGAAAAAGGAAACTACTGCAAGGCTCAGCCTTCTTCAAAGGTGAAAGCAAGCCAGTCAAGAAGCTATTCTTAGCAGTGCAAGTAGAAACAGTTCCAGTTTGCTATGAAAGTTCCACAGGTATGCACGTTTCCCCCCCCTATTTAGATACTGAACCAAATGGCATAGTGATGGTAGAAAGGAAAATGTCCTCTCTAAGTATGGTGTGTTGTTGCCTTTTGGTTATCTATCTTGCAGGTTGCTGTAGACTTAAATTAGGCTTTCAGTGTACTTGTTTTATAATTGCTGAGAGGAGTGATTTTTTTATTTTCTTCTCTTTAAATCGTTTGGGGAAAACGTACATGGTAGTGTAATTTATAAATGGAAGTATCTGTGGACATAATTAGGCAAGAGACCTAATGCATGTGAAATTATTTTTACCCTATCACAAAATAAATGAGAAGGATTCTCACAGTACTACTAACTCCCTTGGAAAAATGCAGCTTGTGATAATGTGTTTGGTTTTTTTAACTTACAGACAAGAAATTTTGCAACAAGTGTCAACTTGGTTTAAGTGGTGTGTGGGATGTTGATTTACCAGTCACTTAAACCCTGTAAAGTAGAACATTTTCAGAGACTTAGGAAATAATTGCAGCTTAATAATGATTGCTTTAGTGTTTGAAAAAAGTTTAGATCTTAGGTTCAAGAGTTTTCCTGCTGTGCAAGTGAATTTCTTTTCATTAATGCAGTTTTAACTTAGGCGGAATTACAAAGGTAAATAAACTGTTCATTCTCGATCTTTTATAATCAGCTGCCATTTTTCTTACCTATGTTGCTTTGATCACAGAATCACAGAATCGTAGGGGTTGGAAGGGACCTTGAGAGATCATCCAGGCATAACCAGTCTTAGTTTGCAGAACTAAACATTTGTCATGTAGTAAAATTAGCCTTTCTCATTAATCTTTCAGTTTTATGCTAGGTTTGCTTATTAAAAGACATAAAAGGCTAAATTTTCTGCATGTGAATTTTATGGAAAATTAATTTGTTCTAATATCACTTCCTGAAATGCTTTTTTAAAGAAAGTAGGCTATGATGTGCAAACAACTGATTGAAACTGTTTGAGGCAAAGAAATATAAACAGAATGTAACTAATTTTTCCTTTTTTTTTTTTATTCTCATGATTTTGTCAATGTGAGATAATAGAAGAGATGATAGAGATATTCAAATTGGTGATATGCCACATGTGAATTGGAGGATCCAAGTCCTACAGGAAGCTAAATACCGTATTTAGTCTGGCTAGTGCAGGAAATCTCTCTAGCCATTTATAAAATTTGTGTTGTTTCTTTTGGTAGCCATAAACTGAATGGAGAGTTAGGTACAGCTACATCATAGTTAAGATACTTGGAATGTCCTTTATCTGGTAGACATGCTCAAGTTATTAAACTTGTAATGCTTTTCTCATTGCTGCTTTTCAGCTTTTGCAATAAGAATTTATTGACCTAGAAAGAAATGCCATAACAAGTTGTTCTTTGCAATGCTCTTGTCCTCCTTACAGTGCTTTAACTTTACCTTAAGCAAAATATAAATTGTTGTTTGGTTTATTATTGTATTTTGTTAAAATTGAAAGCAGCAGTCAGCATCTGATCTTTTACTACAAGAGATAATTGCCAAATTATTAGTTAATGATATGGCTGTAGATATGTAGGTGCACTGAGATGAAGAAATTATAAAGGATTTAGGTTAAACACTGCTTCTGATTAAGGAAGTCAGAATTTATAAATATGAAGTCAGATGATTTTTAAATGTAGTGCTAAAGCAACTAATATTGAATTAATGAATCGTTGTGTTCATGTGCCATTATACTGAATAAACAGGGGGGAATTTCTTTGTTCTTGCTTGATTTGAAAATGGGAAGAAGCAGCCATCTTAAACATACTCTTAAGGAATACATATTATATAACAGTCTCACTATTGTGCTTTATTTAGTCACAATTCTAGCACTGTTTTAACACGGAAATAATCGCACTTGTAAAAATACTTGCACATTTTGATAATTGATTAAGCACCAATTCTTGGTAAACTGGGAAGGGAAAATCAGTGTAGAACAGTGAAAATGAGCCTGTAGAGAATAAATGCATTTTAAATGAGGGATAAATAAACAATTAAGAAAGGAAAAAAAAAAAAAAGAAAAAAGAAACCAGCAGCTTTTAGTAAAAATAAGAGATGGAACAAAGAGAAACTAAGAATGCTTGTCTGGTTTTGTTTTGTTCTCTCAAGTGTGTTTCTGCACACTGAATTTACATTAATCACAATTTATTCCTTAATTGATCTTCTGGGAAATTAAGTTACACATTCAAAATAAGGGGCTAAAGAGAACTGAATTTTTATTATATTAACAAAACTGAAATTACTTCTCAGCCCACACTAATGACAGTTAGCTTTGACTTTCCAAATTAAGAAGCCTAACAGAAAGATGTGACTGGAGGGCCAATGTTAGTTATTATGCAGATATTAAGAATTTGCTTTTTGACGCATTTCTTGCTAACACTGCCTATTTCCAGTAGCTTCAGCTCTACAGGTACTTGTTGCAAGAGCTGGGAAGAAGAATCTGTCTTTATTCTGTGTCGTCAAAAGCTCATTTGGATGTTTTCTGTGCAAGAATTGCAGTTTGGAGCTCTTACTAGTTTCAAGGTTGGGAGACAATGTTTTAGAGACAGACTTATGAAATGATAGAAAAGTATCTTAAATATTTAACATCTCCCCTCAGTAACTATAAAAAAATACCCTCAGCTGGATTTCCCTGACATACTTCATTTCTGAGAGGCATTCTGATTTTTAACTAGGAATGTATTTTTATATTCCTATGCTAAAGGTGATGGGTCGCTGTTGTCACATCAGGTTTTCAGGACAGTTTAGGGACTGGAGACTTTAGCTGCTTCTGTATGTAGCTGTTTTCATGCCTGGTATTGGGTTGGTGCTGTAAGTTCTAGGCATATGTGCCCGCGTTACGTGCTGTGCTGTGTTTTGGTGGAAAATCTAATCTTGTAGTGCATTAAAAAATTGCTACTTGCCATGTGTAGTTTTCCTGTCCATCCAAGTTGCTGGGGTTTGTATTAAATATGTAGAACTTTTTCTAGCAAAACTAATTTAATGAAAAACCAGCGAACGCTTGGAGATGGTATCTGCAAGAGCAGAAATAACTGATACAGGTGAAAGGATCATTGAAGTTCATCACTTTTTCAGCTGTGGGCTGTGCTCTGCTTTTGCTACATTTATCTTCCTCTTACATCTTTACTTGTGTAGCCTGTTGGCTGGATAAAAGACAGCTTCTGTGGCAGCTGGTCTGGAGCTATGCAGGAGTTGATTTCTGTCTTAGTGAAGGGGGACAGCATGCTCCTACTTTTTCTCTGCGGGAAGACCAAACAAAAACATGCTGGATTTTAAGCTGTCAGGTGGGCCAAACAGTCATTCATGTGCTGGTAAGCCAAACAAATGGCTTTACAATGTTTTGTTTTGGTGTTTAGTTTTGGGTTTTGTTGGTTTTTTTTTTTGAAGCAATGTTCTTCCACAGTTACTTTCACAGAGATTGAGTCCTAAATTTAAAAGGCTCATGCTTCTTCGGTTCTCTTGCAAGGTTCTTTGGACTTTATTCTGAAGGGGGAAAAGAGGGAAGGAATTTGCATACACAGAAATGGAGATGTTTAAGTGTGGAAACAATAAGGGACACTTTTAGTACACTAGGCTCTGAGATTCATGTTCTGGGATGGGATTCTGTACAGTGTCCTGACTTCTGCCATCACAAGAAACTCTGTTCATTGGCTTCATTACCTCAGTAGGAGATTGTGATATGGAAGGACACAGTCCCAAGGTGTGTGTGTGTGACTATTGAGGACCACTTCCACACCAAACACCAGATTTGAAGAGATCTCTCTCATTGGAGTGTTTCAGAGAAACCAACTCAGTCTGAATCAGCTTGTGCTTTCTAAGGTCACACAGATTCCTGGAGGAGGAATTATGTTAGTCAAATAAGGGAGGTATTAGGAAATGTGAATCATGTAGTCAAATTCATGTGGAAGATTAAGATGGCATAGGTACTTAGAATGGGCTTTTTTCTCCCTCCTTTGTCCAATAAAACATTTATGTACCAAGGTGAACCCAATGCACTCTCAGGTTCTGCAGTGGTACTAGTTACTTAGACATGGAATACTCTCCCTATCATCACATTTTCACTAAAATAGCTACCATGTCCTGCTATCTCAATACTGTATGGTTCAGTAGCAACCATTGCTGATACCTTGTGGGTGATGTGGTGGTTTCACCCTGGCTGGAGGCCAGGTGCCAACCCAAGTCAGTCTATCACTCCCTTTTTCAGCTGGATGGGGGAGAAAATACGTACAGAGAAGCTTAGGAGTCGAGATAAGGACAGGGAGAGATTATTTCAGCATTAACATCATAGGCAGAATGGATACAACATGGAATTAAAAAAAAATCTAATTTATTACGCTACACACACACACACACACACACACACACACACACACACACACACACACTCCCTCTGAAACCAGAGGAGGATAATGAGAAGACCAGATCTTAAAACACATTCTGCCATCCCTCCCTTTTTTGCCGGCTCAACTTAAATCATGGTTTCTCTCCCTTCTTCCCCCCAGATGTCACAGGGGTAGATGGGGAATGGGGGTTTCAGTCAGTTTCTTCTTGGGGAGGGGGGGCTATTCTTCACACTCTTCCCCTGCTCCAGTGTGGGGTCCCACCCAGAGAAGACAGTCCTTCATTAACTTCTCTAACATGAGTCTTTTCCCACAGGATTTCAGCTCTTCACCAGCTGCCCGGCATGGGTCACTGCTGTGGGGTGCAGTCATAAATCATAGAATGTCTATTAAGCCCAGACTGCTCCAGCCTGGTCCCCCCCAGAGTCACAAACCTCCCCCCCAGCAAACCTGCTTTGATGTGGGCCTCTTTCTACACAGGCTGCAGGTGGTTTTTTTACCCTAAATATGATTCTCAGAGGTGCTATGGCCATTGCTGATGGGCTTGGCCTTGGTCAGCAGTGGGTCCAGCCTTGAGCCCAGCTGGGGTTGGGCCTACAGAAAGCTTCTAGCTCCTTCTTGCAGAAGCCACCCCTACAGCCCCCCACCAGAACCTTGTCACACAAAACCACAACAGTTGTTTTGCAGTGTATCTGATTCAATGTGAAGATAGAACTGGCTCTCATCCCCATTGAATGTTTGTCTCTGTGTCTTACAGCAGCACCATATATAATGTATATATACGCATGCACCCCCATATCAATGTATATGTTGTGCGCATATGGATATAGATATATATGGTTTGTTATTTATATAAATGCCTGTGTGGTTATATGTGTATACACACATATATTGTATAGTGCGACAGTGAATCTGATTTCACTGAAGGCCTGAAGTGATCCTGTTTTGACACTGAGTTGTCATCCTCATGGAGGTGGGTTTATACTTGTCTAGGAGTAGTAAGTAGATAGTATTAAATAATAGTATTTCTTCAAAATACGTTTTTTAGCAAAGGATTCATTGTCAAAACTTTCAGTCAATATAATCTTTTTGTATATGTGGAAACGCTCTCTAGTACATTATTTAATAAAATGAGAGATCTGATGGCTTGGTAGTACCATAGTGTACAACTAGCAATGGCCAGGCACATATCTGTCCTGGTTTCAGGAGGGATAGAGCTAATTTTCTTCTTAGTAGAAGACAACAGTGCTGTGTTTTGGATTTCGGATGAAAATCATGTTGAGAACACACTGCTGTTTTAGTTGTTGCCAAGCGGTCAGGGACTTTCCAGCTACTCATATTGACCTGCTAAAAAGAAAGTGGGGGGCACTCAAGAAGCTGGGAGGGGACACAGCCAGGACACCGGATCCCAACTGGCAAAAGGGATATTCCATACTATACAACGTCATGTTCTGCATATAGCCAAGGAGTGAGCTGTGAGGCAGGGCAGCTCAGGGCCTTGCAGAGCGTTGACTTTGGGGGGCAATAAATTGTGCTATTCATAATTTCTTGGTGTCTTTTCTGTCCTATTAAACTGTCTATCTCAACCCACAATGTTTGAGTTTTTTTGTTTTGTTTTTTTGGGGTGTTTTGTTTGGTTTTGGGGGATTTTTTTCCATTTTTGATTCTCAGTCCCATCCCACTGAGGGGGGACAGCAAATGGCTATGTGGTTGTTTCAGCTGCAGGCTGGGTTAAACAGTATCTTATATATTGGTGCTATTGCATCAGCAACATCTTGAGGTTTTTATTGTCTCTGTAAAGATTAACATAAGATCTAGCTCCATTAAAACATGTTATGTTCTCAAATGTCTCTTAAAGAGATCTGAGTGTGTTTGACTTCTGTGCCTTTTTTTTTTTTACATCTGTGGGTGTCTCCTCACAACTTGTGAGCATAATGGCTTTATAAAAAGAAAGTGTATTTTAATGTTTATTTAGATGCTGGGGGGTTGTGTTTATTTTTAGTGTGATGCATCGTAACCTCATGAGTGTTGAAAGGAAGTAGAGTTCCTGCTGTTCTGACAAAATGAAATGATTGCTTATATTCTATAACGGGAAACTGATTAAAATGCCATTTTCATGGGGTAATTTACCTTTTCGTTGAAATAGTGTGGCTATGTAGAGCTCTGCTAGCTGTGGTCATGCAACCTCTTAGAAAGACATTAAGTGAGTAAAAGGTGTAACTGTTGACCTAGACAAGAAAAAATTTCTTAAAACTGTTCATTATCTTTTTTACTATTACTGTTATAAGTAAGCATATTTCATTAGAAGAATTTGGGGTTTCTGCATCATCTCAGTGATTAAGACCCCATCTATTTTAAATACTTACTTTCTTTACTCAGAAACCTGTGTCCTTGCACCTAGGTGTGATTATGTCAATAAGCTCTTCAATGCCAAGTATATATTACAGTTGAATGCTTTGTAAGGAAGGAACATGTAAAAGTATGCTGAAGTCCAAATGAAATTCAGGAGTATCTGGAACTTTTTGTATTTTCAGAACAAATGACAAAAACCATGTGTCTGCTGCAGACCACATACTACCTGCCTGTAAATGGGTCAGGTGTGACACATCCTGTGAATGGTTGTGACTTCTGTTAGCTGTTGCATGTTTTGTGGTTTTTTTTTTTGATTTGAGCCAAACCTGCATAAAAATTGTTGTTTCTTGAGTGCTGTTTTGTAGGCAGAGCTAGCTAATCCATTATGATACTCTACTTTCTTTTATTTAATGTTGAGTAAAATATTCATCACCACCGTTATACCAAATCATAGTAAGGCAATTGAAACGTTAGCAGTTCCTCTAATAGTGCAGTGACTTAACGATCCAAACTGTGGAGAAAATATCAAACATCAAATTATGGCAGTCTTTTTATGACTCCTCCATTTTTAAAATCTGGGAAATGCTTAGTGTTCAAAGGAGGCAATCTCAAATTTTCTGACATTTCAAAGTCAATGCTGCTTCTGTGAGGTACTCCAAGATAAAACATATCATTAGTAGTTACATGACAAGTGTAGTTGTTTAAGATCACTGGGAGAATTGAGGGTTACTGGCAGGAAGTGGAGAGGTCGTGGAATGCAAATCCAGTTTCCAATTCACACTAAAAACTGTGTGAGGTAATAGATTTAAAAAACGTGCATTGTTAATTTCCCTCTGGTTCTTCTAAGTTAGTCATTCATCTAGCTAATTATATCTCCTGTCTTGTCAGTTCCTACACATCTGTGCAAGGGTTACTTGGTATTAATAAACAATTAGGATTCGGGCATCTGTTGCAGAAGAAATGTTTTCTCTGTATCAGTTCTCTTTGTTTTCCTTTAGAGCTAGTAGTAAAACATGCTCAGGTATGGCTTGTGTGTTACGCCAAAAGGATTGTCAGCCCAGGAGTCCAGGACTCAAAACTTACTCATCCTATACAGTTAGTTAGCTTGCAGGATTTGTAGCTAGCCTGTGTTTCGCCTTATTAAGCAGATTGATCTGGTCATACTTAAGTAGCTCATTTTGCTAGGTAGTTTGTTTCACATTGTTACTGGGCCCATTTGCCATCTGAAAGGAGATTGCTGAGTATTGATTAGATATTAGTTCTTGATCACTGACCTGTTCCTTTCATGCAGTTCAAGGCAGTAAGGAGTCTGTTAGCATTCTGGGGTTTGGGTGTTTTTGTTGGTTTGGGATTAGTTGATCAGTGAGCTGGCAGTGGTAGCTTTCAGTTCTCAGTTTCCATAATTTTGGATATAGAACACAATATAAGCTAGTTAGTTTGTATCTCACCAAAAAAATTTGAAGACTGTAAAGTTGGTAAAAAATAGAGAGATAGATTGGTCATCTACTCTTATCACTATTTTTGAGAAGGTGTGTCATGTGTTCAATAATTTCAGGTACTATTACTACCTTTAATTTTACATTGTATCACTGAAGCTGATTTATGATTGAGCTGATGTTTGTAATAGTGTAAACAAAATAACCGGTATGAAGATTACTCTGTTAACCCTATGGATAGTAATCTTCACTATGAATAGCATCATAATTTACATGGATCTTAATTCTGATTCTTTTCCTACAAATGCGGCTTGCTTGGCTTTTTTATCAGGTAGAAAAATGGGGGGAAATTATCCTGTATTTATCTGTTATTTCTCAAGCATTTCCTCAGATAGGACAAGGAAATATAGTATATTATCTTATACATCTTTTAAATCCCAGTGTTCTATATCTGGTCTGAGGTTTTGCTGTTGCACAAGGAAAGTGCAAAGCAGATTTTTGGCATAGTCTTTCAAAAAAACCCAAAACCAAACCCAATTGTCATTGCAGTGGAGAAGATGGAAATACATATTTCAATGTAATAGCTTGTGCAAAAAAAATCCAAAATGCACTCACATGTGCACACATGTATGCACACGCTTATCTGTATATAGCATGTTCACTTTCTGAGTTTCATATGTATTACTGTCCTCTAGCACTTACCACCACTTTCCACGTTTTCTGTAATTTGTGTATTTTTAACTTAGTGAAGAAACTTTTGCATTAGATTTTATTTGGTTTTAAATGTATATTAGACAGATTTTGAGGTTTGTTTTTTTTTGAAGGAGCCAATGTGCTTTAAAGTTATTAGCAGGGAATAATGGGTGTACATAGGTAAGACACTGATTGCCTTCACAGCTGTGTTAATTTTCCATTTCATCCTCTGGTTGGGATACCCTGTTCACATGTCCCACAGACTTGGACAACAGGCACACTTTGAGTGCTGGGAAACACAGTGCAGGACTTGTGCTCAGAGCAGACCGGTGTCTCTGTACATGCATGGTGATGTCACAGTGTCAGCCTCCTCTTCCCTGGGTGCTTTTAATGGCTAGAGGGGGACCCATGGGTCACATCTCTCTCTGCCCCTGGGCAATCAGCCCCAGCCCCTGTAAAGAACTCTTTTCAAACCCTGCATTTATTCAGGTTGCCCAGGGAGGTGGTGGCTGCCCCCTCCCTGGAGATTTTCAAGGCCCAGTTGGATGGGGACTTGAGCAGCCTGGTCTAGTGAGAGGTGTCCCTGCCCATGGCAGGGGGCTTGGAACTTGATGATCTTTAAGGTGTCTTCCAACTCTAACCATTCTGTGATTCTGTGATTACGATGTAATAGGGGTGTGAGGCTTAGGTGTCTGTAGATTAAATAAAAATCAATGGAATCCTGGTCTCAAGGGTAAAACCTCAAGCTTCTCTTGTGATATCAAACTAATTCAGACACCAACTGGAGGAACAGGCCAGAGATTTGCTGGATGCCTTTCCTCTATTAGCTACTGTTGCCTAAGAAGCAAGTCAGTGAGTGTTATGGGAAGGAGGCGCAGCTCTACGTGTTCTAGGGAAGAGAGACTTTTAAAGCTAGGACATTGAATAGCCAAATCCTCCAGTCAGGTTTTTTTTTTCTCATGCAAATGAGCATGCAGGTTTGTATTTCTTAGGCAGTCAGACAAATTGTCAGTTAGTTGGATATTACGAAGTGTAGTACATTTTGGTTAAACTTAGTTTTCAGGTTGAATTTCTTCCTTTTCACGAAGATAATTCAATGTAAAATCAAAACCTGCTTCCCATATTTTAAGACTGCCCTGCTCTGTAACAAATTTTTTTTTCAAGTGTGGACTTTACAGTAGGCTAGAGAAATACTTACAGAATTTTAACTATTACGAGCAACTACAGAAAGAGCGAATGTGCAGTGGATTGTGTAAAGGTGAGAAAATGAGTGAACTGTAAAAACATCTACAAATGAAAATGTATTTTCAAGTGAGAGGGAAGGTGGTGGTACTAAGAAGTACTAAAGTTTGTTCCCCAGTTTCTCTTGAAAATAATCTATGTAGTTTTTGAACAGTATATTAATTGTGAGTTGGGAAATTAGGTGGCACAGGCAACTAAGAAGTATCTATGCACAGCATTGAAACTAGTTTTAAAGTTTATGTTGCCAGGAATTAACACATTCAAAAATTGTAACTGTTAATTCAGGATTTCTGAAGGTTTATAGTTTCACAGCCTCACAGAATTGTAGAGGTTGGAAGGGACCTCCAGAGATCATCAAGTCCAACCCCCCTGCCAAAGCAGGCTCCCTAGGACAGATCATACTGGTAGGTGTCCAGATGGGTCTTTAATATCTCCAGAGATGGAGACCCCACAACACCCCTGGGCACCCTGTCCCAGGGCTCTGTAACCCTCACTGTGAAAAAGTTCTTCCACATACTGGTGCGGAACTTCCTGTGCTCCAACTTGAGGCCATTAGTTATTGTAGTTATTTGATTGATGACTGAACAAATACATGCATTTCTGAAAAGAAAAAGCCTCTTATTGATAATGTTTTTATGATTAGGCTTCTACACTAAATAAAAATAGTATTTTTAAAGTATTAAGGTAATTGTGGAAGAAGATACTGAATTTTTGACAATGCAGTAGTCGATATATTCCATTTCAAAGCAAGAAAACTCTGTCGCAGTGGAGCTTATTTTCATTATTCCACTCAACCCAGGCAAGTTTGATTTCATGTTTAATTAAAAAAAATCTCAGCCCTATCCCCTTGTCACGTTAATAACTTTTATTGGCTCAGGTTTCTGTCATTTTCAGTTTCCAAAATGAACTTTCTCAATTCCCTTTAGAATCTAAATCAGCATTTCTCTCTTTTTTAAAACCTTTTATCCCAATCCTGTTCAGTATTTTCATAGACCTGCTCTTTTGACAATTTTTATTCTTTTAGAGAAAACCAGCCAAAGGTGAGTGGCTGTTCTTTCAAAGAGTTTTAATAGTTGGTGGAAATAAGTATCTTTTCCCATCTGTGGAGCAAGCTTCCTCTTTTTGCTCAACTTCCAACACTCCACTTATTTTTCAAATATCGTATGAAAAGATGTCTTATCTCTATTGTATTTCTGAAATCACAAAATTGAATTTATTCCATTTCAGTGATGAACCCCCTCCTAGTTAGGTGCTTGACCAACCAGATAAATATTATGCCATTTCCTGTTGCTCACCAATTCAAATAAGTGATTTACATTCAGAAATATTTTTCCTGGAGTGCACGTGTTGTGTGTTACAGGAATCACGCTTTGCCACGGAGATGAACAAGATTACTTTAAGTATATTGAATTTATTGGAATCTGAATCTAAATTCTGATTCCTCAGAACCTGTGATTATGACTTACAGGAAGGAATATTCAAAATGCAATTTGGAGCATTTCAATGAAATTTTTCCACATAGTTGCATCCCCAGCTAATGTTTTGGCTCAGTTTAAGTGGTTTTTTGTTCTAATAACCCTGAACACTAGGAAAGGAGTGCTGGATTATATTAGCAAGGGCTCAGCACTATGTGAACCCATCTGTGTGGCGCCTGCTCTGGAGCTTGTTAGTGTATGGATGTTTAGAAGCACAGGGAAATCAGATAGGTAGTTTTCTACAACATATGTAGACATATCTTAAAGGAATCCTTTTTTTTTTTTTAAACTGATGTGAGTTAAATAAGAAACAGTAGTACAATTACTTAAGTTTCAGGGAGTGTCCAGACTTACAATTATCCACTGAAAACATAAAATATTCCTGGAACTATTTTTGGTATGTGTGTGCATTACAATAAAAGTATTTGTTCCTTCAGAGAATCTGTTTTCCATGTTTTAACTGTCAGTGCATTTTTATCATGCTTCTCCAGTTCATAGATCTTTTTAAAAAGTATTTTCTTAGAATTTGCTCTTACGAAAACACTACATTTTGCATTCATTAAAAATTATAGAGCATTTATGTACCAGTTTTCCACCTGTATAAATACAGATCACAGAATCACAAGGTTGGAAAAGACCAAGTCCAACGATTCCTGTCCCATGCTAAACCATATCCCTGAGTACCTCATCTACCCTTTTTGTAAACACATCTTGGGATGGTGACTCAACCACCTCCCTGGGCAGCCTGTTCCAGGCCCTGACAACTCTTTCAGTGAAAACTTTTTTTCCTGACATCTAATCTGAACCTGCCCTGGCACAGCTTTGTGCCATTTCCCCTTGTCCTGTCACCTGGCTGAAGAGACCATCTCCCACCTCTCTACAACCTCCCTTCAGGTAGTTATGGGTGGTGATAAGGTCTACCCTCAGCCTCCTCTTCTCCAGGCTAAACACCCCCAGCTCCCTCAGCCCTCCAGCCCCTTCACTAGCCTGGTTGCCCTTCTCTGGACATACTCCAGGACCTCAATGTCCTTCTTGTAGTGAGGAGCCCAGAAATGGACACAGTACTTGAGGTGTGGCCTCACCAATGCCAAGTACGGGGGCACTATTACTTCCCCAGACCTACTGGTCACGCTATTTTTGATACAAGCCAGGATGCCATTGGCCTTCCTGGCCACCTGGATGCTCTGCCGACTCATATTCAGCCTGCAGTCAACCAACAGCCCCAGGTCCTTCTCTGCCTGACAGCTTTCCAGCCAGTCTCCCCCAAGCCTGTAGCACTGCATGGGGTTGTTATGTCCCATGTGCAGGACTCTGTACTTGTTAAACCTCATCCCATTGGTCCAGTCTGTTCAGGTCTCTTACATGTACACTGCAGCCAGATTTCTCTTAGAAAATTGGTATCATCTCGTGGAGCAAAAACCACAGCACAGAGAAGATACTAAGTTCATATTTTTAGTTAACAAAGGTCTGAAGGTAAAGCCAGAACCTGACTATGAGAATGCTTACCATGTTTTGCTATTTTTGTGATCAATTGGAGAAGATCCTCTAAATTTTTTTTAAGTAATTTGAAGAACAATTTAGTTGACTCAGCCTGATGACCCTGACAAATACTTCTTTGCTGTGCCTTTATTTCCTATCAAAGTTCTACTTTGAATTACGGTGTCTTTTGTATTCTTTTACCTGGTCTTTCCTTGTAGAAAATACTGTGGTTTCACAAAGATCATTAAAATACTGGGACAATCTTTTTCTTTCTTTATCACTTAAATTTGTACAGAGTGTACTTTGAGATTACCAAAAATGTTTATTGCTTTCCTAAACTCTGAGAGAAGAATACAGGCAGTAAACACAGGAGGGAAAAGACTTTAAAAGGTCTTAGAAAGTTATTATCAGAATAGGGTGCTCAGTTTTTCAGTGAAGGACCCAACTGAAAGGTGATTAACTGGTACCCTGTCTTACCCTGTGCCCCAAATGATCATCTGTAGATTATACCTGAGCAATCCAACATTGTATCCAAAATAGCTGTTATCTCTAAAATAAGCATACTGGAATAAGTTGTCGTGAAAGCTCTCTGGTCTATGTTTAATTAAATATAATTCTTTTGTAAACTAGAACTTACTAATGAATTGAAATGATCACAGAGATACGTTCAAGTGTTTGAAAGGTGAGCTTCTTTCTGGAGCAGCTTGCAAATGCGAGGTAATTTAGAAATACAAACTTAAAACCAACTGAATAATTGCTATTTGGGATTTGTTCCCATTCTTTCAAAGACAGTTTTTGTCAGTTGTGGTGAGTAGGTCTGAGGCTTTTTTGCTCAAAGTAAAAGCAAAAAAAAAAACCCCGTAGCATCTGAATGAAAAGTTTCTACTGCTACTAGTTTCATCCCATCCTTATCCCTCCGGTAATGAGAGACATGAGAACATGGAGGAGGGTTTAGCAAAGGGCCACCAAGGTGATCAGACAGTTGGAGAACTTGACCTAGGTAGACACTGTGGTAGAGCAGGGTTTGTTGAGCCTGAGGAGGGGAGTCTAATCACAATCTCTCTGAAAGCAGCTGCAGAGAAGGTGTAGGTAGCTGTCTTTCTGAGGTGCACAGGGACAAGACAAAAAGCAACAGGCTTAGGTTGCTTCCATGGAAATTCTTTGATAGAAGAAAACAATTCTTTACCATGAGAACAGTGAAACACTGCAATAACTTGCCCAGAGAAGGGGTGAAAGACTCTGCTTGACAGGGCCGTTAGCAACCTAATATAAGACTCTGTTTTCAATAGAAGATTGGACCAGATGGTCTCCTGAGGTCCTTTCCAACCTAAATTTTTCCATGGTTCTGTGAGCCACCCTATCTCTGTTACTCAAGCTAATACAGAGAAATGGAATAGTCAGGCTGTGGTACTGGTAGTAATTTGCGGAGAATAATAGTCCTGGCTCCTCTAATTTGATCCATTCTTCAAAGTGAAGCAACGGCACTGTCTGAAGAAAGGAATGGGAGGGGAGGGCAGGGCAGACAGGAGAAACTGAGCTTTTCTGAGGACATGAGGCCCAGACTGCTCTAGCTTGGTCCCCCAGAGTCATAAGTCCCCCCAGCAAACCTGCTCTGGCGTGGGCCACTCTGGCGTGGACCTGTCTGTCTCTCTCTCTCTCTTTGTGTCTCTCCCCCTCCATGGGCTGCAAGTGCTGACAGAGCCTTGCTCCAGCATGGGTCATGGTGTCTTCCATATGTGTCTACCCGCTCTAGCATGGGATCTCTCCACAGGCTGCAGGTGGGATCTCTGCTCCCCATCATCTTCAGTGGGCTGTGGGGGTATACCTCTCCTCTGGCTCCTGGAGTGTCTGCTCCCCTCACTTCTTTGTTAACTTTGGTGTCTACAGAGTTTCTTACATCTTCTCACTTTCTTCTCAGGTGGCAAAAAGTGGCCACTTGTGGTACATCCCAAAACCTGTTGTCACTGGCTCTGTTGGACATGGGGGAATCTTAAGGGGCTACTTAGTACGGGGGCTACTATACTAAGTACACTCCTGTAGCCCCCCTACTACCAAACCTTTCCACACAAACCCATCCTTAGATTTTTCTGGATCATTCCTTTAGTTGACTACTTCAACTGTCAACAAAATTTCTGTCTTAAGATGTTTTCTTCACTTTAGTCTATAAATGAAATTGAGGGCATCTCTGAAATGTCACTGCCATGTCTTGTGTGATGTGTACAGTATGTCAGATTTCCAAATCATATTGCAAAGTGCAATTGTCACAAATTGTCACAAGCCCAAATGTGTGCTTTAGTGTGACATTAGTTCGTTCAGATCAATTATTGCTGCTGCCGATACCTGGTTTTATATAGTTCTTGGGTATCTGCAGAAGACAACCACTTTATAGAGAAGATTTAATACTTAGCCCTGGTTTAGGATGGGGAACACTGGTGTCGAGTAGGGAAGTTCCTTGCGCATAGTCACTCACAGAATCAGTGGCAGAGCTAGGGTTGGAATCTGCACCTTTGTTAAGCAATTATTTAATGATGGGTTCTTAAAAGTAGTGTAGTATTGGGAGGACAGATGATGCTTTGGATTAAATACAACTAATATTTTCTTTTTAATAAGAACATTGCATAAACGATGAAAAAAATTGTCTCAATATGTGGAATTGTCTCTATCCAGATTTTTATTATCCCTACTAAAGGAAATAGATTGTTTTCTGCCACTGTGGGTTTAGCCAGCTGTAAGCCCTATTGGACAGATTGCATGGTATGGGTGATTAATGATATAGGCCATGGGTGATTAGCCAAGTGTGTAATGAGGTCCATAGCTTCCAGTGTGTTACAGAAATGCCATTGATCAATCAATACAAGCACACAGTCTGTAGCGTCTTCTGCAAAGTTAATTTAGACTAGTGGGGAAAAGTGGTGTGGCCCTGAAGAGATGCTGCAGTGCTACCACAGCTGTGCTTATTTTTAGAGGAGGCTTAAATTTAATCTAAGGATTTGAAGGTTATATTTTTTTCTTTGATATCTTTCTTACTGTGATTGCAGGCATCTCCCTACCCCCTTTTTTTCTTGCAGAATAAATCCGAAAGACTTAGTATGTGTGTGATAAATTTGGGAGATTGTATTTCTACATGTGCTTGAAAAAAGTGGGGTTTTTTCCCAGCATGCAAGGGAGGGAGGCAGAAGAGCTTGATGAATTCTGACAAACAGCATGCTGTTTCATAAAATGTTACTGGATCAAGCTGTCAGATGTCAAAGACTGTATCTGCATCGATTTTAGCAGCATATAGTTTTTTATATAAAATCAGCGCTGGTTAAATACCATTTAGAGCATGCTGAAAATACATAACATGTTCATGATTTCTGTGTCATATTTTTAATGCAGTAATTCTGCTATAGGAATGACTTATTTTTATGCTATGTCCTAAATAGTCATCAGCATCACTGCTTTGAGGTTATCTAAATCCAGATTGTAGATCAGAGTTCATAATTTTTTTTCCTAGAGCAATAATATGAGGTAATAAATTTGCCTATTGTTACTACTCTATTAAATTTTCTGTAAACATCTCTTTCTAATTTACAGGTAGTAGCTCAATTCCAAATTTCTTTCGCATCATGAAGAGACAGTTTACTGAAACAGAGTGGGGTGTAATCAAGTCCATGAGTAGTGAATGGATGCAGCTAGATATGTTTCATCGACACTGGGTAATACTTGGGGGTTTTTTTCCCTATTTAAAGTCCACAGTGCTATAACCTGCATGTTCTTTTCTGATATATTTTGTTAGTATTTTCATGATGGTAAAATTTTGTACTTTTTATAGTTACATGTTCATGTGGAGATAACATTTTAGAGGGGTTTATGTTTTAGTGATTGTCTAATGTCAGAATAGCTTTGAGAACCATAATACAGCTGACATTTCTGGGAAGATTTATGACTAGTTTTAAACACATACCCAGAAAACAGTGAAGGGTTCTTATCTGTATGTGCCACTAGGTAATTCCAGTTGCGTGTTCATTATGACACAGCAAGTTAGGCTAGGTATTAACAATGCTAATAACCTTTTCTCTTGATAATTGCATTTGCAGTAGTATAAATCTTTGATTTATTATATATCGACCAGTTTGTCTACAGTGTCTGCTCAGAAGTAGTGTTTTTATGGAACAGTTTGAAAACATTTATTCTGTGTTTTAGGCCTTAAAGGAAAGCTTCTTAAAGGCTGTAGGAGTTGGAATTGGCTTTAACCTGCAAAGAATTGAATTTAATGTGTCCCCATTGCAACTGGAAATAGGGAAGGTGTATAAGGAGACAGAAATGCTTCTGGATGGAGAAAAAGAAGACTGGACATTTGAGGTAAGAAATATTCAAATAAATTTTTTTTAAATACTGATAAACAGTCCCAATGCCCAATGGTTTCATTTCAAATTTGATTTTTTTATTTTCAGCTTCACACCTTTATTCTGTATAATCACATTGCACATAGTATAAACCAAACTTTGGACAGAAAACTGCAGCATTGTAAAATTGTTTCAATGATTGCAAAACCACCCCTGAGATACATTTATTATAATGGCTTCTTATTTTTTCTGTTCCTGTGGTGTATTTCTTACACCCTGTGAAGTTCATCCTAGGCTGTGCAGGAAGTTCACTGAAGCATATTCAGGCCTGACTTTTGAACAGCATCCAAGTTCTTCATTAGTTGGTCTACATTGGAAATAAAGATTAACTAACCCCATTAGTTAGTGTTTAAGTTAAATGTTTGTAACGGAGGTGTCTTCAGCTCCTTTGGCTTCCTTTTTCTTGTCCATACTGGTAGAAAAAATTTTTGGGGGTTTGGAGCGACAGTGTGCTGATTGGCTGCTGTCTCTGGGAATGGAGAGATGCAAAAAAACTTGCCTTTGCTTAATTGAAACCTTAGCTTGGGCTCATGCATCTGTCTGAGTGTTGTGCTTTGGGTTTTTGTTTGTTTTCCTTCTTGAACATGATCAGTATCATCTACTGTTGTTTAAAAGTTGTAGAGAGAAAGAACTGATAAGGGCATGTCTTGGTGTTAGACTTAGTAGTGTGAATGGTTGGACTGGAAGATCTTAAGAGTCTTTTCCAACCTAAATGATTTTATGATTCTATACAATGATCTCAACAATTATTTTTTATCAGCCCTCATACTGATACTGCAGTGCTCTCCTGGAATTATGGCAAATTATGGCAAAAGGAAATCTTATGAAAGACTGTGACACATCTTGTAATACAACACTTTCTCTATTAATGATAACAGTGTACCATTGCCAAGGAAGCATCTACCTTGTTCAACTGATTTCTGAAACTCCTAGTTGTAGTTGGGATTTTTTTTAGGTTTTTTTTTTTAGGTTTTTTTTTGGTTTTGTTTTTCCAGTTGTGCACTGGAACAGGCTCCCCAGGGCAGTGGTCTCAGCACCGAGCTTGACTGAGTTCCAGAAGCATCTGGATGATGCCCTCAGTCCCATGCTCTGACTTGGCTGGCCCTGTGTGGAGCCAGGAGTTGGACTCAATGATCATTATGGGTCCCTTCCAAGTCAGGGTATTCTGTGATTCTATAATCTTTGACATGCCTGTGACTGCTTGACTAAAGTAGCCCAAAGATAGTGAGGTAGGTAGCTGCCTGTATTACTTAAATGCTTTACAATTATTTGATTTTTTTCTTTATTAATTAGTAATTCCTGTTAGAAGCTTAATTTAATTTTTGTCTGAGGATTGTCGTCTCTTCCATGTTTGCCCCTCTGCTTCCCAAGAGCACAGCCTTGTAATGAGGCAGATGGTAGTATTTCAAAGAAAGGATTTATGATCAAGTTTAATTTAAATAAAAGCTCAGTTGGGATATAATTTCATTTTTTTTCAACATTTATTAAAATTAAATTGAAAAAAAAATTGATTAGTCTTTCAGTTACTGATCCCCGGCCAAATAATAAGAATCACTTTACTTTTTAGCCTTCTCCCAAGATTCTTAGAATTTTACAAAAGACTTTTTTTTGTTACGTTATTTGCCCTTGAGCCAAATTCTTGAAACAATTTCTTAACTGAAAACACTAATTTTGAGAAATCTGGACGAGTCACCCAAGAGAAGTCATTAAGAATCACCTGTGAGACTGCATATTATCGGCATAGTATTTGTAGACATGTAGCAATGTGTTTGTAACATGTAGCAATAGGACAAGGGGTAACAGTTTTAAACTAGGAAACTGTACATTTAGGTTGGATATCAGGAAAAAGTTCTTCAATATGAGGGTGGTAGATCACTGGAACAGGTTGCCCAGAGAGGTAGCAGGGGCCCCATCCCTGGAGATATTCAAGGTCAGGCTTGATGGTGCTCTGAGTGACCTGATCTAGTGAAGATGTTCCTGCTTATTGCATGGGGATTGGACTAGATGGCCTTTAAAAATCCCTTCCAACTCAATTCATTCTATGATTTTCCTTGTGTTCCCTGTTGTGCTGTGTTTCCTTGAGCGAACTTTTTCTATCAAATACAAAAAATAATATGCTGATCTAAGTTGTTTTTCAGATCTGCCTATATTTTTATAGCAGGAGATGATCAAAGAGAGCCAGGCTGTTTAAAATCCAATTATCACATACTCTGGATTATTTTATTTCGATTTTAAAGAGAATCTAATTTACCAAAAACGAAAGAAAACTAAAGGGGATTTTACTCGTTTAAATCACAGAAAATATTCTGAAATCTCCTTCAGAAAGTACCATGTAATATGAAAAAAACAACTTAAAAGCATAAAGACTAGAAAAAGATTTACAACCTTGTACTTGTTATGACAAAAAGGTCAAGAAAAATACTAGTGAATCAGAGCAAATCAAAGTTGACATTGTTCAGACACCCTGTAACTGTTCGCATAAAGGGCAAAGCATGTTCATATGGGATATAAAATTTTCTGTGAACATTAAAAAAAAATTATTTTCCTGTTATTTTTTTGTAAATGCCAAATGAACTACCTTGTTGTGTGGGTGACCAATTGCTGTCTGTTTACCATAGGGCTTACTTTTGGCTGAAGTGTCATGCCGCTCCTCTGCTTGTCATATATTTTTGAGCCTGGAGAGAAGGCAGTAGCTCACAGCTTCTTGTTTGATCTTGATGGATTGATTTAGCTTTAGGCACTTGTTTTCATACAGTACTCTATAGAGATTGCTACTCAGATTCCCTCCAACTGTTTTGGAAGGAGTAAGATAAAAAATAGAGTTAAACTTCATTTAAGAACATAAAGTTAATTTTAAGATATGTGCACTATGTGTGACAGATGTGCATTGCCTATCTGAATAACACATACTTTATTCATGTAGAAAAGGTGAATTTGTTTAGTAGCAATGAAAATTTTACTATCCCATTCAAGGGTAATACAACATTTGTGTCAGAGTGTTAATTGAGGATGGAGTCATCATTATGATGATGAGTATTATTATGAAAGCTAATTATATATACTTCATTTACTTCCTTGGAAGAAAATACACTTACAGAATGAAGTACTAGTTAATTTTAAATAAAGTGAAAGAAGTTGAACTGTAACAATTATGACAAGTTTTCTAATTTAAAGGCATCAACATAAGTTCACGATATATATCTGTAGGAGATCTGATATGTGGAAAAAAATTCTAATTACTGATTTGAAAAATGTTACATGTATTCATGACTCTTTAGGTGTCCCAATTTTGTATATTTAAGTAGGAAGAATGGCTGAGTAGCACTTACTGGAATCTATGTTAAGGAAGAATCTTAAATGAGACATAAGACGCTTCAGTTTTGGTCCCTGCCTCAATATTGGGTGCTACCAGTTTAAAAAAGAAGCACCCAATTTATCTTAAACATCACTTGTGGATTAAGAATCACCTGACATCACTGCTGCTATGCAAATATTTATTTCTTTTATTCACAACACATATTGGCTTGTTTTCCCTATATGTAAACACTTCCAGAATATGAATTTCACACTGAGATTACTTGGTCAAGTTGAAACACACTTAGTAATTAATGTTGGTGTGCAACTGTAATGGAGTCATTCACCCTCATTAAGAGAAGTTAATCCTGTTGTATTGTCAGGAATAAATAGGAATGAAAACTTTTACTTCTAAGACTAGCTAATCCAACTGGATTCACAAAGCAATCAATTCTGCTGGCTGGGGAGGTACAGTTTCCTCATAAGCTGTCTGTTGTTGAGTGAACCCAGAATGATTTGAATCCCAGACACATCATTCTACCAAGCCTTTGAAATGAGGTCATTGTAAGTGTCAGTGCCTGTAGCTTAAACAGCTCTAGTAACACTTTGGTTCTGGGCAGAGAAAACAGATTTTGATCCATTTTGTGTTTTCTGGTTTATTGATACGAATCTTAGCAAAACAAAGGTAGAAGGATTCATAGACTGGCTTGGATGGGAAGGCACCTCAAAGCTTATCTAGTTCCACCCCCCTGCCATGGGCAGGGACACCCTCCACCACACACTGCCAGGGAGGGGGCAGCCACAGCTTCTCTGGGCAGCCTGTGCAAGGGCCTCACCACCCTCACAGGGAAGAATTTCTTCATCTAATCTAAATCTCTGCTCTTCCAGTTTAAAACCCTTAACCCCTTGTCCTGTCACTACACTCCCTGATAAACAACCACTCTTCAGCTTTCCTGTAGGCCCCTTCAAGGACTGGAAGGCTGCAAAAAGATCTCCCTGTAGCCTTCTATTCTCTAGGCCAAACAAGCACAACAGTCTGTCTTCATAGGAAGGGGCTTTAGCCCTCTGATCATCTTCATAGCCTTCCTCTGGACTTACTCCAACAGCTCCATGTCCTTCTTTTCTTGGTGGCCCCAGAGCTGGATACAGTACTGCTCCTTCACCTCAGAGAAATTTCAGTATACTTGTTATCTTTCTCTTTTTATTTAATCATATATTCCCATTTAAGAAGTTGAATTACTTTTATAAGCTGGCATAGAAACATCTCCAGATGAATAGGGAAGCAAGCTGATTTCACTGGTTTTTAGGGTTTCAGTTTGTTTCATTAACTCTATACCTGCAGGTTTTTGCTGGCTGCTGGTAGGGGATGGGAGAAATCTCCTCGTCTGTAGTTTTTTTGGATTTACATTTCTCTGAAGCAGCAAAGATAAAACAAAGGTCATAGTTTGTTATGTTTTATTGTAAGATGCTGAGAACTTTTTTTGTGATAACAGAAGACATGTGAAGTAAATGAGTGGGAACCTTTTGAACTTGGTTATGCATTAGGCAGGGTCTCTGCAGGTGAATGGTCCTTGTCTAAAGAGCCAAAGCCTATTAAAAGCAGGCAGTTCTCAGGTTAAAGACTGTTCTCATCAGTCTTTAACCTCTTGGACATGCAAAAAATGAATGAAGGGGGAAAATGAAGTGATGTAAAATGAAATGCAGTCATGGTTCCACCTAGACAAACACAAAACACTGCCACCCCAGAATTACAGAAATTGTTTAGTAGGATGGGATCAAACATCTAATGCTCATAGTCTTTTTATTTTTAGGAAATAGTAGAAAGTGCATGCTATGTACAAATGGTTAGATTTCATCAAAATTGATATAGTATTCTTTGTGCTTGACTTATTTTGTCTTCTACCCTAGTAAGGAACGGAAAACCTAGTAAAATACTTCATAGTAAGTACACCCACAGCTCTGGCAGTTGTGGGAAACACTGCTGATTTGTAAGTGGTTTTCATGTGCATTAAATATTTCTCCTAATCTAGACAGAATTGAAACAGTCATTTTCTTACTAGTGCTTTGCAGAAAGGTAAAACAACATGAGCTTGGATTCAAGTAGGTGAGAGGGACAAAGTTCACTTCTAAATCTGTCAAATATGCACAGTTTTGGTGCTGAAGAGATCAAAGTAAAAACAGAGCTGTACTCCCACAACATCACCAATCTGCCAAGATACCCACATCTTTGCCAGTAAAGTCCCCCAACCTTATAGTTGTACTGCTGCTACACATGACTAGCGCAGCTGCTGTCTTGGCTGAGTTGGGTTGAGTATCTTGGCACTTTTTTTACATACAGGGCTCTTTGGGAATCACAGAAATGTAATGCAGACTGACAGCTGTCATGGTTCAGCCCAAACCAGCACCTAAGAATGACATAGCAGCTTGCTCACTCTTCCCCCAAGGTGGGATGGGGAAGACAGTCGGAAGAGGAAGGTAAAACTGGTGTTGGGATTGGGACAGCAAAGGAAAAGGGAAATAGTAACAATACTTTTAAAAGAATATGCAAAGTGGGTGATACAGAATACAGTTTGCTCACTGCCTGAAGCCCAATGCCCAACCTGTCCTAAGCAGCAACCCCTTCTCCCCAGCCAGCCCTCCTATATACTGAGCATGACATCATATGGTGTGAAATATCCTTTTAGCCAGTTTGGGTCAGCTGTCCTGACCCTCCCAGTGACTTGTGAAAAGTAACTGTATCCCAGCCAAAACCAGGACACAGCATTTTTTTTAAAACCATTTTGTTTAGTTTAAAAGGGGGAAAAAAGGCAACCAACATCATGTCAGGGGAAATAGGACATCATGATCCTTTCTTTATATTATATTATAGTGCAGTTAGAGTATTTCTTTCCCAAGGAAGTGGAAATTGTAAGTTCAGTCATACTTCCCAGGAGAGTATCCAGACTACTATAGCTGGTTTTCAGATTAGTGATGATATCTAAATTGTTCATTTTTCTAGGCAAAAACCTTATTAACCTTGATTTCCGTTCTGGGAAGCTTGTGCAGAAATTATGTGAAAATTTTGGAGAAAGAAACAAAACATTATTTTCCCTACTTTATAAACATTACCCCTCCCCCATATCCCCATATTTTCGGGATATAAACACACACACACACACACCCCCCGTACAGGATTATGACTTGACTAGAGTAGACATTATTTAGAAACTATATAAAAGAGTTTTGTTGGGGGTTTTTCTGAAATGAATTGTTTAGGATTAAATGTTAGCCCTTCTAGAGGAAAACACTTTTAAACAAATCTACTAAATCAATAAACTATATTGCAGAAAACTTTTTTTGATGTAAACTGATTCACTCAGAGCAGTGCTTAGACTGCCATGTGAGAAATTTGAAGTTGTAATCTTACATGTTGTCTGAAGCTAAGAGGGAGTGCACCATTTGTTTAAGTTTACACTTACGTTGGTTTTCAAAACACTTCCCAGAAGTTCATGGTTCATCTCATTGGAAAGCAGATGGCTTGTGACTTAGAAGGGGCTATTAAAGGAATGCTGTGGTCACAAACCTGAGTGTAAATATCTACAAATGAGTGAGATGATGGTAACCTGTTGTAACCAGCTCTGTGTCTTCATCCTTGAGCTCTGCAACAAAACTGCTAAAAAGGGCTATTGCTTTTTGAATGTCATTATTTTTAAATACTTTATGTTCTGCTATTATTCTGGACCATGTTCTAAACATTTATCTAGTCTTTGCTGGAAACAGAGTTAAAAAAAAAGCTTTTACATTGCCTTTTTTCATCTTTCCTAGGAAACCCGGTTAGATGACCGTCATCATGTTGCAGTGGCTCTTGGGAAACAGGAGGGATTTGGACAGAACCATTCTTCTGTAAGAAATTATAGAATGTTGTCAGGTCTTGGTAACTATTGAACATAAATTTAGTCTGATGCTGTAACTAAAAGCGTGTTATCTCATATGTAGGGCCAAGGAGAGTGTTTATCTTAGCACAGTATTAATCAGATTTTTACCTCTAGTTCTACAGAACTTGTTTCAGGAAAGGTCTAAGAAGGAAAAATGGTTTCAGAGGATAGCAACAGATAATGTCAGATCTGGAATGTATGTGTTACAGTGCTCAGTGTGTTCATTCAAGAGAAAATTAAGAGATTTTTGTCACAGCCTGCTAGTACTCATGTAGGAAGCATGGTTTTCACAGAGGGAAATTAAGACAGTGAACCAATCTGGACTGCTAAACTAGTACGGCACCTCACCAAGTTGATTTTAGTGGGGGACTGTCAGTGCATGTATCCCAGAGCAGATCCATCTCTCAAACACCATTATGACAGATAACCCTTGAGACAAGCAACAACAACCAACAGATGGGAAGAACAGAAGTGTTAGTCTTCATTCCATGTGGTCTCTCTGTTGAGAGAAGCAACAAAGCTACTTAAAAGCTTTTCAGGATTATCTGTGTAGTTTAAGAAAGACCAGGATCATGAAAATAGCAATAAAAGTAAAATTTGAAGCAGACTGGCAAGTTGGAGCTGAAATAGCCAGACAATCAGCAAAATGTGACAATTTGCCAGGTTTGTCTGGTGTTTTAGTGGCTCACAAGAAAATGAGTTATTTTCTGTTCTTTAGATACAAAGATTCTGCCAGGCTCTAGGAAAAAAAGTAGTGTATGAATGGATAAAAAGATGAAAATGGTCATGCACACATCTATCGTACACTGAGTTTGTGTTCATGGATAACATGGGGAAACCTCTTAACTTGTATTGGTTAGATTAAAAACAGATGTATAAACTACCTGTGAGGCTTTACTATGGCAAATCAGTGCTCAAATACTCTATAAGAAAATCTATGCATTCTGTTTAACAGGACATGCTTAAGTTCCCAGTGGGATTGCGTATCATCCTACCCACAGGAATACTGATAAATGTCAGTCTGAGGTGAAGAGTTGTTCTTTATTTTTAAAGACAATTACCTAAGTATTCCACAAAAATCTGGGATTTATAAGTATTGACCTTCACCATCCCTGCCACACACCTTAAAAATATCATAGAAAAAATAGGCATGGTATCAAGAGTTATGATGAAAAGTCTTTGAACCAAGAGAAGTCTCAAAGGTGTATTTGTCCACTGACTAAATTTGTGATGACCTAAATTTCATTAGCTCAATTCATTGAAGAAAGGGTAATTTTAGATAGCACAAGTGAGCATTCTGAGACTCCCTAATATGGAAGTGAAGTGAAAATTTCTGTGCTGTTGCATTGTGCCTTTTCAGGACTCCTTCAAACAGAAGTGTGAGCATGTAGACATTATGCAGTTGCTTCAGGATGTCAGCGCTGTTTCTGTTCCCTCTCTGCTCTCACAGGAGTAATTCATTGTGTCCTGTTTGCAGACAGTGTACTTTCAGTGAGCTTCCTTCCCAAGCTGATAGCAAGTACCTACAGTTCACAGGGAAGACCAATCGTTACTTTAAAGTACTATAATTTAAATTCTTTAGTGTCAGGAATCTTAACAAAATGTCTGCTAGTGATTGCTGCATGCTTGAAGAGAAAGGGTATTTATCTGCACTCTTACCCAGATCTAGACAGTTACCTGAGGCGGGTCCCACTGAAAGAAAGATGGCTGAGTTTATCGTTCTTAATGATTCCTGTGTGGCCTGTAAAATATCTTTTTGTCTATCACTGGCTAAGTTTCACAGGACTTGTGATTAATTCAGTCAGACCACACTTGTCTTCAGACAAGCATGTGCTGAAGTTCAGACTGGGTGTGTTGACAATCTGCTCTGAGGCTGAGTTCGTATTTGGTTTGCGTCTCTGATGTCACTTGTATGGCTGTAGGCACAGCTCCTGCAGCTTTACCTCATCTCCAAAATGCCAGATAAACAGGAATGTCTCAACACCCTGTCAGTTGTGTGAGGATATAAACTGACAGGCCACTCAATTAACTTTTGCTTTCAGTCTGCTTTGGGCAACTTTGACTTTTGCTGTGCTTTTATAACAAACATGAACCATTTTGTTGTCTCTCCATTTATTCCTTACAGTAACACAGCTCAAATGCTGAAGCAGAGAATAGACGTTTCTGCTCTTTTACCTATTTATTGACCTACATTCCTTGATGTGACAGGAAGAAATAACAAAATGGACCCTAGGTAGGGTCATCTCCAGCACTTGCATGTCAGCAGGTGCCTAAAGGGCACCATTAGGGACAAATCTCCAAACCCTCTCCAGTAATTCAGTGTGCTGGGGTGCCTCGCTAAAGTGCCTGTTGGTTAGCACACAGAGTATGGGGAATAAACATGATGAGTTAGACATCTGTGTGCAGCTGCAGGGCTGCAGTCTGGTTTGGATCATGGAAACACGGTGAGATGGCTCCCATGGCTGGAGTGTTCTGATCATGAGGTACAGGCTCTTCAGGAAAGATATACTGGGAAGATGCAGAGAGGGAGTGGCCATTTATGTGCGACAGCAGCTCAAGTGCATGGAGCTTTGCCTGGGGATGAATAAGGAGCCAGCTGAGAGTTTATGTGTTAGAACTGAAGAGCAGACAGGTCAAGGTGACTTTATAGGGGTGTCTGCTGTATGCCACCTGATGAGAAAGAACAAATGGATCAGGCCCTTAATAGATGCATATGAGCAACCTCATGTTCACAAGCCCTGGTCATCATCATGAACTTTCACCACCCCAGTGTCTTCTGGAGGGACAACACAGCAGGATACAAGCAATCCAGGAGGTTCCTGGAGTCCATTGGTGACAGCTACCTGTTCCAAATAATAGAGGACCCAATGAGGAAAGGTCCTCTGCTGGACCTCCTACTCTCCAACAAGGAAAGACTTGTTTGGGATGTGAAGGTCAAAGGCAACCGTATCTGCAGTGAGCATAAGATGGTAGAATTCAGGATCTTGGGGGCATGGAGGAGCGCTTACAACCCTGGATTTGAGGAGAACAGACTTTGGCTTCCTAAAACACCTATTTGGAAGAGTCCTGTGGGGTAACGTGCTGCAGTGTGTCCAAAGATGGACAACAGAGTTGGTGAAGGGTCTAGAGCACAAGTCTTAGGAGGAGCAGCTGAGGGAACTGGGGTGTTTAGCCTGGAGGAAAGAAGCTAAGGGGAGACGTTATTGCTCTCTACAACTACCTGAAAAGAGGTTGTAGTGAGGTGGGTGTCAGTCTCTCCTCTCAAGTGAAAAATGGTAGTAGAAAACAAAATGGCCTCAAGTTGTGCCAGGGGAGGTTTAGATTAGATACTAGGAAAAAATTCTTCACCAAAAAGCTTGTAAATCATTGGAACAGTCTTCCCAGAGAAGTGGTGGAGTTATAGAATCATAGAGATATGGACATACTGGAAAGAGTCCTGCAAACAGCTGAAAATATGATGAAGGAACATACTATTCCCTCAGGTTCTATCACTGGTCAGCAAAGAGAGGAGATCAGCACCTGCCCCTTCGTTCCCCCTCCTCAGGAAGCTGTAGACCACAATGAGGTCTCCCCTCAGCTGCCTCTTCTCCAGGCTGTACAAACCAAGGGACTTCAGCCTCTCCTCATAAGACTTCCCCTTCAGACCCTGCCCCATCCTTGTTGCCCTCCTCTGGACACTCTCCAGTAGTTTTACGTTCCTCTTATACTGTGGCACCCAAAACTGCACCCAGTACTCGAGGTGAGGCTGCACCAGCACAGTGTAGAGTGGGACAATCCCCTGCCTGGACTGGCTGGCCACGCCGTGCTTGATGCCCCCCAGGATACGGTTGGCCCTCCTGGCTGCCTGGGCACACTGCTGGCCCATGTTGAACCTGCTGTTGACCAAGACCCCCAAATCCCTCTCAGCATGGCTGGCCTTCAGCATCTGATCTCCCAGTCTGGATGTGCAGCCAGGATTGCCCCTTCCCAGGGGCAGAATCTGGCACTTGTCCTTGTTAAACTTCATGCTGTTCGTGACTGCCCAGCCCTGTAATCTGTCCAATTCAACTCCAGTTAACTCTGGAGGGTCTACAAATCAAGTTGGCCCTGCCCAATAGAAGCTTCCACATACTGTAGGAGATAGAATCCCGTAGTGCATTTGAAGAACATGTTGAGGAAAAGAGTCTGGGTTATCCCTGCTTCAGGCAAAGGTAAACTCACTTGTGGTATTAGTTTGGCTCAAGGACCTAGGAGCACTTGGTAGCTGATGAGGAAGAATCAGGAACACCAATGTGTACCCCAAGGGGATCTGATTTGGGGTGAGAATATCCAATATAGCCAATAAATGAGAAATTGTGTGATGTTAATTGTTAAATAACCCTGCTATTGTATATTATCATTGCTGCAATTTGCTATATGCTGTTTCAAGGCTAAATTAGGAACATTGACATTGGTCTCAACTGGAATATTTTCTTTCTTCAGTAAGCAATGTATCCTTTAAACCAGACAGGGAATATAATGTAATACTAATATGTATTTTCCTTAGGTATGTTCCATGGAGCCTAACCAACCACAGTTTACGTTATTGACTTTTGAAGACTTAGTTGCACTTGGTATTCCAGTCACACCTGAGGATTCTTCGTGTTGGGATAATTTTTGTTCTAAGCAGGAGAGTCCAGTGAAACAGAATTCACATTCAAGACAAGAATGGTTATAAGAAAAAGAAGGCTGTCAAAGTTCTTTTGCTGTTACTTTACATAATTCAAAGCCTGGGAATAAGTGCATATGAGTAAATGAAAGATGTTTTTCTTTATTTAAACAGTCTGGGGTTTACTTTTTAAAAAAATGTGTATTCTTTATCAGTGCCAGGGCCCCACCACCCTCATAGTAAAGAATTTCTTCTTAACATCTAATCTAAACCTACCCTCTTTCAGCTTGAAGCCATTGCCCCTTGTCCTACCACTGCACTCCCTGGTGAACAGTCCTTCTCCCACTTTCCTGTAGGACCTCTTTAAGTATTGGTACGCTGCGAATAGGTCTCTCTGGAGCCTTCTCTTCTCCAGGCTGACCAAGTCCAGCTCTCTCAGCCTGTCTTCATAGGAGAGATGCTCCAGCCCCCTGGTTATCTTCGTGGCCTCCTCTGGTCTACCTCCATCAGTCTTATGTCTTTCCTGTACTGGGGACCTCAGAGCTGGATGCAGTACTGCAGATGGGGTCTCATGAGAGCAGAGGGGCAGAATCACCTCTCTCGATCTGCTGGCCACACTGTTCCTGATGCAGCCTGGGACATGGTTGGCTTTTTGAGCTGTTAACGCACACTGCTGGCTCATGTTGAGCTTCTCATTGATCAGCGCCCCTAAGTCCTTCTCAGATGGATGAATAATGCCAGAAGAATTGGTACAAATCCCTTTGTTGTTAATCTGTGGAGCAAGCGTTTGTACACCACTTTCTAGTTGTGTAATAGCAGGCTGAAAAGGTCTGAATCTTGGTAGTCCTGGAGCTATATTTTGCAAAACCAGTTTGAGGCAGGGAATTAGAAGTATTTAATATCTTTTTCACTTACAAACTTTGGTAATTGAAGGTCCCTATATGTAACTTAGGATTTGATTTTTAACAGTTGTTCTTGTTTGTTCCCTCAGCAATGGATACGTGCCAAACAGCGGTACAGCTTTCCTAGACTTGCACTTGCCCCTGTGCTGTCTGAGGCACTGAGTCACGTGGGGGAAAATAAAAACAAGCAGAACTTTTTTCCCAATAGTCTTGTAACATCTGAAGACAGAATATATTATTGTCTTACAACATTTTATTGTCTCTGGAGATCTGTAGATCTTGAGTGCATCTTCAGAATATTTTGCATTATTTTTCAAAAGAGATCCTGTTTCGTGCCATTACCGCTCACTTTTCCTTCTAGAAGTCATAGATACATTATTGTCCATCTAACTGTAAGGAAGCGTACTGAGCAGAATGAGTCATCCTGAACTGAGTGATTTTCACAACTATTAAAAGAGTTAATTTCTGTCCTATGGTTAAACACAGATCTTCAGTGAGTCCAGGTTTGCATACAACTTGGCTGCACCCTGTATTCTGGCTAAAGAACAATCTACTTGTAGTGTAACCATTGAACCTATGCCTTACTACAAAGATAAAGAGAAGGTTTGGAAAGAGAAAAGAGATGAATTTCACAATATTATATATGCTTTTGGAGTTTCGCTGTAGGTAACTCTAAATTCAAATATACTGTTAAACTTTCTCACTTCTACCAGTTCTGAGTAATACTTTTGTTTCCATTTCAATGACTTTCTCATCTTGCATGCTAATCAATTTTTTGGTGCTTTGCTTTTTTCCTCCAAAACTGCAAATCAGTGAAGCAGCGACTCTTCATTCCAGACTCCACAGGGGTTAAATTAGATGGTCAGTAACTTAAAATCTGAAGTTAACAGAAACATTTATATACAAATTTTAAGGTAAGTGTTCCAGACTGCTGGTTTTTTGGTTTTTTTAAATGAAGTACAAGTTTTGATAAATAATTGATGCCCCATGGAGGCCAGAAAGAGCTCTAGGAAAGTTTAACTGCTGTTTGGCTCATATCCATTGCTGAGGGAACAAATACAAGAAGTAATTTACTAGGACAGGATATTTTTACTCTGATTCAGTTGACTCCATCTTACTCTGTTCAACCTGAAGTGTATAATCCTGGCTGGGCAAGCACATGAAAGTGCTGAAGAGCTGAGACAACTACAAGTGTTGCCAAGCTGAAATAAAAGTTCTGCCACAGGTTTTGGAAGTCTGCAGAATAAAGAGGCCTATTCTGAGCAAAAGGTGCTGGAAGGTGTTGAGCTCCATGGCTGGCTGGCTGCTAACTGGTTCACTACATGCCAGTCCTTACCAGCCACCGAGGACACCAACAGCAGCTTCACCAGCCGGTTTACATTGCCATCTTTTTTTTTGCCAGGCCAATTAAATGAACTGCAAATACGAGGGGAGATAAACAGAGAATTTTGAGATCTAAATTTCTGGGGATAAAGGAATTCATTTCATAATAGAGATGAGTTAATTTTACCTGGTGACTGTGTCTCCAAACAGAGTTTTTCTCTCCTTGGAAAGAGTTTGGAAAGTATTAATGTAATCTTTATAATATTGTACTTGCACGTAAGTAGAGAACAAACCACTTTTGTTAAATTAGAAAATTACACTTGGCTCGCTTGCCAGGAATATGATAATTTTCAGGACTATATTTAATGAGAAAGGTTAGAAAAAGGAGTTTGCTTTGATTAGCTTTCTTTGAAATAAAAGCATAGTTTCTGATGATTCAGAAGGAATCATCTACAAGATTACATTTCCTACATTATGATTTTTTCCATGTCTCTGGTTTACACTGAGCTATTTGAAAAACAAGATAAAACTCTTTTTTTTTTTTTTTTCCTTTTTTAACCTTAGGTAGCAGTAAGGTTAGGTGATGGTAGTGCGTTGTGAAGAGCCACTTGAGTCGGGTTGTTTAGTGTCAGTGCAGACAGCCTGATTTTTACACTTGTTTTTACCTCTGTGGGAAGGAACGGCTGCATAGTTATGGAATTACTAGCTAAAAGCGTGCTGATTAAAGGCTAGCAAGATGATCTGACTCCTTATGAATGTAAATGATCCATCTTAAAGTCATCAAAATGCTTTTCTGGGTATTTGTGTACTGTAAAGGCTTGTATTGAAATAAGGGTTGCTGGCACGTACAGGTAAATTAATGTAATTTAATCTCACAGCTCAAAGATTTTTTTATTTCACCATCACACTTTGCCTTATATATGAAAAAATGAGCCCTGTGTCCACTCATGCCCATAACATTGGCTTCCTTGCATTCCCTCAGAACACAGTCTTAATGTCCATAGCATGCCTCTGCCATTTTTAGAAATCCTGGTCCGGCACAGCTCCAGCTTCCCAGTGCAAATGAGCTGATCTTAGGTGGTCTGCCATCACTCTTCTGTCTATCTATTTCCCAGTTACGTCTAGACGCCCTCTGGCCTTTCAGGTTCCTTCTCTGAAGCTTCATTCCTTTGCCTGTTTTATTTTCTGCATATGTCCTTGACCTGACCACACCATGTACCTGCATTGTCAGGGGTAAGAAGCTGAAAATACACCAGCTCTGTTCCATATGAGCCTTTCCAAGCAAGGGCTAGTAGTCATTTCCCATATGGAGCAGGATTGACCAACCTCCCTCTTTTAAGAAAGTACAAATTTAGATCTTATCCGCTGCACTAGACAGCTGATCACCCCAGTGTTTCTGAGGACTAGCTCTTAGCAGTCTCTACCTAAAAAGAATATTTAAAATAGCTAAAATTTGGGTCTTCGGTGAAAAGATTGTCAGAAGTTAATAAATGTGTTTGAGTTTGGACATACCTTGTTTAAACTTTTTTGTATCTTACATTAAAACTGATAAGAGTCAATTAGGAACTTCAGGGGGTGAAAGTATTCAAGGCAACTTGCAGCTGTACGACAAGAGCCTGGTGCCATTTGGTGTGAAAATCTGTAACTTTGAAACGGGGATCATGCAAATTCATTCTGTCTGTAACCCTGTGCAAGATGTGTATTGTTGCTCTATTATGTGATCAGATGCACTGATGTTAATCAGATGTACTGAGCTTGGTCAAGAAATTGTAGATGTAGCAGCAGAAGTAGTTCAGATATGATGGTACTGTCACAGAGTCACAGGCTGGCTTTGGTTGGAAGGGACCTTAAAGATCCTGGAGTTCCAACCTCCCTGCCATGGACAGGGGCACAATATATATGTTCTGGGAAACACCCAGGCAACAGTTCACCTTTAAACAACCACCTTTATCTAATGATGCTGCAATAAAGCCGTGATTGGCAAAGAAAATCAAGATAGGAAGGAAAAGATAGCTATTCACATGAGTGTGGACTGTCTTTTTGTTGGAGCTTTGCAGGGTTATAGTGCTGTGTTCTACAAAGAATGAGCAGAATTGATACAACCAAGCGTGAAACAGTGATTCATACTTTGTCCTTAACAGCTGCCTAATTGTGCAGATGACTGGATGTGCTAATTTGTGCTTCACATTTCTCCAGAATATGGATATTTTGGATTGTTCTACACTGTATAGAAGGTATAGGCATGAAAATAAATTCTGAATTCTTCTCAAGAGAACCAACATGTATTTTTTTTCCTAAAACTCACTTTTTGTAATGTTATATTCTTGTGCTATAGCTACAGGTTTTTTATGTGCAGATACTGCGCATCATTTCTCTTTCTGCTAAGACTGAGTTTAATTTCTTTATCAAAATAAAAAGCAGGTTATTTTGTGTTTGTGTTCTGGTTTTGTGTTGGTTTATGGTTCTATCTTTCTCAGTTATTTTTGTTATCTCGCTGCTATTTAGATCCAGACATGGGATTACTGAAACACTAGTGATGCCTCGGAAAGCCGGAATCAAAACTCAATAGCCTTGGTGACTATTAAGCAGGTATCCTTTATTGCAGCGCGGGCACACAGGGGATCGATCGCTCCTCCAAATGTGTGCGCCCATTAAAGCCAAATTTCTCATATTTATACAGATTAATTATACATATTCATTATAATTTCTAAGCAAAGGCAGGGTTAT
Source organism: Zapornia atra (assembly GCA_013400835.1). NCBI lineage: Eukaryota > Metazoa > Chordata > Aves > Gruiformes > Rallidae > Zapornia > Zapornia atra. The sequence continues at coordinate 56,258 of VZTU01015143.1, forward strand.
GCAAATTATTTCCAGGAAGTCATTTACATTAACTCCTCCCAGATAGAGCATGCTCAGTGACACTCAGGGGGTCTTCCGGAGGTCTCCAGGGATGAAGACTGGACGTCTTCCTCTCTCTCAGCGCATGCTCTTTACGGGTTTCTCCATGCTTATCTGGGCTCCCAACACCTGCACCGAGCAGTTAGTTTTTCACTGAAAACAAGATAGACTCTGTCTTTTAATTGGTCGTTAGTCTTATTATTTACGACTCCTCTATCTCCTACTTCCTCTGGTTTCAAGGCTGTTGCACTATTATGGCTAAGTTTTGTAGCCGCTTTCATGAAACAGCTTATGTGACTACAGCCAGATTCTGCTAAAATTCAAAACTAATCTATTCCTAAAAACACACCAATTCTTACTTCTTTATCTTCAAGGCTGTTACTGTTGCATTGTTATGGTTAAGTTTTGCTCTGCTCTCACAAGCAGCTTACACAGTTACAGCTTTCTCTTAAACTAGCCTTTTCTCAAAATTATGAAAATTCTTATATTAAAGTTGTATCAATTGTCTCTTAAGGTACACCTATACCATTCCACTCAGCATGATCACTTCTCACTGAATCACTAGCCTAACGCTTCTTTGTTACTTCTGAAACAATTTATGGGAATGCAGATTGGTATGTTCCTGATGGCATCCTTTAGACGAAAAAAAAGGTCTGGACCAGCTGTCCCCTCTGTGGACTCTTGCAGTTAAAGTCTTTCTGCCAGGACAAAGATATCTACTCCCTCGTTTCTTCCTGCAATTTTAATTTAGTGTTTCTTGACATAACTGCAAGATAATGTAGGTGTATTCTACATTAGAGTGAGCAGCTCATCATTTGGTCTAAATTGCAATAATGTGAGCTCTAACGCTTGTAGGAAGGTATGTATTTTCAAATACAAGGCTGCAATGTTTCATAGTGGTACTTCAACATGTAAGGAAATTTCTGAAGAATGTTTTTTGAGCTGTGTTGTTGAACAAAGGTTCTTCATGGTGCAGTAGGAGCTCACACAGAAAAAGCACTTTTGCTTGCACAAGGGTTTTCTTTAAAACCCTTGAAAAACTATTTTAGATTTATAAGTGATGTAAACAGTAATAAAATGGGTATTTCAGTTGAAATGCACATCTAGATGTGCGTAGACACCTTTATTTCTGTTTCACAAAGTGGTGAAGAAGCACTGTTGTACAGAACAGTGTTAGAGAAGCTGCCCAGTAGCCACCTTAAAAAGATTAATACCTCATATCGCAGGTAGAAGAGGATCTGCAATTAAAGTGCATAATCTGTTAGAAAAAAGTTTGCATCACTACTAACAACTGAACAATTGAATAAATTTTAATACATTTTAAAGCTGCCTTTTTATGTTTTTAGTGGCTACCTGCCCAAATATAGAAGGAATGTTTTGGGGCATAGTGCATCTGGATTCCTTATATCCAACTCATTAATGAAATCTATTTCTTCAAACTAGACAAGGCAGGAGCTTCTAGTGATTAAAGGTTTTAACCAGTGGCTGTTGAGAATGAGCAATCACGGCAATAAAGCCCCAAATTTTTTACTCTGTTGCAAAAACCTGATTCAGGTGCCAGTTTCAGACTTTGATTTCTTGGTTGCTAGTAGTCTTACTGGGTGGCAAATTTGCCAGTCTCAGCATACAGCCTGCTGATCAAATCTGTTTTTCTTACGCTGAGGAGGATTCAGGAGCTTCTACCTTTTAGTTGAAGTTGTAATCCTCTGAATAAGGAATGATAAGTCATTGATCTGCACACGTGTTCTAGGCAAATGCACTATCTACCCATCTGCCACAAAGTATAGGCCCTACTGAAGGCAAAGATGGTTTTGTTTGGGTTTTTTTCAGTTAGAAAAGTGTGTTAAGTGTATTTAACTTTTTCACGCTATTTGTTACGTATGTCCTAGGGTCTTAGGGGAGCCTCTTGAACTTCCTGAGCAGGCTTAGGGCAGGAAGCTAACAGCACGATTCCCATCATAAGCAAGATACAATGCCACACCTCTGTGCAACACCAGAACTTGGAACGACTGATGGATCTTTGGTAACCGGAAATGGCTTTTTAAGAATGGCAAATCTCTAAAAGGGTTGGCAAGGGGGTTCAGGTTCATATGGTCAAGTTTTGATAGCTAAGTTGTAGAGGTATAGATATCCCACTTTGGATTTAGTTACTACCCCATTAAATAATTCAAACATTTGAGTCTAGCAGATATTCCACAAAGATGCTGAGATTTTGACTGAATTAGGGATTCAGGACTTAGATCAAAGTGGTCACTGTTAGCAAATTTGCCCTTTTATTAATTATTTTTTTCAAAAGCACCCTGGTAAGCCAATACACCAGCATACACCCTGTTTCTGCATATACTGGCATGGCTTGTGCTGTGCCCTTGGTACCACATCTTTTTCATGGAATTAATGTTGTACTGCAAATAACAAGAGGAAATAAATGTAACAGACAAGTCAAAAGTGTATTAATGCCAGCTTTTAACTCATAAAGTGAAGTTCCTGGTTTTGCTTTGCTCTGGGGTCTCAAGGTGGCTGAAAGTATTTCCATAATGTTACCTGTGTTTCTTTTTCTTCCCTCAATGTTCAATTGCAGCACCAATTTTGCACACTTTTCACAGTCCCTTGTAAGATTTTCAGACTTACCTAGTGAGTTCCTCTTCTCACACTGGTTTAATATTTCCAGCCTTGGTTCAGTGTCCTAACAAATTGCTTGCAGTTATTGTTGAAATAGGCTGAATTTCACTCAAGTAGCCAGTCACATCCATTTTATCCATGGGAATCCAGAGGCAGAAAGCTGGAGCTTGGACTGAATTCACAAGCAGCCACTTGCCTGTTCTCCTGCTTGATCATGCCCTGTCCCCTCCAGCATCCTCCGTGCCAGCAGAAACTGCTGGCTGCCCAGACAGGGCACGTTTGTAGCCTTTCCACTGATTCAGCAGTGCTCAGGATGGCCAAGGCTGTAGGGGGACAGTCCCCAGATACTCCCATGGAAAGACATCAGCAGCAGGAAGAGCTTGGTGGAGTGTAATCCTTCATCCAACTGCTGCTGCTCAAACAGTCAGCAGTTGTTTGGTTCTTCGGGGAGGCCTGATTGTGGTCAGAGGCAGAGATGACATGCCGCTGTTGTAATGGCTCCTAAGCCACCTCATTATATCTTGAATTAACTCGTTCACTTGTGTGTCATTACTACGTGATGTTACTGAGTAGTAAGCTCTTGGTTGCATGACTGATAATTAGTTTGGGTTTTTTTTTCCCCCTATGTTGAAGCTAATGCTTCTACGCCGTGATTTCGCTAATGGCTGCTCTCACCAGTGTCTGCAATGTTAGCCACAGTATCGACGTGCTGCTGGTCTTCTTCTTAAGTCATCGCAGGCAGCAAGCCTGACACCAGTGCAGAAGGGACTGCAGCATTTGGGAAATGCAGGAAGACCAACAGAAATTACAGGCGATCTTTCTAAACGTGATTACAGGTTTTATATACCATCACGTCATCCGCACGGTACGCTGCACATGTGATGTATTAACAGTATCGTGTGTTATCTGTGTTCCAGAAAAATTTTGTACATTTATTGCATATATATTTATACAGGTAGACTTACATACTTGTGTATAGAGACACACACACTACAGAGTATCTTACCTTTAAGTTAAGGACAGACCTGGGTTTTTTTTGTATAGGCATAACTACCTATATGTAGCTTAAAATTGTGTTTGTATGTTTTCATTGTAGAGTGGTGTTTGATGTATTTAAATGGCAGCCTATTAAAATTACTTTGAGTTTGCATTTGAAACAGCACACCAGCAAAAATCTGAAAATCTTGTCTTGAAAATATTTTCTCTAAATTGAGTTTCCTGTATTTTCTCAGCTTCAGCCACGTGGTTTTCTGTAATTTATCCCCGCTGCCATCAGGTGAGTGGGTTCTCAGCCCGCGCATCAGCTGATTGTATGATGTGTTCCTCATCCTCACTGAGAGCTTTTGTGAAAGGTACAGTGAGCTACTTGTTTGGTGAGGTCGCTGGTCTCTTTGTAAGAGAAATGGAATTTTCCTGCATGTATTAAGTTCAAACGCCGTCCACTGAACAGAATAATATTCTCTGTGAGAAGTGTTTACTACCTGCATAGACATTTTCTTAGTCTCGTGACAGCTACGTGATCTACAATTAATTAGCTCCCTGTACAACGTTAGGAAAATGTATTGGATTAATTTTGTATAGTAAAATTGTGGTGGATACTTTAGTTGAGTATTTGGTTATACCATAATTAAAATTCTCATGTGAGTGAAAACAACAGCTTACAAGGAGACTGATCCTTCTGATATTGTTGCTTCTGCCTAATTGCTTGTTAGGATCCTTACATGATTGGCCTGGTTAATGTAGAATGTTTTCCCTGAAGTGCAGTAGGATATTTATTTGTATTTACACAGGGGCTCTGGGGCAGCTCCTGGTTGCAGAAATCATTTTTATCTTTCAGCCACCTTTCAGGATAAAAACTGACGATAGAAACTGCTGTCTGCAGTGGAAGCACTTTGGGTTCAGTTGGCTTGGGTAAAATCAGATATGCTGGCCGTAGAGCTATGTAACCTCAGTCACGTAAAATCCTTTCAGGAATGAGAAGATAAGTTTATTTTCTGAGATGATTCTTTGAATAAAAGAGAGAAGAAACTAATGTCAGGGAAGGCAATAATTTGTCCCAGAGTAAAGGGCTGCTGAAACAGTGAAGAAACCTTGTATTTGCCAGGAATTTCAAAATATACCTGATTTATTTATATAAGTCAATTTGGAGACTTCTGAAGCAATGTGGTAGAATGCTTATGTTTTTTTGTTTGTTTCTTTGGCATGAGAGCAGTTTGAGTGCAGTGTTGATTGAGGTGTTGCATTTGTATAAACAGCTTTTAAAAGGGAAATAAGAACACAGTTGCATTAAAATTGAAATGCATTCAATCAAATGTTCCAGCCACACAACGTGTCTTAGCTCATTTGTTCTCAGACCACAGGCAGTTCATCGCTGACAGACGCATCAGGGTGTCATCACAGATACGTAGCACACACACGCACACATACACCTATGGCTCAGGCGGCCAGCAGTGTCCAGCAGGCCGAGGGAGGTGATTCTGCCCTTCTAACTCCACTAAGGTGAGGCCCCACCTGCAGTACTGCGTCCAGTCCTGGGGTCCCCAGTACAAGACAGACATGGAGCTGTTGGGAGTGAGTCCAGAGAAGAGATGATCACAAAGAGGATCAGAGGGCTGGAGCCCCTCTTCTACAAAGACAAGCTGAAAGAGTTGGGCTTGTTCAGCCTGGAGAAAAGAAGGTTGTGGGGAGCCTTCCAGTACCTGACCTACAGGAAACCTGGAGAGGGGCTCTTTATCAGGGATGGTAGTGACAGGACAAGGGGTAATGGGTTTAAACTAGAAGAGGGTAGGTTTAGAGTGGACATTAAGAAGAAATTCTTCCTTGTGAGGACAGTGAGGCACAGGCTGCCCAGAGAAGTTGTGGCTGCCCCCTTCCTGGCAGTGTTCAAGGCCAGGTTGGATGGGCCTTTAGGCAACCTGGGCTAGTGGAGGGTATCCCTGCCCATGGCCAGGGACGGGAGCTAGATGGTCTTTGAGGTCCTTTCCAGCCGAAACCATCATAGGATTCTGTGATACACAAACACACACACATATATATGATTAAAATACATAATCAACTTTAAAAGAAGTAGAAACTAACCCTGTCTTCATTAACTGCATAATGAGGAACCACAAGAAAAGAGCTTCAAAAGCAAGTAAAAAAATTGTACAAATATATTTGGCTGATGCAAGAGACAATTAAAAACTCAGCAGCAGGGGAAATTTAAAACAGTACCTTGAACAACTAGGAGAAGGAAGAGATTAAAGCATACTTTTTCATCTGTTGGAAGCTTTTGTTAAAATACATTAACTAAAAAATGTGAAAAATCAGTGAATGTAGTAGAATGCCCATTTTTTCTGTGTCATTCAATGATTGACACTTTGTGTGAGGGAAGTTAACAACAAAACCCCAAGAAACAAGACTCCAGTCTGTAGTTTTTTCTTTAATGGAAATCACAACTTGCCCTTTCTATTGGAAATGGGACAGGACAATGGTGTACCTGGGAGATAAGAATTAGAGTTTTCTGATTCTGGTGGTAGAATATGTTCTTCCCTTCTTCCAGTTTTCCAAACTCTAACATTTATGTATTTCTAACATATATTTTCTTGTAATTTTATATATGACTTTTTTGTTTATGTGTTAGGTCTAAAATGGCCTTGCTTCTATTTTAATCAAGAAAGAGCATATGGTTATGTTTTAGCTGGATACCTGCTAATATAAAAGTGTCGTTTAGATTTCATCTCTGCCTGTTGGCTGTATTTCTATTCAACCATAATAAAATCACTTCTTGATGCCTCTGTTTCCCCTCTGTCTGCATATCATCAGCTGAAACTGGAAGCTCCTTTGGAGAAAGAGACTTCCCTAGTACTTCATAAAATGGAGGCCTGGTCTCAGCTGGAGCCTCTTTATATTACTCTTACACAAATAATACAGAAATAATTGAATCCCACCGGTGACAAACCTAATAATCCAACAGCAGCTCCTTCAACTCAGATGATGCTGTTCCTGTACGTGGGGGAGACACAGGAGTTATGCTGATACAAGACAGACTTGGCTGTTCGACTGCTAATACATAAAGAGATGGGCATAGACCTTGGGTAGCTCCTGTGGCTGTCGGGCTCTTCTACCATGTTGTGTTTCTCTGTCCAACCTGTAGGTGGTTTTCAGTTGAAATTTCTGGCTGGGGTCCTGTCTGCCTGCTCCTCCATTTGAATTAGTTAGTCCATAATAGAATTATGTAGTATCTATGCCAGTAATGCTTATACAGCAGGCAGCATGCCAAAGGCTTGACAATAGCGTAACTTAATTACATGTGAGTGTACGTATGAACTAAAAGATAATTCAGTTGTGCTTTGGGTGTATGGCCTCTGCTTACCATACTTTACTGATTAACCTACAACTTCTTGGGCAGAGTATTTTTATCTTCTGTAGGCCAAGATCTAGTCTGTGATGCTGGTTACATCCCAGGCCAGCATACAAATACTGTACAACCACCACACACCCTTCCAGCACTCTTCTGTTTGCATTCTTTTTCCCTTTCCAGTTTAATTTCCCTCTGGGGGGGGCTGAGTCAAAGCCCCACTTGCAGTGGAGTTTTTCCTTCCCATGTGTCCAAAGCCACTCAGTGCAATGGACTCCCATTTTGCACAAGTGAAAATGAATAAATGCATTGTGAGTCTCTGGATAATTTTTTTCCACTTTTATAATTTCCTTTTTCTCCTCCTCAGTTTTTTTTTCCTGATGCACCTTCCTCTTCTCCAAGCTAATGCCCCTTCTACTTTTTCCTGATACAACAAATCCACATTTTACTTCCCCACTTGCTCCCTCCTCGTCTTTTCTGCTACTTTGCTTTTAGGTCTCACCCTGCCGTGTGCCATCTACAGTGATGGGAAAGGCATTTCCAGTTAGTCTAACTCAGGCTAAACCTGTGACACTGTGTTCAGGCAGGAGAACATTCATACAATCATAGAACGTGTGCGGTTGGAAGGGACCTTTAAAGGTCATCTAGTCCACACCACCCCCCTGCAGTGAGCAGGGACATCTTCACTAGATCAGATTGCTCAGAGCTTCATCAAGCCTGACCTTGAATGCCTCCAGAGATGGGCTATTAATCCAGGTTCTTACAGAGATTATGCCCCCTCTTTCTGAACAGCAGAGTCACAGTAGGATTATATTGCTAGTTTGGTTCATTGAAGATCTCTACCATATGCTTGTGAGGCAGGACCTGACTTCATATTGAGAAAAGTGTCTGGTTTTCTGATGTCTCACTTGTATTGTTTTCCCTTTTACCTGGAACCTTCAACAAGTCATCAAGTATTCCCTATCTCACTTCTTAAATGGAGTGATATATTTCTATTGCCTGGTGTTTTCCCATGTTTAGTACTTCAAAATCCTTGGATTCAACCTTTTACGGATACGGAAAATACTGAAAAATTGTTACTCCAGTTGGGTCAACGGACTCTGGAAAGACAGAGATGGAGTTTGGTTGCTGTATTAGCTTTATTGTTAAAGCAGAAGTCAACATAATCCTCCCTGAAGGTTCCTGGGCACATCCACACTTCCTGCCAGAAGAAGAGCTTTTAGCTGTAGCCTGAGCCTGAATGGATATAGGTGTCAGGCTACCACTTCTTTACCTCTGCAAGCCCAGGCAGAGCCCAGGAGTCAACTACACAGCCACTGTGAGCCCTCTGTGGTGCATTATGCCTCTGCCATCTTCTGACGTTCCACCGCAGTCAGGTTTCCCCGTGTCCAGTTCTTACAGTTAGCAAATGATGGAGGTCCTGGGTTTGATACACTTGCATAACTTTAAATTCCGTCACCGAGGCTGGTCTTGTATTGAATCAATTAAAACAAAGATGAATGTTCACATCATCAGTTCGATGGAAACGGTGGAATTACGCACAAGACAGTTACTCCCCCTCATCGAGATGGCTGATACAAACCAAAAGACTGCAAAAAACCAGGCATCCTGTCAAAAGACTTCAAAAAATAGGTACTCCAACAGTGTGCTGAGTCAAAAAAGAGACCTGTTGTCCAAGGTATGTGTGGACGGTCTGATTGCAACTGGAGCTTTGGATGAGATCATTTTACGTGAGAGGTGCATAAAGTGTAATTTTTATTCTTAAAGTATGTTGAATGTTTTCAGGATAGAATAATTTCTCAGACCTATCGGAATATAACAGATAGCTAGAGGCCACACTTCTGAGCTGGAGTACTTGGATAAATGTTCATTTAATGCAACAAATGAACAGTTTTATGTTAGCTTAATGTTTTCAAAAGATTGTTTTATACTGTAATTGCTTGTCAATTATTTATGTTATACACCACAGGAATGGAATCAGTGACTAGCTTAATTTTGCTTAAAAAAGAAAATGCTTATGATTTTATTATTTTTTCTAGTAAAAGAAAAAGTTTTCTATTTTTTTCCCCTGAAAATATTTTTCTCCCCCCCAAAAAAACCTGAGTGGTTGCTACTCTTCCATCTTTATCTAACAGAATTATTAGGTCTAAATCACTCATCTGTGAAAGGGGAATGTGTATCTGAATATTGACCTTCTGCCAACTGACTGGCATTGGATGATGAAAAAAGCTGTAATCAAAGGAGAATTTAAAAGATTATTTCTAACTTCAGAAGCCACAATATCTTGACATATAACCAGTTTGCTACTTCTTTTCCACAGGATGTTTAAGATCTGCATGGCAACTACAAGCAATGAAGAGGGGGTTATGATCGTGGGAAAGGGTGTAATGTAAAGACACTGCCTTCAGACCTTCTGCATCCATTTCAAGGGTGGGACACGGGCACTGACTGAGTGAGGGCTGAGCTGGATATGCAGCAGCATGGCCACCCTGAGACTGGGCAGATCATTTAGGTGGAGTCCCGTAAAAGTGGTGTTTGCCCCTGCTTGTCTGTGCCGGTAACGGCTGCCCCACCTGCCCATACCTAAAGGCAGCTGGGGTTTGTGTAGTCACTGAGCAGTGCTACAGCCAGGCATGCAGGAGCGTCTGGAAAACATATGTGCATGGGATCAAGAGCTTGTGTTGGCAACTGATGCTGGATCATTTCTGCAAAAGCTTTGCTGTCCTACATTAGAAGGCTCAGCATCCAGGTTAGCCTGTGGCAAGGGAAGGAGAGAATCAGAGCAGGCAGAGTGATGCAGAGTAAGCAGGAGTCTTCGTAAGTGGTGCCTAAAGGTGTCCTGTCATCTTTTGCACAGCAGCGTCTGATTGACAGGCCATCAAAGAGTCAGACCCCAGTGTGTGATCTGCAGTGTGACACGGGAGCAGGGGAGGCTCTCCTGTTTGATCCCAGGCACGGGAAAGCTCTAACAAAGAATCAGAATCCAGAGCTCACTCGTAAGTCTGTTCCACCCTCCCTGTGACTCGCCTCAGCTGCAAAAAGGAGAAGAAATTTTAAAACTGAACCTAGGCTTCTGCCCTGATTTTTGTTTTGGACTCAGACAGGCTTATCCTCTCCCTCATGTCAGATATAATCATAAAAGTGTTAGAGAAGTTCAAATAGAATTTGAGAATGTTTTCTGGAGAAAAGCCTTTCCCAATTTGTCATCTTTATTCCACATGCGAGGGTTCTGATTACTTTTTAATTTACTTTTTATCCACGATTTTTTTGCATTATAAAAATTGTATCCTTTAAGTTTGAACAGACCAATTACCTTCTCTAACTTTCAGTACTTCAGTATCACATATTTTACTCTTGAATTTGAAACTCCCCAGAGGAATATGAAAAAGGAATAGGAAGAACTGTTCAAACAGCTCAGCCTGGGCTGGCCAGCCTTTAAAGTGTTCCTAAATGTCATTATAAATTTACACGTAAATTATTTATATGTTGTAATTCTTACTTAAATTCTTGCAAGGGAACAAATTTATGGTGCTGTTGCCAGACAGCTTACAAATTTTGATGGATGCAAATGAGGAGTGATTTACCCTGGATCAGCAAAGACAGCTGTATGGGCAGACCTCTCTCAGGGCCATCAGGCTCAGAGGCTGCCAGCATGAGCACAGGGAGCTGGTTTCTGGTTTCTGGAGGATCTGGAGCTATGCCTAAGGAGAGCAGGGTCCGTACCCACTCCCTGGTGGGAGCTCTCCATAGGTTTGCATGCTGCATTTAACTCTGTGATTTGAATTTACGTTCAAGCCAGAGCTTTTGTACAAGTATAATTGTGTCAAAATCTTCTGGTCTATTTCCGTCAGCCCAAAGAGGAGTGCTGATGAGCTCAGCTGTTACCATGGGCTTGCTAAACCATGAGTTGGTGGTTATAGATTTCTATGCTGTGGCTATAAGCTGACTAATTTCTGACGCTACTCATTTCACTCCTTAAAAATATCTTGGGTTTTTTGGTTAAATAATAGCAGCTAAAGACTCCAAAGCATAAGTTTAAATGCTTTAAACTTTTCAAAGTCTCTTTGCAGTCAGTTATTATTTAATAGTCACAGTTGTGTGGCCCAGTCAGACCTTCTGCTCTGCACTTCAGGGCTGTTCCCATGGTCTGTGAGTTTGTTGTAAACCTGTTTGTTAGGCTTTATTTTTCTTTTCAAAAGACATAAATGCTATGGGACAGACTGTTATCAGGACCAAATCAGTTTAGTTCTACAAAAAGGAAAAGAACTTCGCTGTCCAAAACTAGATTCTAGTTGGTCCCAATATTCTTGAAATAATGATCCCATTCAAAATCCACACCCTGCCTGACATTTTCAAAGCTGGCCATGATTTGAGTGTAGAAGCATAGGATGTCTATTGCAAAACTAATGGAGCATAGAAAATAACTATTGAAGCTAAGCAGAGCATTGCTTTTACTACTAGAAGCCATTTAAGAATTCTGAGAACCGCTGCTACTTAAGCTGTGATTATAATGTTTATCTAAATGCAAATGAGAACATTGCTGTTTATATAAATGCTTGACATTTTATTTCAGATAGTTGGTTAGGAAAAAAGCATTACTAAACTTTGTGATAAAACACTTACAACTTTCTAAAATAAATCTTCAGTCAGTGCAAGAAAGAGATAAGGAGATTTTAAAATGAAAAATATTTATTTAAAAAAGCCGCTGAAGTTTTCAGTAAATGTTGTGAGTACTGTGTTTAGAAAAGGCCCAGGACTTCTGTATATTGTGAAATAATAAATACAGATGAATCAATAATTGTTCATCTAGTTTGCTTCTCTTTGCTTTGAAAGAAAGGCTTTTGGAATATTCACGATTTATACTGTCCTTTTTTCAGTAATGCAATTCAGCAAACAAAAGGTTATAGGTGAAATAACGGAAAAAAAACCCCAGCAGTACAATGAATGCTACCCCTACAAGCTATTGCATAACTACCCAAGATGAAGTTGAATGCTTGTGCTGAGCAGGTGTCCTCTAGAAGTCTGTGGACTTTTGAGGACTCAGCTTCATCTAGCTGAGTTCCCATAACTGGCTAATCCACCATGGCCCCCGTGCCAGTGCTGGAACAGAGGAGGGGAGGCTGCATGATGGGTAAGGGCAGGCTGAGAAGATCTCACTCCTCAGAGGAATCAGATCTGAGAGCTGACTCCCACTTCCCTACAGCTCAGCAGTAATCTCCCCAGCTACCTGGGATCATGCAAGTCTCTGCAGTTGGCAACCTTGTTCTGGAAGGTGTAACAACCCTGTAACCCTCTCAATCACAGCCTCTAACCTCTTCTTCAGTTACCTTGTGTTGGCTCCCATTTGGCAAAAGTCTATTCCAGAGTTTATTTCAGCACAGCACAGTGGTGAGATATGACTGCCTCTTACCACATCACTTACATCTTGGCATGTTATGAAAGGGATACCTACAGAAATGAGGGTTTGTGTTGAAGCCATACAGTGGATTTGAGCAGGGGTTGGTGTCCTGCTCCCCACAGCAGCACGAGCTGGTCCTAAACTGCGGAGCAGGGGATGCACGTCAGTGGAAGGCAAGGCTGTCCACCCTGCTGAGCCCAGGAATGGGGTGGCCACCACTGTGCCTCTGGCTTGCAGTGCAGCTTGTGGGAAATGGACAGCTACAACTGAGTCTAAAAGATTTACTCCATGTTTTCACTGTTGTTAGTTGTACACCAGAACTATGAGGGGTTTTTTTGTTAGTGTATTTAGCTTCTATTGGCCCTGGGCTACAAAGCCCAGAGTGTAGGTATAACAGAATCACAGAATCGTAGGGGTTGGAAGGGACCTCAAGAGTCCATTTGGTCGAACCCCTCTGCCAAAGCAGATTTCCTAGGACATATCACAGGGTTGGAACATGTGTTTGTGATGTGAGTGATGTGCCCTGAAGTTCAGTAGCGGTAAATAGACGCAAGTCTTGTTGGAAGGACACAGCATTAAGTGGAGTCTTTTCGTGCTCAGCACCAGGGGCCATAAGTGCTGGGTGGGCTTTGTATTCTATAATCTCTGGTGTCCAGCGTGATAACAGAGACTGTAACTTGCTGCCTGTTGTGGTGGTTTGACCCTGGCTAGAGGCCAAATGCCCACCAAAGCCGCTTGCTCACTCCCTTTTCAGCCGAAAAGGGGAGAAAATATATATCGGGAGGCTTAGGACTTGAGATAAGGACAGAGGGATCACTCTCCAATTAGTGCAATGGGCAAAACAGACTCAACACAGTGAACCAGAGTCACGCAATATGAAGCGCGGGCAGGTCTTAAAGCACCTTCCCCCCGCCCCTCTCTTCTCAGCAGACTTAAACTTCATCACAATTTTACTCCTTTCTTCCCCCCACAACATGGCATGGGGAGGGGCAGGGAATGGGGAGTGGGGTTCTGGCAATTCCTCACAAGCTGCTTTCCTCCTCCAGATCTTATCACTTCCACTCAGATCCACAACTTCCACCCCCACCCCCACCCCCTCCCCCGCCTCTTCACACACTTGACTTTAATCATAAATTTGCTCCCTTCTTCCCCCTTATCACAGCACGGGGGGGGCAAGGAATGGGGAATGGGGGTTTGCAGTCTGTTCTTCCCAAGTTGTCTTCCATCTCAGCTGGGGGGGACATTCCACACACACACACACTTCCCCTGCAGCACCGTAGGGTCCCACCCGCCCGAGACAGTTGTATCCAGGAACTTCTGCAGCATGAGTCCTCTCTATCGGGGAGTCATCTCCTCACCACAGGCCTCTCAGCAGGACTCCCTTCCATGAGTGCTGACATACAGCCCCAGACTCCCCCAGCTGGTCCCCTGGAAAGTCACAAGTCCCCTGGCAAACCTGCTGAGGTGTGGATCAATCTCTTCACAGGCCATAGATGTCTCTGCTCCCCGTCCTCATCCATGGGCGGCGAGGGGATACCCACTTCACCATGGTCTTCACCACAAGCTGCAGGGGAAACTCTCTTTCCGGCACCCGGAGAGGCCTCATTCTTCTCCTCCCATCTCCTTCGTGCCTGGCCTTGGTGTCCACGCAGCTTGTTACATCTTCTCACTCCCACTCTGGTGGCAAAATGCATCTGCCTGCAGTTTTTTTCTCCTATATGTGAAGCGCTGTGACCGTCGCCAATTGGCTCAGCCCTGGTCAGCAGCAACTTTGACCTTGAATTGGCTGATGTTTACAGTCTGGGGCTTGCAGAGAGCTCTAGCTGCTGCTTGCAACAGTCATCTTGGCAGCACAGCTACACAAAACTACACCACCTGTCTTGCCTATAAATACAGTGAAAGGTTAATTATTTGGCCAGGGTTATAGGTGTTTGGGGCTGAAAGAATGCACAAGGGCTTCTTTCATACTGCTGCATTAGTTTTCCAAGTCCTGTTTCCACAGGGGTCAAGCAGTATGCTAGCACGCAGTGTGTGTTTTGGACAAAGGCTCCCCTCATTTCTTGGATTTTACTCTGAATAAAAAGTGATCACTCAAATTTTTGGCTTCAGCAGTCTTCATCCATCCTCCTGGGTAAAAATATTTAATAGAGACTTACCAAAACAGGGTAACGTCTTCTTTTCTGATCAGTTAATAATTAAGAATTTGCACAGCATTTTGAACATGTAAATGTGTTAATATTGGGAAGAAATTGGGAAAAAAGGTTATTTCAAAATTAATTGAAGGGATTAAGTGGCTTACAGTACCTTAAAATCTGTCATGTCATATTATAAAAAAAATTCCTCAAACGGTTGGAGTAATGATTACTATATTCTCATTGGTATCCTAAGAGGTGATATATTGCTTTTGCGTTGCACAATGTTGCATTGCTGACAGCTCAGAGAATTACATCAAGAATGTGAGTAATCCCATTGATGTCAATGCCAATTGCTTTGGAAACAGTGCACTGACTTCAGTGAGAACGCAAACTTGCATCCAGCTAAACATGGACACAATGATGGTGCTGTTAGAGAGAGTGAGTATTTATTTTCAGTCTATCCCCAGCATGGATACCATACAGGAGGCAGGAATACCTTCTTCACTGTTGTTCTGAGGTGTCTGCAACTGAAGTCTTCCACCTTCTGCAGGGAAATTATAGTATTTTTCTTCTTTGTTTCTGTAGCCTAAGAGCATTCCAGAAGTTCTGCTTTCCTCCTAAAAACAGGAGGAAAGCAGAACAATAACTTGATTTGTCTGAGACTAGCACTTGTCAGGGAAAGGGGAATAGAAAGACTAATAATTACTAACATTGCCTGGAAAACTGCTTGTCTAAATAGCTAAAACTTGTAAGTCACCATTAAACCAAATGACCAAGTGTTGCTATGGAGATACTGTTTCATAAAAGTCTTACTTAGGGGCTTTCCATTCACTTTCAAACCATCACATGTAATTACTTCAATTTCCCAGACCCAAGCTACAGAGAGAGATTGGAAGCTCCATGCTTTTCACCATTCGGTCCTTACAGAGCTAAGCTTATTGGAATAAAAACCATCTATGAATGTACAAAGTAGATAAGGGGTGATTATTTCTTTCTGATAAAACTGGAGGAATTTTTAGTAAACGGCTCCAATTCAGCAGTTTTAGACGAATTTGCAGAGGTGAATAGGGGCTGCTGAGATAGAGCTTGTGAAAAAATTGTTTCTCGATGGTTATTGGGAAACTGTTAGCTACAACCCATGCCATCAAAAATGTAAGAGCTACTGTATGCAGTCTGAATTTTCCATTTCTTGAACATTATCAAGAACTTATTAGGAGTGCTAAAAAAATAATTAACATTTGAGAGGGCCAGCAGTAGAGGCCATAAAGAAGGATCAAGACAGTCCACAGGTTTACACGTTGCTCAAAAATAATTGCCCTCCCTCTACTGAGCAAGCAAAGGTCCCTTCAAAAAGTATGAGGCATTGCAATAAGGGAAGTAAAAAACCCAAATAAAATTAAGTGGAAAATCTTATGGAAAATAGTGAATTGGAAACCAACTGAATTTGCTGAGTTAGAAGCAACCTCTTGGACTTGCAGTGTGACGAATGGCTGTGCCATGTGAATGAGCACTGAAATACTGGAGCACTTTCTGCCAGGTCTGAAATTGGGCAGGGTGCTAGTTAGCTCTGTGTACCATTTCAAAGTTGTAGAAAAGAAATGCAACAACGTATCCAAACTAAACCCCCAGCATGGAAAGCTGTGCACTTGGGTGTGAATTTTGCCATCTGGAGAAGCACAGTTGTCAGCAGTGAGACGATGCCTAAAAGACACCAAGCCAGAGGATGCGGTCTTGCTGTTGCTTGAGTTCAGTGACAGTCTGAAAATGAACAAGTGACTTTAGATGCAGCAGCCAGATTATAAAGTTTTTGAAACTTTTCATGAAAAAGCTGCTTACAGGTGTTAATATCAAGGCATTAAATGCCATACACATATAGAAGGAAGGGACCACCTCTCCACAGAAACACAATCCAAGTACCGAGCCAAAGACAGAAAGTGGAAAAGGGCAGAGGGATGGAAATGCTGGTGTTTTTCTGATACATTAGCAGTGACTGATAGGAACACCGGCACAGGAAATCCATGGGCTCACTGTGAATTTTCCATGGGGAAAAATAAAGAAAGATTAACTCTTTGTGAGTTGATAGACATACGTGCAGTACTGAGCAGCTCATCCGCTGTGTGCCAAGAGGAGCCCCAGTCACTGTCTGCAAAAGGAGTTACAGAAGTAAAATGGTAAGAGTAAGAAGTTGTAATACCATGGCACATAATGAGATTATACTTGATATTAAGGAGAGAAATTATATATACATCTGAGGGAAACAAAACAGTGGGTTTGAGGGTTTTTTTTGCTATCAGGTAATCGTCTATAGGGTGATACAACAGTTCAATATTTTTGTCAGAGTTTGGAAAAAAGTTCCAGTACACAGGCATTACTGTCTGGTCATGAATGAGTGTGAAAAACATTGAACTTCATAAGGTTCTTCTTAGCCAATTTCTCCAGCCTATTCAGGTGCTTCTGAATGGCAGCACACCCATCTGGTGGATCAGCCACTCTTTCCAGTTTTGTATCATTTATGAACTTGACAAGGGTCCCATCATCCAGGTCATTAATGAAGAAGGTAATGTTTGCCCCAATATTAACCCTTGTGGCACACCACTGGTGACTGGTCTCCAACTGGACTTTATGCTGCTGTCCACAACTCTGTCAGCCAGTTTTGACAGTCCACTTCATGGTCCATTTATCTAGTACAACTTAATCTGTTTGTCTATGAAGGTGTTATGTGAGACAGGGTTGAAAGCCTTGCTGAAATTAAGATAGACAGCATCCACTGCCCTCCCCTCATCCACTGAGGCTATTCATTGCAGAAGGCTATCAGGTCAGCTAGGTAGGATTTCCCCTTTGTAAATCCATGTTGACTATTCCCTATCATCATCTTGTCCATGTGTGTGGAAGTAATTTTCAGGAGAATTTGCTCAATCAACTTCACAGAGAATAAGGTGAGGTTGACTAGTCTGTAGTTCCCCAAGTCCTCCCTCTTGCCCTTCTTGAAGGTTAGAGTGACATTTGCTTTCTTCCAGTCCTCAGAAACCTCTCCCAATCAGCATAGCCCCTCTAAGATAATCAAGAGTGGCCTTGACATTGACCAGCTCTCTCAAAAGTTCTAGGAGCATCCCATCAGGCCTCATGAACTTGTGTGTGTCTTGTTTGTTTAAATGCTCCCTATTCTTCACTGAGCATAAGTTGCTTTTGTTCCACTTCCCTGTGTCTCTCAGGTGTCTGGGATTCCTGATGACATTTGGTACCAGTAAAGACTGAGGTGAAGAAGCCATTGAGTAACTTCAGCCTTTTCTATATTCTCAGCAGATCGCCCACATTTTCTCTCACCTTCCTTTTACCGATGATGCAGCTTTAGAAGCCCTTTTTGTTTTCTTTCACATCCTTGACCATATTCAACTGAGCCTATGTTCATACAGCCCAGGTTGCTGTCAGACATCTTTGCAGCCACTGCTGGCTCATGTCCTGCTTGTTGCCCATAGGGACCCCCAGGGTCTTTGCAGCGGAGTGGGTCCCTGGAAGCCAATCCCCAGCGTGAGTTATTGCAGGGGTCTCTCCTTCTTGAGGGAAGGGCTCAGAATTTCTCCTTGTTGAATTTAATGTCTCCTCCAGCCAAGTTACAAGGGATGCATATCTGCAGGTGCTGAGGCCTGCAACAGCAGGGATGGGGGGCATTCTGATACGCAGCAGGGGTGTGTGTGTGTAGGATTTAATGTGTGTTGGTCTGAATTCTCATCTTTATACTCTAGAAGAGGTGTTCAACCTAAGGTCCATCTTCAGGAAGCCCAATAGTAATACTGCAAAAATTCTGCTCACTCTTATTTTAAAAGCATCAGAATTCTGGTGCCAGTCTTAGATGCCTAGATGAATCCTTCTCTACTTCTCTTCCTCTCCCAGTTATCTCCCTTTTAGGGCCCCGCAGGCAGCCAGAAGATACAGGCACACCTCCTTCCTCTGCCCTTAGCAACCTGGAGGACTGCGGGGAAAAAAAACCCAGGCCCCCTCAAGTCCCAAGCCTTCTCTCCCTTCCTGTGAACAAATATTGCCCTAAAGCCTTTGAATATGCCTTTCCTAATCCAAATACATTCACAGGTCTTTTTGAGTGTAATAGATTAAAATTTAAAAATGGAGTTTGGAAATCAACTGCCAACCTGAAATTGCTTTTGTCAGAGTATTGCATAGCAGCCTGGATGACAGATTTCTTTTAAGACCATGTTTCAGTTGAAGCTTTGTTTTTCACATTCCTTATAAAAAGCATGCTGTTTTGATTACTTAGTAACTTTTTTTTTTCCTTCCTTACCTATTTCTGTAGCAGCATATCATGCCCTTTCTTGCTGGAGGAACACTGCAGCACAGAGTTGTCTGCGGTAGATTATCAGAAATGCAATTCAGTCAGAGCTTAAAACCAGAAAAAGGAGAATATATTACAAGTCTCATGAGATACAATAACTTCGCTCACTTCAGCACTTCGGTTTTATATAAGGATGGCAGGAGGATAAGTTAAAACTGCACACATAGTCCTGATCTTCCTGACTCTTGAGTGTTCAAGTGCTTTAGCCTCTTGAGATAGTTCCTTCAGCCCAGCTTTTCTGTGCATACTATATATACTTATTTATGTACAGCCTGCTTCTTCACCTACAAAAAAAAATAGCTACTAATTTGTAAATTCAGGTAAGAGGAGCAGGAAGGACTTTTTAAAAGCCTGACATAAAAGGGATGCAGTGCAGGAGAATGGTAAATAGAAAGGAAAAACAGCAATATAAGAATACTGGCAGTGGAAGCCTGTAATACATAACCTTTGGGCCAGCAGCTTTGCATGCACAGCCAGTCTGGCATTAGCATTTGTCTCAAGGGAAGCCTCTGTTTGACCTTGAGATTCTCACTCTTTGAATAAGCAGAAAATGGGATAATACTGAGGTAATACTTTTCCTCCTGAGGGAAGTGCTGTTTATTAGCAGTTTTTACATGTTGTTATTTTGTTTATCATGGAAAATAGCCTCAGAAAGAGCTGGTTGCCTCAGTTCCCTGAACACAATTATACGTTAAGGGACTGTGGGAGCAGCAAGTTAGGAGAAGCAGACCACAAACATAAAGAAAAGAGTGTTTCATTAAAGGCGCAGCTGATACTAAGCTCAGCAGAGCCGCTGAGAACATGCCGCAGTGAGGGGTAAAGGTAGATTGTGTCTCTGATGTACCCCAGCCATGAGCATCCTGCTGTCCTGCCAGCGCAGGGCCAGCATCGCTGTGCAGGTTGGTCCAGCTCTGCCTCAAGGCCAGGGGCTGTCAAGGGTTTTCTGGTCAAACAGTTCTCTGCTGGAAAGTGCCACTTCAGTGAGGCTGAAATGTTGGTTGATTTTGCCATTATTCAGCTTTGAAAGAAGTTCTGAGTTTGCTTTGAAAAAACATTTTTCTTTTGAAAAAATAGTTCAGCTAAAACACATTGTTTTACCACTTTTGAAGAGTATTTTTTTTCTTTTATACAGTGCTTGCTGGCCTCCAACGTGTTGTCTTGGGGTTGTACATGTACATAAATCAGGTATGATAATTTAAAAATAATATTTAACAAGGATTTTCACAAACTTGTCTTAATTTTAAGGAGGAAATATTGTAATCATCTGGAACCCAATTCCACCACGATGGAGTTCAGATCTTCTTCTGCACATTTCTGCTTTAAATGCAGTGCTTGAAATAGGAACCCTCCCTTAGTAAAACACCTTTGCACACCAGTACTGTCAGTGCTGAGTACTCTGCCAACAGCTGCTTGGATGTGCAGAAGTGTATTTTTCATTGAAAATGTCAGCTACTCATGGGACCAATACAAGACCATTCTGCTCATCTAGTACAAACTCCACTCTCAGAATATTAACTACAAATTCATCAGAACGCTACCAATTCCAAAGAAACATGTCTGAAAATTAAAAGGGCAGCCTCTATAATACAGTAAGTAGACATAAGGTGGGCAGATACTCTCAAACTACTGCAGTCCAGTCACCCAATGAATTTATGCAGAAATGAAAATTTAGATAATACAGTGCAGCTGACAAGTTTATGCCAGCACTAAGTGATGTTTTGAGTACATCAGTACAGTAATTTCCCATAAAGAAGGAAGCAATCTGTTTTTCTTACAGGAAAAAAAATCTAATATGACACCACCAGTAAGGCATATTTAGAAAGGGCTTTTTCAAAGCAGTCTCACAGATAACCATCCATTTTCTAATTAAAATGTGATTTGAGTGTCTGGCTTTCTTGGGTTTGTATCAAAAACCCAGTAAAAATGTGATTATTTCATCATACAACCAAGTAGAAGAATGTTTGGAGTATTTAAATTAAATCAGGAGATTATGAAGATTATCCAAAATGGCAATCTGAAACAATTATCCTTGGAGAACATAGGGTTAAAGTTGTAATCCTCCTCCAATGAGAAAGTATGTCTATGTCACAGAATCGGAGAAAGGTCAGTGTTGGAAGGGAGCTCTGGAGATCATCTAGACAAACCCCCTGCTAAATCAGCATCATCTACAGCAGGTTGCACAGGATCGTGTCCAGGCGGTTTATGAATATCTGCAGAGAAGGACACTCAACAACATCCCTGGCCAGCCTGTCCCAGGGCTCTGTCACCCTCACAGTGAAGTTTTTCCTCATGTTCAGATGGAACTTTTTGTGCTCCAGTTTGTGCCCTTTGCCCCTTGTCCTGTCTCTGCACCCTATTGAGAAGAGCCTGGCCCCATCCTCTTGACATCTGTCCTTCAGATATTTATGAGCATTGATCAGATTCTCTCTCAGTCTTCTCCAGACTAAACAGACCCAGCTCTCTCTGCATTTCCTCTTACAGGAGATGTTCTAGTCCCCTCATCATCCTTGCAGCCCTTGTAGTCTCTATCCTGTTACACGATACGTAGCAGCTGTCACCAGGTTCAACACATC
This sequence comes from Zapornia atra, assembly GCA_013400835.1. Taxonomy (NCBI): domain Eukaryota; kingdom Metazoa; phylum Chordata; class Aves; order Gruiformes; family Rallidae; genus Zapornia; species Zapornia atra. Next base: position 77,706 of record VZTU01015143.1, read on the forward strand.
AGAGTGTTTTGTACCACTGTGAGCTTTACAGTATGGATTAGTATGGCAGAGATACACCACAAAAAGTGATGCTTCAAAGTGAGCCTGAAATAAAGCTTGACATGAGTATAGGAAACTTCTTGTGTCCTTCCCAACAGGAAAGCCACTAGTGAAAGAACTACCGAGCAGAAGTCATTGCCCTTGGGCAAAAGTATCTGGACCACAATAGCATAGAATTTAAAAGTTTATATGACAACTTACACAATATATCTTCCCAATACTCTTTTGACTATCAGAATATGAAAATTATCAGGTTTAAACTATAATTTATTTATGATTTGCTCAGATTAGAATACACGAACTGGAAGAATACACCTCTCCAAGAGTTTAAACCATATTAAGTTATTTTCAAACTTTCAAAGATATGGAAAATACACTTCGTGTATTTGAGAATTGCTACCCCAGCCCTGTACTTTCCAATTCAAGGGAAAAGAAGACAGAAGAAAGAGCTCAAAAATGTATTCTTAAAAGGATAATTTCTTCATTTAAGTAGTTTGTGCAGGGTTGATGAAGGTGGTATCGTTCACTTATTCCAGCACTGATCCATTGGTTTCTACAACTGCACAATTCAAATTGTGATCTTGCAAGTTAATCAGCAAAAGTGCTTTAATGTAGCAAAGTGCAAGGCAATTTCCAGCAGACCTTTTTCATAGTAAGGGTGACAGAGCACTGGAACAGGCTGTCCAGGGGTTATGGAGTCTCCTCCTCTGGAGATATTCAAGACCTGTCTGGACACCTACCTGTGTGATATGTCCTAGGGAACCTGTTTTGGCAGGGAGGTTGGACCCAATGATCTCTGGAGGTCCCTTCTAACCCCTATGTTTCTGTGATTCTCCCCTCTATATAGATTTTGCTGTTAATATATGAGGGGCTGAAGTAGGCAAATGCAGCTTGAAAAATCTGGGTTACATGGTGTCAGGTTTGCTGTTTTAAGAGATTTGTATCAGAAAAGAAAAAAGAAAGAAAAATTTTAAGTATCACTAGCATTCTGGCAGTTTTTGATAAAAAGTGCAGAAGAGATTTGACCTCCTATAAATATCAGGGTATTTCCTTTAATTTTATCCACCTGCTTCCATCTTGAGCAAGCTAATATATATTTGAATAAAGCATGACTTGTTTGGCTACAGCGTATTTCCCCAAAAGAGATCAGTGTCTTCATTTGAAAATAAACGAAATCTGCAGTTGAGCACATCAAACAATGGAACGGCTCCCACCTTCCCAAGTGCTTTCCTAATCACCATCTTTGTTCATACTTCATCTTTTTCAATGGCTTGCATGATTTCATTGCCCACATCAGGCTTTGCCATTCCTCATCTGCATGTTTTTTCCAGTAGATATTTGATACCTACTTTGAGATTCTGGATTAAAAGCATTCAGTGGTGTTAAGCTTTGTTGTGATCCCTGTGAGCCTCTAATAGGCACGCTTATATGCTGCAAGCAGTTTCTGTGACCTTGTTGTTCATCATATTCTGTCAGTCAAATACTGTGTTTTTTTCTGATTCTTTTTTTGCTGTTGGCCTGGAAAAGCAATGTACATGCATTTTGCTCTAGCAGTTCAGGTTTTTTCGACCTCTTATATGAAGACATGCATTCTGTGTTTTGACATACATGTTTATTATTAATTTTTACTCATTAAATATTTAAACTGTACTGCTGAAATCACATCACTCAGAAGTAATACATATTGGGGCAATAGCTATTTCCTACTTCCAATTAAAAAAAAAATAGTTGTAACTGATGCTTGCATTAGAGTTATCCTCTTACTATAAACATTTAAAACCTGTTTAGAGGTCTACTGACCTGTTCTATCCCAGACTTCCAAAATGTGGATTAAACACATCCATGAAGTGTCAGCATTTACACCAGCTCCAATTCAGAAGAGTACTACAAAAAACTCTTGAAATGTCTAACATTGCAAACTGTAAGTTTTGAAAACGCTGAATGAGTTTGACCCCTGATGATGAATTGTTCTCTTCAGCAGCTGGATTTCGGTGATTAGCTCCTGTTTGTCAAAACTGCTCATGCCTGCCATTCCTCTGCAGAACACACTCCCACACACTAGCAGCCTTGGGTGTCATGATGTCATTTGGGTGGCAGGAAACCTTTGGGCAGTATGATTTGGGTCTGTCTGAAATTGGCAGGTCCCAAAATAACAAGCTTCAATTCCAGCAGAGAGGTGTTAGCTTAAAAAGGACTTCATGTGCAGCCAACAGGTAAAACTGCTGGGAAACTAGTCAAGGTCACAACTGCACAATACTATATAATATAATCTATAGTTTCCAAAATTTTTCATATACAGGGCAGTCATGAGGAAATGCCATCTGTGTATTAGACCCAATTCAGATAAAACTGGATTTGATGCAAATCTTTGCATCAAACTGGTAAGTGGTTTTGGAAGTCAAATATTCTACCTGCACCACACACAGTAATGCTCATTCTTCAGTTTTAGAACAGAAAATGCAAGGACAGTAAAATGTTAATTTCTGAACACTTTATGTACGTAAAATCAAAAATCCTCTGAATATTTTGAAACTGGACCATCTGCTTGTCAGAGAGCAGCAAACTGGGTTGCTCCATGAACGAAGGTGAGTCAGGAGCTGAGGGTGAGAGCCAGAGCATCAGGGCAGTCATGTCACTTGTGAGTTTTGGTGTCCCATGGTTCCCAAGTAAGAAGAGCGGAACAGGTCCTGTATCCATAATCAGGGGTCAGCCAACACCCAGTGACTGCCAGACAAGTCTGAAGTAGCAAGGCAAGGACCATAGCCAAGCCAGAAAGTCAAATCATCAAGCTGGGGTCAGAAGTGTGGTACAACACTGGCTATAGGCATCTCTGTAACAAAGCTCACACAAGGAGTGAGTTCATTGATACAGGTCCCAAGTGAAGAGGTGAAACCCCAGAGTCTTACAGCTCTTCTTCTGTGAGTCAAATCCGAGATTACTCAGATGCAATGTATCAGGCCAGGCTTTGAACACAGCCAGCCAAACCCACAGGAGCTTTCCGCAGGGGAAGGGGTTTCAGAGCCTCCCAGTGCAGCCAGGGCCCTGGCACTGCTGACCTTTGGATAACCCAGTGGAAGACCTGGATTAAAAGCAATTGCAACCTTTAAGAGACCTGGAAATTTGCTAAGATGCTCTTTAGCCTGTGCTCATTATGCTATCAAGCATATGCAATCAGTAAAATTATTTCCTGATATCCCCTCTATTGGTGGGCTTTGAATATTGAAGCAAGTCATCCTTCAGCAAATGTAACAGAAGCAGACATCATTTTGATAAATAGTCCAGCTAGGTTTCAGTGAAGAAATAGCAACTATAATCAAATTCTATTGATTATTTGTACTGTTTAGCAAAGGTTCTACATCTCAGCTTTATGACATGCACAGATCTAATTTGTCTCACTGGTGTTTTGGATGAAGTATCCAGGATATTACAAAAACAACGCTGCAGAGCTGTCTGTTCCTAACAAGCTATTTTGGCAATGCAGAACAAATAGCTGTAAAAAGATGGTAAGTCAACCACACCTTCGTGCACTCTGTGCCTTTCACATTAACCTCCTGCACTTTGATTAGCCACTGCCCTTTTAAGTCATACAAGATCATCATTACAGCCAAGAGATGCTTACCTCTGACTTACCTCTGCTTTCAATTCTGACATGACAAGGATGCTTGAGAGCTGCAGAAAATGGTATCTTCTAATGAGTCCAACAAAATGACTGTCAACAACTTTCTACTTGCGGTTAGTGCCAACATTTAAACACCATTCCAAAGTAAGATCTGCATCCAGTCTTCTTTGGTGTGACGCTAGCTGAAATGTAGACCTTTTAAGAACACAGGCCCAGATCAAAGCATGTAACACACTCTGTATTGACTAGCTGTTTTAGCCTGTGCTGCAGAGGCTCACATACTTAATTTGTAATTCAGATGCAGAACTCTGTTCTTCTCATGTCGTTTGTCATATAGAGGTCATTGCTGCATGGTCATGTTTCACTCTCTTTACTGCATGAAAACATTTCTGTCGTAACAGTTGCTTGAGTTGTGCATTACAGGGACGCAACTCCTTAATTATTAGGGAAGGTCCAGGCTGTCATTTGTCTGTCACTGCATACATATCTTTCCAATATGCTTGTGGTCTCTCAGTCTTCGAAATAATCCCTGAGAGAGACTGAGCATAGATAGCCTGGAGTCACTTTGGTGAGAAATATGTTCCTTGTCAGTCACAGTAAAAGATTCAGCAGTCCTACAACCCAATATGAAGACCATTCAGCGGGATCAATTGATCAGATTATAATCTGGCCAGTGAGTAGCACATGAACAAGATCTTCTCTTACCAGTGGTGATGGATCTACAGTTCTCTCATGTGGCCACTGATTTTAATGAATTTAAAACATTTTTCAGGAATGCGATCTATTCTGGATAGGAAAGGCAGACAGGGAATTTACATTTTAAAAACTAAATTGGATTATTTTCTCTCTATAATTTAATACTTTTTCATAGTTTATGAGCAATAATCTGATCAAAAGGTAGGACATTCGCTATTAAAAATGTTCACTGTATTCCAGGTTGAATTTTATTTACTTCAACTTCAAACCATTTTACAATGTTATGCTTTTAACTACCAGATTAAAGAGCCCACTAATGTATTTGTGTACTGTACTAGAAATGCAGCAAGAGAACCTATTTGAAGATCAAAGAGGATTAGATACAGCTGCTTAATTCAACCAAATGAGTTTGTTTCTCATTAAAACATATATTGCTTTTGCACAGACACTGCAGATTTAACTACTACTGATCTTCAGCACTTAGAATTAAATTTGTTCAGGCTTCTCCATGATAGGGAATTATTTCTTATTACAATAAACTTGTTCAGACTAAATCTATGAGATCCCATCTACAAGAAGGGCCAGAAGGTCCTGGGGAACAACAGGCCTGTCAGCCTGACCTTGCGACAGGGGAAGGTTATGGAGCAGATAATCTTGAGTACCATCACATGGCATGTACAGGACAACCAGGGGAGCAGGCCCAGTGTCCTGGTTTCAGCTAGGACAGAGGTAACCAAGACACTCAGTCAGCATTGGTTTATGAAATGCAGGTCCTGCTTGACTAACATGATCTCCTTCTATGACAAGGTGACCCGTTTAGTGGATGAGGGAAAGGCTGCAGATGTTGTCTCCCTGGGCTTTAGTAAAGCTTTTGACACAGATTCCCACATAATTGTCATGAAGAAACTGGCTGCTCATGATTTGAACAGATGTACTCTTTGCCAGGTAAAAAACTGTCTGGGTTGCTGGGCCCAAAGAGTTGCCATGAATGGAGTTAAATCCGGTTGCTGGCTGGTCACGAGTGGTGTTCCCCAGGGCTCAATACTGGGGCCAGTTCTCTTTAGTATCTTTGTCAGTTTATTGACTAGGGGATTGAGTGCACCTTCAGGAAGTTTGCAGATGAAACCAAGTTGCATGGGAGTGTTGATCTGCTTGAGGATGGTAGGGAGGCCCTACAGAGGGATCTAGACAGGTTGGATCATTGGACTGAGGTCAGTTGTATGAGGTTCAACAAGGGTGAGTGGCAGGTCCTGCACTTGAGTAACAAAAACCCCAGGCAATGCTACAGGCTTGGGAAAGAAGAGTGGCTGGAAAAATTCCTGGCAGAAAAGGACCTGGGGACGCTGGTGGCAGTTTGCCCAGGTGGCCGAGGCAGTGTATCAGGAATAGTGTGGTGAGTAGGACCAGGGAAGTAATCATTCCCTTGTACTCGGCTCTGGTGAGGCTTTCACCCTGAGTTCTGTGTTCAGTTTTGGGGCCCTCACTACAAGAAGGACATTGAGGTGCTGGAGCATGACCAAAGAAAGGCAACAAAGCTGGTGAAGAATTAGAGCACAAGTCTTAGGAGGAGCAGCTGAGGGAGCTGAGATTGTTTAGCCTGGAGAAAAGGAGGCTGAGGGGAGACCTTATTGCTCTCTGCAACTACATGGAAGGAGGTGTTACTGAGGTGAGTGTTGGTCTTTTCTCACAGCAACTGATAGGACAAGAAGAAATGGCTTCAAGTTGTGCCAGGGAAGGTTTAGATTTGAATAGGCTGCCCAGGGAAGTGGTTGAGTCAGTATCCTTGAATGCATTTAAAAGATGTGTAGTTATGGTGCTTAGGGACATGGTTTAGTGGTGGATTGGCAGCGCTACGTTAACCTTAAAGGTCTTTTCCAATCTAAACAATTCTATAATTCTAAATCTTGCAGGAAGAAGCAGTATGTTTCTTTTTGAGAGCAAAACATCCTCTAGGCTGTAAGAATTTTTCTTAAACAGAAAAGATAGTTGCTTACAAATCGTGCTTCAGGGAGAACCTCTGAAGACTTGTAACACCAAGAGGCAATCTCTATATTAAAAAAAATTTTTTTTCACTCCTGCAGTAGCTTAATAGTACATCACATAACATTGCCAGGTCTCATGAATGGTTCTATTTCCTTTGACTCTACTTAGCATGCCAAAAAGATAATCCATGCTCACAAAAATCCAATGATGGGGAAAAAAACCCAGCACTTTCACGTCAGTCTCTGGGTAGTCTCAGAAATCAGATAATTGAATGAATTATTTTTTGAGCCTGATTCCCTCCTCCTGAGTGTGTTAAAGTGAACTGTCTCTTATTGCATGGGAATGAATACTTCCCCCGTTTCTGTTGACTCTAACAAGGACAGCTGCCACAATCAGAGGAAACCTCAAGGGTGTCTGACTCACTTTGCTGCAAGCCAGATGGTAAGCAGCTGAAGTACAAACACACATGTAGAGTCCTTTGGTACTGACGGGCAAAGGGAACCTCATAGCACTTATACCCACCTAAGAGTGGTTATGGACCAAGCCAGACAAATACATGTGGGTTAATCATGGGTCCACATCTGTGCAATCTTAAAAACATCAAACATTGCAAGATTAATATAGAAGAATGGAAGGAACCACAGTCCTGAATTACTTTTTTTGAAATCTGAATGCTAAAAGCACAGTTTTAACAAGTAAATAAGTACAAGAAATCATCAAAACCAGATTCCCCATGCTGGGTTGTAAACCTGGTCTCCTCAGGTAAATTTGGAAATTGCTCCAATCTTCTGGCACAGCTTCAGAGATTGTTCTGCCCTGCCATGGACAGCTGCAATGCATACACTTCTCCAACAAGGACATGGGGTGGTCACTTTGTTATGCCTAAATAGTCCCCTAAGTTTTCTGCTGGGAACTGTGAATAGCATGGTGCAAACTATTCTGCCAACTGCATGCAGTCAGATGTACCAGTTAGAACCTTGTTGCAGAGGCTTGCAGGTACTTGCAAGGCTCCAAAGGTCTGGCTTGAGAGAATCCAACCGTAATACTCAGTTACTGCCACTTGGATTTTCACTTGATGTTTGCCATTTTCCTAGGAGCATCCTGTCTGGGAACCACATAGCAATAAGGTATTTTGCACTGCAAAGGCTGAGTATAATGAGATTTAAGGGCACCTTCCCCCTGGAAATAACACAAAGAAATCTCCTTCCTCCATGTATTGAACATTGTAAGCATTTTGGCAATGACTGAAGGAGATTTGATTATAACTTCCTATAGATCCTAATTTCTAAAGAGAACATGGCAGAATCTCCAGCTCTGCACTGCATTCCTCTCTGCATCGCATTCCTCTCTGCATCAGGACATATGTGTGTGGCAGGAGATGAGATCGCTCTGTGTTGTATCTTCTGCTAGCAGCATGTGGAAGGCATCTAAGGTCTTTAGCAGGATTGCTGACTTTGAGCTATCCAAGGATTTAGCACCTTGGTCAAGGGAGGCCCTGGTGGGTCGCACAGGCTGTATTGTTGCTGCAAACTCCCTCCTGAAGCAGCTGATTTACAGCCCAGCGCCCAGGCCACTTTTGCACAGAGGAACTTTATCTTCCTCCTCCCCGTCTCTGGAACTGCCTGGACTGCTTGTGCAAACAAACAAGAAATGGTCCTGTGAGAAACATGCAAAGGCTGTCAGGGTGCTTTCTTTGCAAAGGTTGTAAAAAAGAAAGAGGGATGATCAGGAAAGCTAAGGCACAGCTGGGGTTAAATTTGGCATGGGAAGTGAAGGATAATAAGGGTTTCTTCAGGTACATTAATCAGAAAAGGAAGATGAAAGAGATTATGCCCCTCCTGATAAAGAAGACAGTGGATCTGGTAACAACTGTTTGAAGAAGGCTGAGGTTTTCAACAACTTTTTTTTTTGCCTCAGTTTTCACTTACAATTGCTCTTCCTGCATCTCTAGAGTCCCCGAATCTCCAAAAAGAAAAAAAATGAGTACATACTCAACTGAAATGTAACCCAAATAATAGACAAGCCTTCTTGATCAGGATAATGCCTCCAAGTGGATCAGAGATGATTAAAGCCGGAAAGCAGAAGAACATAGCATTAAAATTATTTCAGTAGCACCTTCAGTAACTCCTTATAAAAGGTTATTCCTGCAGGCATCTGAATTGTAGCAGGCATTCACAGAAACATTTTGCATTTCAACATGCATAAATCATCAAAATATGCAATGAGAAAGAAAGAAAAAGAGCAAGGAGGGAGCAAGAGAGGGGAAATAAAACCCCAAACCAGCTCCCCTTCCCACCTACATCCCCTCCACCCCCCAAATCCCAAGAACACAAAAAGACCTCAGGGCAAAAGAAGCCCAAGTGAGTCCTAGGGAGTTGAAGGGCTATATGGGAAACCTTCTAGCAAAAGTAATTCTGCTGGTTTCAGGAGAAGGCAATTCTTCCTTCAGGGCATCAAGAACAAAAGAAAAGACTTCTTTTTCTTTTTTTTAAATGACAGTTTGTCATCTTTCTCTTCAGTTTTCAAATGTGGAAGGAGTTGTCATTTCCATCTTCCCCATGAGCAATACTCAAAGCTACTAGGAGGAGGAGAAGGAGGAAAGTTAGCTGACATAAATAAAGGTTTTAAAACTTAAATCGTGTTGATGTCCCATTGTTCCTGAAAATTCAAAACAAAGGAAGCAAGAGAAGTCTGGAAACACCCTCTGTCTATAGATATAGAGCTGCAAACATGCAACACAACAGAATGGGCAAGGGAATAGTTCTTCAGCAGAGTTTGAGTAGGAAGAGCCTGGCCTGTGCATGATACTGGATCCCAGATGCACTCCAAGTTTGGTGTTGCCTACAAACTTGCTGAGGGGGGCATTCTGTCTCCTTCTTTAGGTCATTGACAGATATGTTAAGTAGGGCAGTTACCAAGACAGATCTCTCTGCTGTTCCTCTTCATTTGGCCTCCAGATTGAGAACAACCCATTAATTGCTTTTCAACTGTCAAAAGAGATTTTTACCTGTTTGCCCACCCTTACAGCCCATAATGTCATTACAATGATATTGTGGGAGAATCCGCTCTCCTTTCATCTGGAAACCCAGCCATGTTATTATAGAAGGCCATCAGGTCAGGTGGGTCTCATCTCTTCCCACTTACCCTATATCATCAAAGATACGGTTTTAAAAGCCCTATCAATAAAAAAATCCCTACTGACAATGCCAGCTGTGGATCTGCAGGATCTACCACTTTCTCCCCAGGCCCTTCCCACTCACTGGCAGAACCAAGGAGAAAACCACCAGGGACATTGCCTCCAGATTCATACAGTCACTCCAGACACACTCCAGCTCTTCCTGGCCATATTGTTGGTGCCCATTTGAAGAAGGCGTGGGGGATATAGTCCAAGGGCTGGATACACCTCGACAGCCCTTCTGGCCTGTACACCTTATCTAGTCCTATTCTTCACCTCTGGCTGACATATCTCTTGCTTCTCTTCCACAAGAAAAGTTATTGTAAAGCAGGTAATCTTTAGAATGACCCTTCTTCCCTAGGACTCACATCTAGTCTGAACCTTTTTTTTTTATTGGCATTACCTGCCAGTTCTCAGAACATACTAAAAATATAGGGGTTTTTTCCTTTTTTTCCTGTAACATGAGTTTTCATTGCCTGTTTTTTAGGGCAAAATAACAAGACTACATGATCTGGATGACTGATCTCATGGCACATATTTCAAACTTGTACCAATACTTCACAGCTCCTCTGAATCCAGTACATTCATTGAATAAATAGAAATAAATAAACAAACCTGAAAAAAAGTTGAAGACACCATCTGCTCAGAGCCATTCAGCAAAGAGAAAAACTGTCGACATTCAAGAAAAGGCATCACAACGAATAATTCCTACAGCTCTGCAAGGGAGAGCACTGCATCATTTGCTCTGCTCTGACATGTAACGCATGTGTTGGTCTCTGGTCTGTCAGTCCGTCATCTAAAGTGAGCTGTGCTGCCTTGTCCTCATGTCTCCAGGAATTCATACAGCAGAATTTTAATAAGATAATTAAGAGAAGAGCCACTTTTTATCCCTAAGAAAATACCAGTTCATCATTTGCAGAATTTTCCTCAGTAAGTTAGGTCACCAGCTAAAGGAGATTATTTCTTACCTATGTAAGAAATATACCCCTGTGACCTGGATATGCTTCTTGATTTGTGGCAGAGAAGGTAATTTTTTTCACTTAAATTACCTTAATGCTGAAGGCTGCTTAACTTCCCTTGTTTGGAAAGCAATGTAGCTACCTTTAAGGGACTGAGACCATACATCAGCTGTTCATTCACTTCTGTTAAGTTGGTTGAAAAACTATCAAAGCTTTCCATAAGGTGAACTTGTCAGCTGAGGATCCAGTTCATCCAGGTGATGGGACTGAAACTGGTGTTAGTGAAAATGGGCTTTCCTGCTGTCTGGAGCTGTAGGGGCAGTGGAACATGCGTGGGTCAGTTGTAAGAGTTAAGATCACACATTCTCAGACTCATTCTGAGCCACTGCAGGAGTCTAAGGCAGAATATTCTTCAGCAATTGCTGCCCTTATTCCTCCTCTTCTCAGCAGTGAAAAGCCTCAAAAGCAGTAAGTCATCTTTGAAGACTGCAAAAATGTTCCTGAACCTGGGGTAGATGCCCCTATCCTGGAAAGGAAAGTCCCAAAATCTCTTTGCAGAACTTAAAAGCTTTAATACAGAACTGACTCTTTGACCTTATGACCTGTTTCTGCCTTCATTAATGCTAATGATCTCAAGGCAGCACAAGGTCATTGGAAATGTAGTATATAAATTGTAAATAATCACAGTTGGCTTTAACTGTGCTGAAAAAATAGCAAATATTTAAATAGAAGCCTTCCAGGCAAGACAGTTCTTTAGAGAACTGCAAGCTCTTATGCAGCCAGCTGGCCATGCTTGCCAGAAAGGTAAGACAGTAGCTGGGAAGTATTCCTCAGACAGGGTCCTCACCGCAAAATTCTGTGTGAATGTCCATAGACTTCAGCGATCTCAGCCATCCCCTTTTTCAAATTTTTTTTCTTTACTATGAAAGATTTATGGCAAGTAAAAAGAGAATCTCACCAATGTGAGTTGCTTTACACCAAGTCATTGGTTTCACAGCCTCATTCAGCTGAGAACCCAATTAATCCTTGTCACCAGGGAAGGAGGCTGCCTCAGGACACATACAGTCCTGCAAAAGAAATTAGGCACATACTGCTGCTGGGAAAGTTCTGGGAAGAGGTGAAGGGGATACCCAAGTACACCTTGGGAGTTTTCAGGTGTTCAGTCTTCCTTGGAGGAGTGGGACCATTAGAAGCACTCAGTCGCTGTTTCTGCAGATGACACAGCGTAGTTTTTTTGGCTGGCTCTTACCTGAGAATGTTCAGTTTGGCTGTGTAAGAAGGAAGGAAAGCTTGAGGATCAAGGAGTCACCTTGGCACCCACTGTACAGAGACAAGGTCTGATTCAGGGTCTCACTCTGGTTTTACCCCAGTTACAGTGACACTGCTTAATTCCACTGGGAATATTACAGGATGAAATCAGGACCTGATGGGGATTACTCCTGATTTATATCAGAGCAAATTCACTAACTGCTTACTGCCTTTCATTGTGTTTTTTAATATCATTTAATGCTCTGAAATCAATGCTTGCAGGGACTGACACTTCTGTTACAGCATTAATATTGTTTTCCATCATCATGTCCGGGGTTTGTCTGCAGAGGAGAAGGCTATGGAGTGAGGTTCTGCCCAGCAACAATACCTCTAGGTGAATACAACATCTGGTGGCACCTGTTCGTGCCCACCTGGGATTTGCTAAATTCCTTTCTGACCCTAAATCCCCAGCAGCTGGAAAATGCCCACTGGTACTGTGCTTCTCCTGGAGTCACTGACAGACCAATTTTCTGAGAGCAAAACTGTCCTGCTGAGGACCTGTACTGGAGTCAGCTGGGCTCTCAATGATTCTCCACACTGTACCCCCCTTGAGGAATAAAAAATAAGACAACTTCTTGTAGTTCACTCTGAGCATATTTGCATTCTAATTATACTAATCTTGATCTGAAAATGAAGAAGTGGTTATTTTGTTTTGGTCTGGTTTTCTTCCTGGAGAAGGGTTTCTCCAACAATGGGTCAATATAACAATCACTCGTTTTTAGAGTTGGATGATATTCAATGCAAACAGATAAACTGGAAGGGCTGGGTCACAGAAAGTCCTAAGAAGGGCTTGATAACAACACTTCAAAGGGGGAACACTATTCTCCCCCGGAGGGGAAAGTTTGACAAATTATGTCTGACCTTTAAGTATCTTTGAACAATATTATTATGCATAATCTTTCATTCTTTAGCCTTTATGCTTCAGACAGAGCTCTTTTTTTTGACAGAATACATCCCCTTTCCAGTAGTCTCTATATTTTCAAAGTTCAGTGGCACATTAACATTTACAGAAAGTTTTTATCATTGTAGGAAAAGTTTGAATGCCAGAATCACTGTGGGATTAACTAATTAATATTTTGAAAGCACTTTGATGCAGGAAAGTGCAAAAGGAAAATACACTTTTCTATTTTTGAGGAAATTAGACTTCCATTGTGCAGATTTTCAATTTAACTTAAAGCCAAAAAGGTCCCAGTACAGGACTCAGCTTAGTCATGCTTTTGCATTCAAATCTTTTCAATAGAGTGCTCAAACACAGCTGGATGTTGTCTTGAATTAGGACTATCCTAAACAAAGAGAACAGCACACAGAAATTCCCCTCCTGGACCAGTAAAGCTAACATCAACAGAATGAGAGATACTGAACTTTCATAATGAATCCTTTATAAATGCATTGCCTTAGAATCATAGATTCACAGAATGCTTTGAGCTGGAAGGGACCTTACAGATCAAGTTCCAACTCCCCTGCCATGGTCAGGGACATCTCTCACTAGACTAGGTTGCTCAAGGCCCCATCCAACCTGGTCTTGAACACGTCAAGTAAGGGGTCATCCACCACCTCCCTGGCAACCTGTTCCAGTGCCTCCCCACCCTCATAGTGAAGAATTTTTTTCTAATATCCAATCTAAATCTACCCCTTCCAATGTAAAACCATACCCCCTCATCCTATCACTACACGCCTTTCTCTAATTATATTTGTGGCCCTCCTCTGGACCCATTCCAACAATTCAATGTCCTTCTTTTATTGGAGACTCCAGAACTGGACACAGTACTCCACTCTATTCTCATGAGGGCAGAGTAGAGGGGCAGAATCACGTCCTTTGACCTGCTGGCCATGTTCCTTTTGATGCAGCCCAGGATACAGTTGGCCTTCTGGGCAGTGACCATGCATTGTCGGCTCATGTTGAGCTTCTCCTTCACCAGCACCACTAAGTCCTTCTCTCCAGGGCTGCTCTCTATCATCTCCCAACCTGTATTGATGACTAGGATTGCCCCAAACCACGTGCAGGTCCTTGTTGAACCTCATGAAGTTCACATGGGCCCACTTCTCCCTCTTGTCCAGGTACCCCTGGATGAAATCCCATCCTTCCAGCATTTCAGCACCACTCGGCTTGGTGTCATTGGCAAACTTGCTGAGGGTGCACTCAACCTCATTGTGAATGTCATTGGTGGAAATACTAAATAAGATCAGGCTTCATCACTGCTGCAGAGCCAAGGAAGCCCTCAGAAGAGAAGTCAGTGGTAAATGTTATCTCCAAATGAAGGTACTCACCCAAGATAAAGATCGTACAAGACGTGAGAGCAACAAAGGGAATAGGAATTGAAATACATGGGTAATGAGCATGCCAAATGGTACCATCTCAGAAAATATTCAGTTCCATAATATCAAGTAGATAAATATTAAATGTAACTAAGAAGCTGTTCTAGAGGCCAAATAGGGGTTACATATGTCTCTGTGGACAGACTTGATTCTGTCTCCATGGAGAAGTTAAAGTAAGTTTTCTGCATGGAATAAACTAACTTAGATGTAATGCAAAGAGCTAGTCAGAAAAAAATTGCTGGAATGAACAGCAGTCCCGTGTTTGCCTTGGCTAGTTTGGATCTGATGATGAAGATTTCTTTGCAAAGCCCAGATGGCAGTGAGGAGTGAGGGACTGTCCTGGTTTCATCAGAGATAGAGTTAATCTTTCCTAGCAGCTGGTAGATGCTGTGGTTTGGATTAGGATGAGAGCAACATTAATAACACATCGATGATTTAGTTGTCGCCAAGCAGTCAAGGACTTTTCAGCTTCTCATACTGCCCTTCTAATGAGAAGGTGGGGGGATGCTCAAGAGGCTGGGAGGGGACACAGCCTGGGCAGCTGACCTCAACTGGCAAAAAGGATATTCCCTACCATATGACATCATGTTCCATATATAACTGGGGGATGGGCCAGGAGATGGATCAGCTTGGGTTCTTGCAGAGCATTGTGTTCTCCACTTGTTCATCACTTGTTTTGTATAATAATTATTGTGACAATCATCATCATCCTTCTTTAGTTTTGTCCTGTTAAATTGCCTTTATCCTAACCCGCAAGTTTGTTTTTTTTCATTTTCCATTTTTAATTCACACCCCCAACCCACTGGGAGGGGACCAGCATGCGTTAGAGGAGGGGAAATGGCCCTGAAACTGACGATTAAGAGAACAGAAATGTATATTCTTTGCATTTAAAGCTTTTGTCTTAAGTAGCAGTCATTTGCCTTAGGTTAGCTAGTTCTGTGAGAGCAGAGGACCAGCATCTATACCAGACCTACAGCACGAACCTCAGTAATGGACAGGAGCAACAGTAAATGCCTGGAATGGGAAGGACAGTAAGACCCACCCCAGAGGGATCAGAGCAAGAGGAGCAGAACATTTTCAGAGTGGCTTCATAAAGCTTTGGAAGGAGGAGGTGGTTGTTCCATTTTAATTTGGCTTGTGACAAGAGCTCTTGAATCTAGTGAATGAAGCATGACAGGTGACTGGAAATTGAAATCAGATAAATTCAGTCTATTAAATAAGCTGCTGTTTTCCAGAGGGAAGGTGGCCTTTACCCCATGCAGCTTCTCGATGCTCCTGGTGCAGTCTTCACCACTGGTGCAAAGGTATCTCAGGAAGCTGTGCTTCACAGTAGTGAATTCAGTGCAGGTCTCTCTTTACAGGGTGTCACATTAAACAATCTGTCTTTTTAGTAGCTAAAACTTCAATTACTGTTTTCCAACATCTCCAGAAGACACTGTTAGTAACACCTCCTTCAGATCTCTTTACAATT
This sequence comes from Zapornia atra, assembly GCA_013400835.1. Classification (NCBI taxonomy): domain Eukaryota; kingdom Metazoa; phylum Chordata; class Aves; order Gruiformes; family Rallidae; genus Zapornia; species Zapornia atra. The sequence continues at coordinate 93,272 of VZTU01015143.1, forward strand.
TCCTTCCATTTCTGATCACACACCAGCTGAGGAGCCAACTGGACACTAAACTCTGGTGGAGGTTTTTTAATCTCCTTCCATATAAATTCCAGTAAAGTTTTAGAAAATTGAATTTACAAAATCTTTAGTCACATTTGAATTCCTCAGCATTTGTTTTTAAGTGCCATATAGCTCATAAGTGCTCACTACCTAGAAGCACTTTGTCCTCCAATAGCACTATCTGGTAACAAAATTTAATTACTAGAAAAAATTCCAATTTACCTTTTGATTAGACTTCTGTTTAATCACCACCTTTCAAGAACTCTTCTGGGAAATATGTTACTTACTACAGTAAAAGGGAAGTGAAACACCACTGCAATTTAATAGTGACCAATAAGGAATGAGCTGTTTCCATGTGTTGTTAACACACTAGTATTGTTCTTAACCTTTAGAAAAATCAAGTTATCTGCAATTAGGCATAGCTAGTCATGTAAGCCTGCAGGGCTAGCCTAATGATTTGCCTATCAAGGATCCCCAAAGGAATCTGTATTCTTGTTCTTGATCTCTGATACAGTGCATTAAAAACTGACTTCCTTACATCTGTTTGCTCACCATTAGATTTTCATTCATGTGGGTCATCTCCCTGCATTGGAAAATATGAAGTTGAAAAAAAGGAAAGAAAGATAAGCCAATTTCTTACTGACACAGTAAGTAAGCATGAGTACTGGAGTTTGCATCAGTGCTTGTGCATTGCAATGCGTTGAAATGCCTTCTAAAAACTGAGTTTGTCAGAAGACATTAAATAAAATTATTAAACAAGAAGAGACTCAAGAATTTGGGCAGGTATTTTTTAAAGTAGATATTTGGAGAACTGAATATGAGATATTCTACTACATTTCACTGGTATAAATGTCTTGTCAAAACCTGATACCTAACACTTCTGTGGTTTTTTTTCCATCAAAGCTATATTTAAGCATTAAATACTTCATTCTGCTTATTGGAACAACAGTTACCAACTTATATGCAGTGCAAGATGCCATGACTGGAGCTTTTTGCAGACAGCACAGGTTGAACCTCACCACGGCCTGTTTATAACATCGCAGTTCTGCAATATAGAGGATGGGATAGTGCCCTACTACAGTCTGCCAGGGGCTAAATTCCCTTGCAAAAGTAGTTACCCATAGTTTTATTATAATGAAAAATAAGAGTATGACAAAAATTCTCTAATTTTAGATCTTTATTTTGTATTTTTGAAATGTGCATTGTGAACATAAAGATAAGAATCATCATCAACAATATTTAAGATTGTCAGACTAAGCACAGAAGTTTTAATATATGTCCATATATTATTTTCTAGTTCTGTGGTGAGTCTCTGAGCTGAGGCTAAATTGCTGGCTTGGGGGTTGTCTTGCAGATTTTGAAAGTGAAAGCAGAACCTCAACTCTGGAGAAAAATTTTTTGCATGTGAGGAAAACCACTGTGTTGGTTTAGTTCTAAGCACAGAAGCAACATCCATTCTTATTTCTGAGAAAGGTTAAATTTACTTGAGGAACATACATTGGGAGAAAAATAAAGATGAGCATAGACTAAATATCCAGGTACTTGGTGTTCAAGGAGAAAACATGGATGATCTTTCTGACATCTCACTTTCTGACTTGTCTCACTGGATCAGACTGCAGTGGTCTTTTAACAGCATTTGCAAGTTGCCAAGTGATGAGAATTTCTCAAATTTTCATAAAACAAGAGAAGCTTGAGATGCAACTGTCTGAAACATGACAGGTATCTTTATTCTTGCTCTGAGTCATACAATCATAGGATCATAGAATTGTCTTGGTTGGAAGAGACCCTTTAGCTCATTGAGTACAACCATCAACCTGGCATCCACTACTAAACCATGTCCCTCAGCACCACATCCAATTGTCTTTTAAATACCTTCAGGGATGGAGACTCCACCATTTACCTGATCAGCCTGTTTCAATGCCTGACAACCCCCTCTGTGAAGAAGTTTTTCTTGTGTTTGTCATGCTGGACATCTTTAGCTCAGCATAAGAAGGTTATATAAAAATTATGTGTACACCTAAAAGTATGAAGCAATTATTTATTGGCTAACAAAGACAAAAGATATCTGGGATTTAAGGAGCCTGGTGACACTTACTACTCCACAAAGCACCCCAGAGCCTTTGCTAGTCGGGCAGGAGGGGAAGGGTTGGTCCCTGAAGCTCCAGGGCTTTGTCTTTAGTGGTGCTGCTTTGCCATCTCCTGTTGATGGAAAATCATATGACAATGTTGACCAGGTGGTTCAGCCTGATGATCCAGCTCTCTGAGCCTCTTCATGGAAGGAGGCTGGAGAAGAACTTAGAGGGAAGGATTGTCTATGAGGCATGGAGCAGCAGTGAGACAGCTACAGACCCACTGTCCTCAGTCCCTTTTCTTTTCCCTTTTCCCTATGTAATTCCACATGTAATATTCTTTGCAGAGGCAACATTGTGAACTTTACTATTAAATTATTAAAATTTGTCTTTTCTGGTTATGGCATGGCTGCATCATTATTACAGATATTAAATGTTTATTTAAATATAACAGTCCTTTCAGTATTTGGTTCCCCAAACAATGAGACTAGAGGCCTACTGAACTTGACAGAAAGAACAGAGGAGGTGTCAGAGTTATATCTGACTGTATCAGTTCATACCAGAGATGGCAAACCTCCTTCCCCTCACCAGCACAGTTGCACTTTTATGTTCTCCAGACATTTTTATGAAGAGATGGAGCCCTTACTTGCTCACTTTGGACCTGACTTTACAAAACACTTACAGCCTTCTACAAAGTGCTGTATTTTATTACCAGGGTTTTTCCCACTGTAGCTCCCCAGGACATCTTTTTATGGCAGGAGATATGTGGAATGAGGCTGCCAGAAATTAGGCACACAACAAACAAGAGACTTTTCTTGCAGGTGGTATCGCATTTGAGAGGCAGAACTCTTCACCATGAGTTATGGACAGTAAAAGCTTACATGACTTCAAGGAGAGGCTGGAGATGTTCACAGAAGAGAAATCACTGAGAACTCTCAAGTTCACAGAAACTACTCACAGCTCAGGAACTGCCTGAGCTGCAAACAGTAATGGATTGGAAGAATGATCAGAAAAATGCCATCTATGTTTGTTCTGCTCCCACACAATGCCCCAGTCACTACTACTGGAAAGCAGATGGTTTGACCCACTGTAGCCATTCTTACCATTCAAATAAGCAAAACCACGTTTACCTGCTAATGGCAAAGTACCAATCGTACCATTGCATGTACTCTAATTTTCTTTCCCATTAACTTTTTAACAATGGTGAAATTAATTAGACTAAAAAAGAAATATTTATACGAAGCATAGAACAGGCATTTATCTGGTTAAAGGTATAGACTATTAGCATATTTCACTTTTTGATCTCTACCTTTTGTCAAGATCTGTAATGGCTCGCTCTGCATCATCTTACACTAGGCCATCACTGAGGTCTCCATTTGTGCTCCTATTAAGCTTGGCTTCCTATTTAATTGTGGATAAAGTCAATGCCCAATCTGATTCAGTTCAAACAGCACAGATAAAAGAAGTCAAGAGCCTGGGTCTGTCTTTCATAGGCAGTTCTGATGTGTTTTTTTCTGTCTGCACTCCCTGCAACCTGTAGAGGCACAGGGAAATGGCACGCTGCTTCTTGACTCCATCAGCCTGGCTTCCAAAACCTGACCTTGACAGTGAGAGAAAAGGGAAACTAAGAGTTTTAGCAGCCACCAGACCTGCAATAACCTGAATCAAAAGACAAAGATGTGAAACGATCTAATGCATATGAATATGCCAGCAAAGCTTGGATCTAAAAAAAAAAAAGGTATGGGCCAAAATTTGACAAAAACTATTAAAACAGCAATTCTGAAACAGGTGCCTCTGCTATGTATGCAGCATATGATGATGTGTATAAAAATGCTATGAACTGTCCTCAGATGTCTGTCAAAAAATGAGTCTTTAAAAGTTGAAAAAGAAACTGCTTTAAAATAGCTTTAAGTGAAAAAAAAAATGTTTGGAAATTTATTTAATGAGGCAGTTTCTGAAGTACAGCACAAAACAAAGATTATATAATGGGTGTCAAGATAATAAATTGTACTTAAATTCTTCTCACGCTTCTGAGTCATTTAGCCTGCTGTCCTTTTGAGCTGTCACTTGAACAAAAGCATCTGAAATGAACTAATTTGGTAACTTATCTCATTTGTCTTCTTTGGGAAACATTCCTTTTCTCCAGAAGTCTCTAACAACAGGCTAAAAGGAGAGACAAATATAAGTGAAATGCCAATAAGACAATTAAGTTTTTGAGATGTCTATTCTAGGCACAGTTGCCACATACCACATACCTTTGATATTCAGCTGAGAATGTAAAGAAAAGCCATGGAAGTTCTCTCTCTTAATGGAGAGTCTTTGAGAATCAAACAACACAACTACAACACAGCAAAACGACTATGTTATGAAAGAATACCCAAACTGGGTTGCCTATCAGATGCCATGCAGCTGCCTTAGAGTGACTTGCCCCTGAAGCATCATGCTCTGCTTACAGCATTTGTCCTGCCCCCAGTACCTAGATTTAACTCTCCTAGGATAAACACACATGTATCTCTGTGCAGGATTGAATGACACAAAGAAAAGAAAAAAAAAGAGAAAAGTTAAAACTCGGGCTTATTATACAGTTTGAAAGAGGGACTGTCCTCCTGGCAGATCAGCACCTCCTCAGCAATCACTCCAAGCTGGGCTCCCCCACAGATACTGTTGCCAAATTGCAGAGCGAGTTTCATCTTTAGGTGCATCCACTCTCTGCCCACACCATGATAAATGCAATTATTTCCTCTCCTCTGACCTATGAGGCTGGAAATACCTTGAGGCCAGCAGCACTCTCTTGCTATAGGATCGTGGTTACCACTCTGGTACTGAACTCTCAGCAGGAGGCTCCTAGTGCCATGTAGCACAAATAGATAATAATGAGTGACATCTCTGATGAGAGACCTCTTCAAAAGTGTAGGGAGGCTGCCAGGCTGATCCTGTCTGAAGAGATGAGTGCTGTAACTTACCCATTTTTACTTACATTCGTATAGAACCCGTGATTGTATCTCAAACAATTATTTGTTATTCTTGAGGATTTCTTTTCTTTGCAATCTTTAGATTAAGACAGACACTTAAAGGGAATCAGATAATGCTTCCTTCATTATCCAGCCTGGATACAGCCATACTTCCAGCATGGAGTACAAGGTTTAACAAATGAAGATGTATATGAAAATTGCATGAAGTCCTGAACCTCAATGAGATTTTTAGAGGGGGCATTGATATGTCAGACTCACTAGCAAACAAGTAGACCTTGAGCTCAACACAATAGATTAATTTCAGAATAGATCTGAAATCAGGAGTATTTGCAGGGACAAATCTAGCATCTGGACTAAGGTGCTCTGAAATGTAGCAGGTCATAAACCAATCAAAATGAGATTAGTGGAGATTTTAAGAACTCACACTAATATGTAGAGGATTATTTGGCAACATTTATCATCCACAAAAAGATCTTGTGAAAACATGTAACAATATTCTCAAACACAGTTGCTATCATGCTGTTTTAAAATGAAACAAGATATTTAAAGCTTTAGCTTTGGTAGGAAAATTTAAACAGAAATTGGTTGATTTTCTGAGTCTCAATCATGATTTTTGAATACTTACAATACTTTCCTATTGTGTCTACAGCCATGGAGTAAAGCTGAAGTGTACTAAACCAGTCAAAGCTACTTGCTTACAAATAATTCAAACTTGTTCACAAACAAGCAGAAAACAAAGAGAAATCCATTATGAACATGAATAGATTAATATATGTTTAATATTCAGGATGTTCCTATTATTATCAACAGTAATCAAAAAACATGGGTGAATAACATCTACTTGGATAGAAATAAATAAAATAATGATATAACAATAGCAGATTTTATATAAAAGGACTTCATAGACATCTGTGTTAGCTTAAAAAAAAAAACAAACCAACAAAACCAAATGGATTTGATAAAACACTAGCTAATATAAAAAGGAAAAATGAGCTTTTTGGGTGGAATTAATCTTGCCTAATTTGAACCATTTAAACCATTTAAAAGTTCAACCATTTAAACATTAAGGATCTCATTTCAAGATAAGTGTCTAGTTTCCTGTGTAGGCAGTGTTATAGCCAAATTTAATTAATCTCACCTATTTTAAAAACACTTTAGTGTGGGATGCTTTTGAGACGCTTTGGCCTCTCTGTAAGGGAAGTTGAAACCACTGCCTTACACTATCCATATATATTTTGGGTACTTAAGATTAGTTGAGATGGATTTCACTCTCACAGGGTGAAAAATTATGAAAAAAATAAAGTCAATGCAGATTTAAGAATGATGATGTTGCAGTTTGGTGTAACTGCTGCTTCAGTGGCTCTTGTAGGCTGCAGTTACAGCTTTCTGCAAGCCCCATGTTCTGAAAAACACTGGTACATTCAAGGCCAAATTTGAGACCAAGCCTATCAGAGCTGGTCATAGCGCCTCTGTGAATCACATATAGGAGAAAAAAACTGCTGGCAGGCACACTTTGCCACCGGAGCGGGAGTGAGAAGATGTAACAAGCTGCACAGATTCCAAGGCCAGGCCCGGAGGAGGGGGGGGATGAAGAATGTGAAGAGAAAGTTTCCCCTGCAGCTCGTGGTGGAGTCCATGGTGAAACGGGTGTCCCCCCGAAGCCCATGGATGAGGACGGGGAGCAGAGACCACTATGCCCTGTGAAGATTGATCCACGCCTCAGCAGGTTTGCCAAGGGACTTGTGACTTTGCGGGTGACCAGGCCGGGGGGTCTGGACCCGGACGTCAGCACCCTATGGAGGGGAGAGTCCTGCTGAGAGGCCTGTGGTGAGGGGATGACTCCCCGATAGAGAGGACTCACGCTGCAGAAGGTCGTGGACACGACTCTCGCGTGGGTGGGACCCCACGGTGCCGCAGGGGAAGGGTGTGTGTATGTGGAATGCCCCCCCCCCCAGCTGAGATGGAAGACAGCTTGGGAGGAACGGACTGAAACCCCTCACTCTCCATTCCCTGCCCCCCCTGTACTGCGAACGGGAGGGAAGAAGGGAGCGAATCTCTGATTAAAGTCATGAGTGCGAAGAGGCGAGGGGTGGGGGGAGGAAGTAGAAGTGATAATATCTGGGGAAGAAAAGCAGCTTGTTGGGAATCACCGGAACCCCACTGCCCATTCCCTGCCCCTCCCCACGCCATGTTGGGGGGGGAAGAAGGGAGTAAAATCGGGATGAGTTTTAAGTTTGCTAAGAAGGGAGGGGTGGGGGGAAGGTGCTTGAAGACCTGGCCGCTTCTTATCTCGTTCCGGTTCACTGGGTGTAGTAGTTGTAGTAAGTAGTAATAAATCACCTTTTCTTTCCTTTATTCTGTGCTGCGTCTGTTTTGCCCATTGCACTAATTGCAGAGTGAGCCCTCTGTCCTTATCTCAAGTCCTAAGCCTCCTAATATTTATTTTCTCCCCCTTTTCGGCTGAAGGGGGGAGTGAGCGAGCGGCTTGGTGGGGATTTGGCCTTTGATTAGGGCCAAAACCACCACAGATGAAAACAAGAAAAGCAAGTTAATGACATAAAGTTACATAAAAGCTTTTCTTACAGTTTTAAATGGTTTTTGAAGAGCCTTAGAGGGCCTGTGTTTTAGCACCATAGTAATGTAGACAGCCTCTTCCTCTGAAGAATTTCTAGAATGTCCACCTTTCTCTTGCATGTAGTGAATTTAGGAATTTTTAGGAGAAATGATCTATTGGACACTTAAGACTTAGAAGTCCATGTCAGGTGTTGAAGTTTGAAGGGTGGATTAGACCTTACAGCTTTGAAACAATTTTTGGAGAAAAAAAAATTACAAATCACAGAGAATTAAATAAAAAATGCATTATGTTTTTGTCAAAATTAAGTTCTGTCAAGCAATCCTGATTTTTCTTTGAATTTCTTAAATTAAATATAGTAGTTGTTTGATAATAAGAAAATCATAATGAAGCCAAAGAATAAGAGATATGAATGTAACATGGGTGAAGTGTAAGTATAAGGTAGGTAAGGTAGGTAAGGAACTGCTAAAATACAAGGTCATGTGCTTAAGGACTTATAAGAAGACTTTCTGAAGGAATAAAAACTTCATCACCTGGACCTGAATGGGGCAGAGAAGAGGTGAAATGTGAACATAGCTATCTTCTGAATTACCATGGAGAAGTAGACATGAAAAAAGTACAGGTATTCCTAAGATATGTTGGGTGAGGTATTTCCAGCAGAGACTACTAGCTTGTTTTACCTGCATGGCAGGGTGAAGCTCAGTGTAGGTAAAGAAATGTTAACAACTTTTGTGAGAAGCATCAATGCTTTTTGTGGCTTTTTAAGAGACTTCCTGTGGTGTTCTGAACATTCCTCTGGTCACCCCTTGGCAGTGCTCAGGGTGTCCTCTGGAGTAGGAAAGCTTCATTGAAAGGAATTACTAGTGACCCATTTATAAACGCACTAAGTGATAAACACATTTAATAAAGGGTTACTTAAATCAAAACACAGTATTGCAGGAAACAAATGAACAAACAAACTGGAACCAAACCCACAAATGGATACACACTGAGCAGAAATGCATTTAGGATCAAAATAATAAAAATTAAAATGTTCCCTTATCATTATTACATGTGATTAACGAGACTTTCAATAGAAAACAGCTAACTTCTGGAAAAGATAATGATGATACAATGCAAGCAGGGGTCTTTACTCATTTAGGAGCTTCCTTCCAGTTCTCTGTTGCAAACACATCCACTACTGACAAAAAACAGTGTAGAAGAATGGTTTAGGAGTAATAGGCTCTTTTCTAGAACATTTTACTAGAATATTTTTAAAGATTCTACAGAAAGACTCTCTTTAATTCGATTTGTGGAGGAATTAACTGAGGCACATGCAGGAAAAATGGCCTCCCTTAGTTACCCACCAGGTCTGTAGAAGATAGAGTAAGTTTCTTTAGTTCCCGTACAGCAGGCTGTCTGCAAAACAGCAATGACTTCCTGCGGCTGGAAATGAGGATGAAAGGAGTTAACTTTTTTTTTCCCTGTTAAAAATAGCTGTTCATAAGCAACAAGCTTATAATTCAAAAAAGATATGTACCATGGCAATTTTCCTTTTGGATATTGCTATAAAAGAGTAGGGCAGTTTCCAGGTGAATTATGCCTCTTTGGACCTAGGTTAGGTCTACAGGTGTGAAATGGGGTGTGGTTCAGACAGCAATAAAGTAATAGAGACCTAAGTTCATCAGTTCACACAAGGAAGTATAATATTGCAGCTGACTTGCTTTCAAATTTGAGTTAATGCCTAATGTAGTCCTGCCCATGAGCAAATCATGTAACTGTCTTCCCTTGAGCTGATCACATGTGGGTGTCTGCCCTGGATACCCTTAAACGTGTAAGTCTAGAGACAGTATGGTTGGGGTTATGTGTAAACAGAGCCTTAAAATCATTAAGACCATTGTGACACTTCCTCTGTTGAATTTGCATTATTCAAACAATCTGCCCTAATACTAATTTTTCAAAAGTTTGCCTTAGCAAGCAAGATTGACAGTGAAAAGGAAAACATTAGTCACAAGCTGAACAGAAGTTATTTACTCTGAATTTGTTGTGTAGATGTGCTGTCTTTTCATATTAGCTGTATTGTAATTGCCTCTAATTCAGTGTTTCATCTGTGTTTGCAAAAGTGTATTCATTCCAATAGACTATTTCATCAGTTTCAGTGACAGACTTCACAGAATCACAGAATCACTTACATAAAAATATTTCTGTTCACCCAAACAAATGGAAATTCATTATAAATGACTTTATTATTTTGTTAACAAGATGATGCCAAGTATAAAAGAGATTATCCAGTAGGTTATATATATTTATTAGATACTGCTGGATGGCTCTCACCCTTGATAAATTTGCAGGTTTAGAAATTAATCCATTTTACTGAATATAAGCAAAATGTTTACAAACATAATAAAGCACCAATCTGTAGCCTAAAGTGCTTGAATTAGTTTTACAGCTTTGAGACGTAAAATCTAGAGTATGTATATCGTTAACATGGGAAATTTGGATTGGGTCATCAAAAATTCTGTATTTTTAACTGTATTAATTCTTTTATATGAATAAAACAAGCAAGCTAATAATAAAGTCATTTCAATAATGTTGCTGCTTTATCCTCCAACAGTCTTATCTGAACAATTGCTGAATTTTCAGCTATCTTAATTATCCATTTCTTTAGCTTTAAGCCTTTCTGAGTCTCTGAGGAATGGCACGTAACTTGAAAAGGAATAAAGACAAAACTTCACAAAAATAACATCTAACATTTTGAGGAGATATCAAACACCCCAGAATCCATTAGCCACCTGGGTTGCTAAGCCTAACTTCAGCCTATAGTAAATTTCCAGAATCGAGACAATGTTGTTCTGCCATAAAAGGTACTGAAAAACCTAGTAAAGAAATCCAGATCCCCTTCCTATCTTTAGATGAAATGGTTGTAAACTTTGCTTGCTGTGAGGTTTAGGGCTGAAGAATGTAGCAGTCTTGACAGGTAGTATACTGGATATTAATTGTCCCCTGTGGATAGAAAAAGAGGTTTTTTACATTCTATTTTCTTCAACAATAGGGAACGATCCTCTAAATTTCTGCACAAATCGCGTTAGGACTAGCACTATGGTTATTGTTGAATAGTCTCATACTGTGGGAAGTGAGGCTGAGGATGTTAGATGACTTTTAGAGACAAGAAGGGATTGATACTGAGGTTTACATGGCACTCCGTGGTCCTTACAGCACTGTGGTACTCATACCACAATTTAATTATTCCCGGTTAGGGTTAAGGAAGCTGCAGGCAGGTAGCAGATTGTGGGACACAACTGACTATCCTGAGTTGTTCTTGCTCTTTCAATGTTATATGTCCTGTAACAATGCCAGTGGTCCTCTGGGCTTCAGCGTGTGTAGGAGTAGTGTCAGGTAGTTGTCATATCCCCGATTGACTGCAAAGAATCTACAAAAGCTGAGACTGTTGTAAAAGACCATGGAATACCAGTTAAAATCAACAATTCCTACCCTGAACAATATCTTTAAATCACTGTCTTCTTAGCCCATTGCACTCTCCATGGTCTTAAATACATCACATTTGTGACAGACTATTCAGATTTCGTGTCAGATTATTTGTCTGTTTTATTTTAATATTAGCTTAAATGTTTCTTTGCATCTAAACTGCATCATATATTATTACACAACAAAAAGTCAATAATTTAGTTTTCATAATAATAAAAAATAGACAATTGCATAGGGATGAATTTGTAGCAGAAATTGTCAGTCAGGTCTAAAATACCTTTGAATGCAGAATAGAGACACCCAATCAATTATGTCCTTAGGGAAAACACAGATACCTTGGATTTTTTGTATGCAAATGCTGTCAATACTCTGAGTCCTTCTTATGAACATACAATGATAACTGTGATTGTGAACATCTTTAGTTTCATTCTTATTCCCAGATGGAGAATCTCAGCACTCAGGAAAAGTAGTATCAATTTATAACTCTGCCTATAAAACTTCAAGTCCATGAACAAACAAATTGAGTTTGTATTAAGAATCTCATAATTTTGCCAAAGGATTTTTCTTGGAATGCAGATTTTATACATTTTTGCTGGGTACCTTCAAGCAGAGGATGTCTCCTTACTTCTTTGACTCTAAAAAGTAGCCTTTCACTTGGCTTTGCAACCCCACCAAAAAGAACAAATAATCCTTATATAGATACTTATTCTTAAACTAATTGATGTACTCGGTAGTGATTTACATTCAATAGAATCTTTTCACTCCTAAATACAAGATCTAGTCATTAATGTATTGGGAAGATCTTTGACAAGAATGTTGTATTTTTATGTCTTGTAATTTGGCTAGACTGTTTGAATTCCAGAATTACAGCCAAATAGTCCTCCTCTGTATGCCTGAGGCAGCTCTTGGAACACTTTTACATGAGGATAAAGGGTGTTTTTGGCTCCTTACCTGCCTGAATGATCCTGGCCTTTATCAAGCTGTCTCAGAAATGACGGCTCCTCTGTAAGCAATAAGAAAAGAATGCTTTCCTCAGCACATCATTCTGGTGTTCACTGACAACAAAGAAACCCTTCCTGTGCTGCAGTAGGATCATACAGAAGTGCCTGTTTCCCACCTCTGACTCCACCAGTAAGGAGGACTTATTAGCTGCTGAGATGTAGGTCTGCCCTCAGTTTTTCAAGAAAGTTATGTTGAAGTCTGGCCAAGCAGGTCTGGCTACTCTGGGCTCTGGTGAGTACTCTGTGTCTGGTGTTGTGCCAAATAATTTACATAACATCATGAGCTGGTACAGGTCTGGTCTCTTCTTTGCTGAAAAAAAGCCCCAAACAAAATGAACTTTTATCTCATAAAACTAGCATAATAAGTAACTAACCAGACCAGTCCACTCCAAAAGATACTGTGTGCATAAACAACTCTTTACTAATATTTTTTCCAGCTAAGATAACTTCATAGCACAATGACAACTGCAAACTAAGATATTTGAAAAAAAATGATGCCAAGTGTTGCTTGTTCCACAAGATGGAGGTCTTCCACAAGAAGCATCTGGACGATGCTCTGACTTGTCTCGCCCTGTGTGGACCCAGGAGTTGGGCTTGATGATCGTTATGGGTCCCTTCCAACTCAGGATACTCCATGATTCTCTGAATAAACTGCATGACCTCCATCAAGAGCTACTTCCAGGTGACTGTGAGAAGCACTGAATACCCAGGCAGGGTGTGAGCAGCAAAACCACGCTTTGTGCGGAGTAACCAGCTCAGAAAGATGTACCAATAAATCATGGTCACATTTCTAAGGCACGGATTCAGGTATCTAAAATGAAACATTTATTTTTGACAGTTTGGTCATAGTACTGGTTAATACAAGTAAACACGATCTGAAACCTTTGAAGAAAGCAGAGGAAAGAGGTAATAATAATTGAGAGCTTCTGGCTGGAATGGTGGTGCCTGTCCTGAGGGCAGAAATCATAATGCAGCAGCTCTGGACAGAGAGTGGGGAAAAATGCCCAGAGGACTGTGACAGGACTGTAACATAAGCACCAATGAAGGGGTGCAACAGTGGGTAAGGATCAGGTCAGGTGCATTCTGCCAACCCCGGTGCTGGAATATTGCGTTTGTATCGTATAAAAGACACTTTCATTATGCACCTCACTTTGTGAGGTGGAAAAGGGCAATAAGGGCCATCAATTGATTTTCCTGTCCCTGAAAATTGCCTCTGGGAGAGCATTTTCAAATGCCTTGCCTAGATGTCTGAAGATGATCTGGCTGAAATTAAGGGTTGAAATAGTCTTTGGTAACTGAATAAACAAAGAGCATAAATAAAAACCTCATTTGTGTGCACCAAAATGAGTACTTCTTCACTGTAGAACTTGTATCTTTTAAGACTTAATTTTAAGAAAATTATTTTTAATACTTTTTCCTTTTTATTTTTTTCCAAGTAAGTTATGTTTCATGTGGATGTTCATCCAAACTTAACTGATGGGAAAAAGTAAACTTTTCCTCAAAACAATGGGAAACCTTTGGTGAGAAAACAGCATTTCTGTTGTTTACAACAAGACTTGAAATCAGACTTTGATTCATAGAACAACAAAAGTGTCTATTATTTTTTCACTGTAACAGAAACTGAGACTCCCAAGGGGTTTTTTGATACCTTCCTGCAGTCAGGTATTGTTTTCCTGAAAGTTAGTTTGCATTTTAATTCCACCCATTCCTTTTATTACATCTAGATACACTCCTCTTAAGCAACTTCAAAACAAAACCCCCAGCGTTTCCAATATTTTTAATTCCAGTATGTCTAGTTAGCCTTTTGTTTTCCAACAGCCTTCTGCAAATTTGTCTTATTCTTCTGCAGTCTTTGATTTCTTCTACACACATATATTGTTTTTCCCGATGCAACCTATTAAGCCTTAATTCTTATTTTTTAATTCCCTCTATCTAGTTCTTTCTCTGTGCATATTGTTCTTGATTGTGAGGAAGTAAAATGCAGGATGGATGGAAAACTTTTGAATCAGAGTTTGCTCACAATCTGCTGTCTCAGAGCACTGGCAGAACTAATTCACATGTCTACCAAGAGCAAATAAATATCCCCTCAGCTACGCTCTCTTGCTTGCACTTAAGCTGCTTCGTACTGCATAAATTATTAAATATTAATTGGGCCAGAATCTGCCTATAATGTCGGATATCAAAGCACAACATTTGACAGGCAAATTGCTATTAGATCCCATGCTCATAGAGGGTATGTTGCCCTTGTTTTGGGCACCCTCAGTGCAGGGGAGGTTGGACTAGATGACCTTTAAAGGTCCTATCCAACCCAACACATTCTATGATTCTATGATAATGTTTATTCCTCTAGAATATCTACTGTTCTGGGCAGAAGAGTAAACCAGACACTACTACTATAAATTTCTGCTAGACAAGATTTAAACAAAGATGCTGCCTACGGCTCTGGGATTCCTCTGGGCAGGCCAATGATTTTTGCTTTAGTTCTGGGGGCTTTTCAGAAGCATATGGCTGCAGATATTCTCACCACTAGGAATGCTTCTGAATGTGCTCATCAAGGAAAGGAACACAAGGCCCCAGATACTTCCTGGGACAGTACTTGAGACTGTAATATATCTCTGCTAAACTACCTGATCTCAGTAAGAGAAACAGGAGTTCAGAGGAAGGCAGAAGGTGCATGCTTAAAACAGTGTCCAGTTCTCCCAGTAAAGTCATTTCAACACATGCTCAGATATGGAACATTTTAAAATTATTGACACATACAGATGTCTTTTGTCTTGGCATTGAAGGTCCTTTTCCCTGCACCCCTGTGTCACATCCCAGTCCAAAAAGGAGGGACAAGTGACTCATTCACTGATTCCCTTTGTTGGAATTGAATGATACAACATTTAAGACTGTAGGTAAACAAAGAATTTTATTCTATAGCTAGGCTCATTGGTAAATAATTGGGTTATTTACCAATTAGTCTTAAAGGAGTGGGAAAGGGAGAAAGGAAAAGAGGAAGAGGGAGAGAGAAAGGAGAGGGAAGAAAGAGAGAAACTAAGAAAAAAAGAAATTGAGAGAGATTGATCACCAGTCCAGGTTCCAGAGTTGATTTATCCAATGGGGTGTGGGCATGTCTCTGGTTTGCAGGAACACTTCTTTTCAGATTTTCTTCCCCCAGGTACACTCATCTTCCCCTTTTTGTGTTTACTGTATCAGTGTAACTCTCCCAGGGTAGCTTCATCTCATGTTTCACCCCTCCCAGGTGATGTGTAGAATGATTTGGGTGGAAAAAGGTCATATATGTTTATCATGTGCTCCTTTTAGCTCATCAGCATATCGAGGGATCAAATGTAATATTCATTTTACATTTAATGAAGCAAAAGTTCTCATTCCAGGCACTGTGGCCGTCAAAGTTCTGTGTAGACGCCATTGATCTGTTTATTCCATGTTCTCTAGACAAAACAGGAGCATGTTTCTGCTGCCATAAGGCTCCCTCCTTCAGTGTTTTTGAAGACAGTTTTCCCTGCTGCCACTGAAGTAGTTAAGCTTTCAGAGTTTTGCTCCAGAGGTTTTGCATCTTGCTTTGAGACATTCCTCAGACAAGCTCAGGGGATCTTAAAACCCTCTTGCCTTATCAAGTTTTGTCTCTTACTATTGTCCACACTCATTTGAGAGAATAGTCCTTCTCTTCCAGAGCACCACAAATCAGTGTTGGTATTCAAACTGTATGTTCGGATTGTTCTTCCAGTCAGTCCCTGACACTCTGAGCAACTAGAACTCTTTGAGAGCTCCAACACTCAGCAAATAGCCTCTGCCTTCCCCGACATGCCAGGTTGGACATGTGCCCATGTGCGAGAGGTTACCAACACCCAAGTGTGCACGGGGATGATGGGGCTGAGGTGAATGGCACAGGTACCGGCTGATGGTGTGTAAATAGTGTGGTGTATCACAGTTTAATTCACTATTTTTACTTCATATTACATGAACAAATGAAAATTTAGAGCACAAACAGAAAGTCACCAGTCTGGGGAAAGAACATCACCAGAAAAAGGATTTTTGGAGCCTGAAGTATTTTCCATAAAGTCAGGTTATATGACTGTAAGGTGATGAAATGGGGTTTGTCATTCATCAGAGTTTTCATCAGAGTTTTCATCATAGCTTTCCCCTAGAAAAAGTATTATCAGAATCATAATTAAGACAGGAACATTTCCTGAGACATAACCCAGTGGGAAGAAATACATTCTAAGAACGTGAAATGTGGGGCTATTCTTTCATAGACCATTACTTTGAAAACACTATAAAAGGTTTCCTTGTATAGATTTTTTTCATGGGTTTAGATAGCAGCATGCAGGAGTACTCTGATAGGAAAAGACTCGCTCCTGTAACCGGTGAAATACCCCTTAATAGTGATTAGTGACAGGTGACACTTGGGATCCTGTAATCTGGGCTGAAAATTTCATCAGTTACACCATAAAGCAGATTTGAAGGGAACTTTGATGTTTGACCTAATGATCGTGGTTGATGAAAGTCATAGGTGAATGTAAACTTAAATGTACTATTCAGCAATATCATCAGTCCTAAAATCTGTCTTAAGATGTACAACCACAATGACATTTTTATTTTATGTGAATTCCAGTTCACTAAGCTGTCTGAAAAAGACTCACTCCTAAACGACAAATTGTATTTAATCTTTACTCTTTTATAGCTTCATCTTTATCTGAGTTTCAATTCCCACAAAGCTCCCAAATTCTTAGTAAAAAAGGGTAATTTAACTTTTCTTAGTCACAAGAGAAAAACATTCAATTTTTTTTTTAAATCATTACCATGTTATTTAAAAAACAAGCAAAGGTTTTCTCAGCATTTTTAAAAGATGAACTCATACCATATCTTGACTCACTGGGCCATGTACTTTCACAGATTTCCACCAAAAAGTGGGGTTCTAGTCAGTGCAGCTGTCTGGGCCAGTAGGATACACTGCAGATACAACTTGCTTAGATGACACTGTCACTTATCTTGTTGCTACCAGAGATTTTCAAAGTAGGCAATGACTGAAATTGTTCAACAGGGAGTATAAGATGAACAAAAGAAGTGTTGTGTCACAGAAGGCCTAATTAAGCTGTGGAACTGATTTTCACAGGGTAATGTGAGCACCACATGTTTAGCTTGGGAAATGTCATAATCCAGGGTTATTGAAAACAAAAATAAAGACCTCCATATTAGGAAGCCCCAAAATAAAGGACCTCCATATAAGGAAGCCCCAAAGCATCAAATTACTCAAACCTGGATGCCAACACTAGCTCTGCTGCCAGCTGTTGTTGGAGCAGGAAGCTTGATCAGATGGATCATTGGATTGACCCAATACAAATGCCCTAATGTCTTTATATTTTCTTCTTTTTCTTCTTAGAATGGGCAGTGTAGGAGATGCAGGGAGCTAGTCAAAAAATAAAAGTAAAGTTCTGTTTTCCAAGATTTTACTATCCAAGACAAGAGACAGATTGAAAATGGCAGATGGAGAGTGCAAGGTATCAGTGACACAACATCAATCAACGTGAGTGGCAGTAAAATCATTGCTGCAGCAGTTGTACCATTATAAGTTTTTTTTCCTAGCATTAGGGCATGAAAGGTTTGAGGAAGAGACTTGGAGGAGGATAATGAGGCATTTTTACTGGTGTGTACAAAAAACTCCTCCAGAGTGTGAGAAAAGATGAAAATGCTCATTTGCTCTAAATTAGGAGGCAGAGATTTTACTTCAGTCTCACATTTTATTTTCCTGACTAAAACTCCTCTTTCTTACCATTTCCCAGTGTTCTGTTTCTCAAAACAATAAAAATTCGAAGTAAATCCCTTTTCCCCTGTATCACCACTGTGTATATCTGGAGGCCTGAAGGAAAAATCTTTCAAAGCTTCACATATTCTATGCTATGCGGGCTCCAAAATAACTTGGTGTGATAGCTGTCAGCCTATGAACTAGGGAGAAAGCCCTCTTTGTAATAAAGAATCTGACTTGTATGCGCTGTAATACACTATTAATACATGCTTAAGGAGGTGAGGAGGAAGGTTGATATGGCAAGACCTTAACTGAACTAAGTGATTGCTCCTGCACAGTGCTTAGGATGTATGAGGATAGAAAAATAATCAAAAATTAAGGTCCTAATCTGAAAATATGGAGAAAGAATAATACATCAAAAAGCATCACAAAGAACTGAGAGATAGGACAAGAACCTGGACACCTTTGCAGCACCATATAATAGTTAATCCTGCTCAGTCATAGCTCTCCCTGACTGCAATACATGCTCTTGTGTGATGTGGTCAACACAGGGCTGATGTTCACATTTTTGTGCCAGAATTGCTGTTTGGCCTCCTGCAAGGGTGCCCTTGCCCACTTCCTTTCCCAGAGCGACTTGTAAGGGGACCTATATATTGCCCTCCAATGAGCCCTCAGGACACATCTGAGTGTTGCATGGGGATTGTCCCCTCACTCAGCAACTTCAGCGACTGAGCTGTAGTGACCCACTACCAAGAAATAAAGTCCTGTTTTCACTCTTACATGTAATATCTATGCTGGAGGATAACAGAGGACATGAGCAGCACAAAACTACTGCGACTGTCTCATTGGAGACAGCGGGCTATATACATAGTACATGGACAAGCAGGAGTCCTCTCTTTCTGGCCTCAGGAAAGATGAAAGTCGTGTGGGAGAGCAGTGCAGAAATAACCTCACCTTCACTACCCAAGTGTCCCATTCCCACAGCCACAGAGGAAACCATTGAGGGAGTTGCTGTACTTGCCATCTGTATGCTCCACACGTAGCTTTGAAACCTCTGTTCCTTACTCCTCAAGATCACAGTAGGCTTGCTAGACTTAACTCTGTATACAAAGTGTACTTTTATTTCTGGTTCATCTTCCAAATGCCCTCATTAGTGGGATAAGAATCATCTCATCCTGACTTGCTCTTTGCTTTGCTCAATTGAAATGCTACATTAGCTGTCTTTTATTTATAGTGAAATCAAGTTTATGCCATTTTAAAAGCAAAAATAAATCAGTTCTAGCCACCCACTGAGCTGCCATATTTCATGCCTAGAGGATTCATCAAGCACCTGGTGGTTTTTCAGAAAGAGGATGAAACCTACTTGTGTTTGCTTCAATTCTGAAAAAAACCTCAACCTTGAACAACTGAAAATTCTGAGTCCCAAGAAAGAAAAAAGAAAAACCAAAATGCAAACCCAACAAAACAAAGATGAGAGAGTTTAAAAAATTTGTATTTTTAAGATTCTGGTTTTAGGCTCTTAAGCAGGCTGTTGAGACAAATTCCAAATATTTCTCCTCACTCTAAAGGCAAGAAAACCTAACCCATGCAACTCCATAGTAAATTCACGCCTTCTTTTGTTCGTATTGTTAATGTTACTACTTTACAATGTCAGTGTGAACTTCCAGAAAGCAAGGTCCCATTTCTTCACTTCTCCAGAGGAAAGAAACCAAATAACCTCCATTTTACTCTAACTCATTCCTCCAGGTTTACAGCCAGGATGTTATGTGGCTTTGTAGTCTCCAGGCTGTAGTGAAATTTAGAGCTAAAAACTGCCAGCTATACCCAAAGAGGCTTTTGGGAGCATCTTCAGCCCTTCTGGGAGCTGCTCAGTGCCATTAAGAAGGATGCTTCAGTAGAATTTCTCTTCGTGCCCAAAAGCTGTCCAAGCCTTCATGCTTCAGTAGCTCCACGTTTCTGAAGCTGTCAGTCATGACATGAAGCAGATTCAGTGGGGAGACACACAGGGCAAGTTACATGGCAAAAACCACTTGATATTTCTCCTCAGTCCCATGATCCTTTCTCACTTGATTTCTAAAGTCTGTTTTCATCTGGTGTCTCACGATGAATAGCAGCAACTAGAATGTGATCGGTGATTCCTTAATGATGACAGAAGTTTCTGAGCCCCACACTAGCAGAATTTAGGCTGCCTACCTGATACAGGCAGCAGGTTTTCTGCATGTAATATGCTTTTATGGGCAATATTTTCATGTATATTTTTAGTTCATATTTTCTTTGTGATTTCCCACAAGGAACAGATAAGTTCTACATTATTAATTGCTAAATCATCAGAAAATTGATGCCTAGTTCCTGGCGGGTAGGAGTTATCAGTCATCCTTTTCCCCTGATTTATAATTTTGAAGATCAGAAAGGAGTATTGTGGTTTTGGGATCTTTTTTAAAGCAGGTCCTATTTATGCCTGTTATTCACAAGAAAGAGTTACTCCATTGTTTAATGACTTTGAGTAATTAATATCCACTAGAGAATCCACTGCATTGCTAAATAGTGGTTCCAGTGGTTCGTTTTCTTCCCTATTAAAGATGTGTACCTCATTTCCACTCTAAAAGCATTATCTACATCACCTACTTTTTCAATCTCATTATGGTTATATGGACTCGACTGAAACCCTCACAACCCTTTGTTCCCTTTTGCCCATTAAGATAATTTGCAAAAGGGCTCAGTCACTTTCCTTTTCTCCTGCTTGATATCTAAAGTCCTTTGGTTGCTCTCTGTGATGCAGATCAATGTCAAAAAGTTGAGACAGCAGAAATTAATCTACAGGGACTCATTTTTCGCTCAGGTCAAGAAAGGGAATAGGTCCATTCCATGTTGTCTAATAGCTGTGCAGGTCTATTCATTACACAGGGAAGAAAGATCACTACTGCAGTGCTCCCCTCAGTTCTGAAATCGTCTATCTGAAAAGGATTGGGTAGATCACAAAGTGACCAAGTACTTGGGATTCTAAAACTACAGCTCCAGTAAGGTTTCCACATATTATACCAGTTACAAGAAGGGTAAGAAATTATTTTATTGAATTAAGGAAAAGGTAACTGACGGTGGGGTTAGCTTTTCTTTTCACTCTTTATCTCTTCTCTCTTTCTCTCTTTCTATCTCTCTCCCTCTTTCTTTTTCTTTCCCTTTTTTCTGACATGCAAAGGAATAACAAGATCCAGCATCTTAAAGCTGAAGTCATACACATTCAACCTTGATATCAGATGTAATTTTCTAGCAATAAAGTTAATTTCCTATTGGAGAGATTATATAGTGAAGAGATATGTTTTCCATTGCATCGGAGTCTTTAAAATTAGATTAGATATCTTGAAAAGAACACACAATTCTTTAATTTGGCTTCTGGGAAAAATATACATACATGGATTACATATAAGAGAAACCAGATAAGGTATTTAGAACAACCACTTCTGGTCTCAGAGTTGAGGAGTAAAAATAAACTGTTCCATTCCATTTAGAGTATAATAGGCCCAGTTGGACTAATTTTTTAAGAGGACAGCAGAAGCACAGCCAAAGGTGTGGTACTGACAGAGCATCCAAAAGGCTGCCAAGCAGTATGGAGGAAGCAGTGCTTGGACCTATCAAGCTTTCTTTAATTTATCCTTAATTTAGACTTCAGTGACATTTGAAATAGCTGTATAACTAAAATTTGTTTCAGACTTTAGTGCTCATGGCACCTAATTAGACTAAACTACTTCTTAAAGACAGATCCTATAATACTTTACAATTTATTTTCCTTGCCATAACTTCAGGTGATATAATTAAATTCCCCTAGTTGCTCACTGTGAATCCACATGCTTTAATATGTTAGATTCTTCATTAAAATAATTATTACTTTAAGAAAATTACTATATGCTTGATGCCTGTCTTTTACCTGAAGTTACTGGTACATACTTTCAAGTCAGTAAGGCTTTTTTTCTTTGTATTGGTTTTTTTTACTCAATTACATGCTATTGTAGATACACTAAGAAGAAGCTGTGAAAATTTCTGTAACAGTTCCAGGAGTTTTACTTTCAAATAAATTATATAGAAAATAACATAGTGAAGTCTGCTGAAGTCCTCTGCTCAGGACTGATCTATGAAAGCAGTGCAGTCATATTTTAATTGCTTTTTATAAGGAAATTGATTTGTTGCTCTGTTTCAGGAGTCTAGTTCTAGAGCCTTATTAGTTGTCAGTTTGTTCACCCAAGTGCTGCTGAAGTGCAATTTCTTTTCTACAACTCCATTTTTCTCCTCAAGTAGTTTCGGAGTGGAAGTCCCCAGTACTTCTGGTTTCTCAGTCATCCCTAAATAACAATGTACTGTGTAAGAAAAAACAATTCTATATCTCAGTTCCATATGTTTCATGGCAAGGTGTCTGAAAGCTTTTTAATTTCCTCCTTTTTCACCTTTTCCTCAAAAGTGAGCTCTGGTAAGAGGCTCTACCTCTGCTCTGCCAGTTAATGTTTCACCCCACTCAGTTTCTCTTCCCCTTGAAAAACAGACATACTGTGTTTGGCAGAATCATCTGTGTGCAAAGTGCACAATTTATAACCAGCCCTCATTTTTCAAAATGCTGTGCAGCCTTTTAGCTATATCATATCCATTAAAATCAACTTCTGAATCAAAAACCCCATCCACTTATTGTCAGGAAACCTCTCTCACTGAGTGATTGTTCTGTATACACCTGCCTGGATAACTCTGCCATTTGATGTATTAGAATCACCTATAAATAATAATGCACTCACATAATATGTTCTTTTCCCCTTTCCTTTCTGTCAACACAGTCTTTCTTATTTAGCTTCACCTATGCCTTTTAAGACTGCTGCTGCTATTTAATATTTAATAATTTTATTTATTATATTTTAGAAACATGTGTATTGTAAATACATGTATTTAAAATACATGTTTATAAAAGTCACACACATAAACATATATATTTAAAAATGTGACCTGATTTCAAAGGGAAAGGCTATCTCTGCTTCCTTGTCTCAAAGCTTAAGGGCTTTGAGTGCTCAGTGTGACAGAGGATGTTTGGGGAAACCTTGATGGTCAGTGCCTCCTGTGTTAGCATTGGCAATCTATTTGAAAGCTTTCTGCTGAGATTTGTTTTAATCAGCTACTCAATATTAAAAAAAATAAATTAGCCAAGCATTAAAAATAGCACAATTGCTACAGAAACTGCATCGTATTAATAAATGACAAATGCAGGCTCCTCATTTTCCTTATGGAGTCAAATAGGTCTTACCTTTCCCAGGCTTTTCTTGCATCTATGAAAATGAGGAATTTGCTTCCCTGAGGTTGTCACATAGCCAGGGTCTGAGCTCTGTCTCTCCCACTGTCCCCAAGGCCTGATGATTGACTCTCTGACTCCTCTGTGGGCCACGGCCTCATTCACATGAGATAAACCTGCCACAAAGGGAGACAGAGCCTTGGGATTGGTCCCTCACCCCCTTTGGTTTGGCAGTTAGTCATGATGGAAAGGCAAATCACACACCCTTCACCTTGCTGGTTGTATTCTGCTCCTGCATAGAGTGACAGGCAGAACCCAGCTCCTTTTAAGTGGTTTTCAGACCCTATTACCATTCCATATGGATCTATAGCAGAGGAAGAGCAGCTTTACTTGGTTGGACCAGACCTGGCTGGGATCCTGTGATCTGTAACACTTCCTCTATTTGTACAGCCACAGGTAGAAAATAGAACAGGATACATTAGCAAATCAAAAGTTATAATGAAGGCCAAGAGCACTGAGTCTTGTTTTAGGATGTAACAGTAACTGAAAGCTCCTATTTAAATAACAGATCTATCCCAGAAACTGGAATTCTGAGTGCAGGAAATCTAGAGTTAAGGTAATATTTAAATGAAATTCACACATATTCCCAGATGTAAATCTGCAACTAAAATATGCAAATACCCTGATTTTTCTTTTTACTGAAAGAAGCAGAAAAAGAAATATAATTTTTTTTTCTGAAAGATGTAGTTAAATTTAAAGTTGAACACAAAGAGTTCTTCCTCAGCTTTGATAAAGGTTTCAGATGGTAGGCTTTCACCAGGAGGAAAAATGTCCTTATGTCCTTTGTAAAGGAATGGAAAGGTTTTTAGATGCTGACTTCTGAAGCACTGTTGATGCTCAGAGAGACATCTCAGCAGAAATAGGACCTAGGGACTGACTTATTGTGAAAAATGAAACAACTCTCTATCTTGAAGTTGTGTTATGTATGGCCAAACTTTTAACACTTTTTATTCAAAAAATTCAAGCATCTTGAGGCAGTCCCCCTACCTGCAAAATCATGATATAATTTTAAATTAAATTCTATTACATGAGACCTACTGCCTTAGTTCATATTAGCTATCAATCCTCACCCTTGTCTTGTGACGTTTTGTGGATGGTCTGCCACAATTTCCCCACACCCACTCTTCATCTGTATTTCTTATTGTTCTTTCAAAGCCATTATGAGTACCCTGCAAATCATTTCATCCTCATCCCTCTCCTCCTTCCCATATATCTCGCTTTTTATGAACACTGGGGTATAGGTGAAGATATACCCGTTGTTTGTAAGATGGGAACTTAGATCCTGGTTGTGAGAAGGCCCCCTTCACCCACATCCACCCAGATATTCATTGTCCAGATCCTGAAAATAAGAACACAAGTGCAAATTCTGGAAGGAATAGATTTTCTTTGTTTCTGCCTGGCACAGAGACAAAGCAGAATGAATGTACACCTCTAAAAAAATACTAAAATCAACAGCAAGAATCCAACAGACTTCAGTGAGCCCTCAGTAGTGCCCTTTCTGCTTAAGGCTCTGTTCTGAAAATAAGGTCTCTACAAATGCATACAAATAAGATACTTGCATTGTATTGACTTAAAACTGTCTCAGAAATATTTCCTTTTGAATCTCAATGCTGGTTATAATTACACTATACTTTCACAACGCATTTATTTCTGGTATAGCAGCATTGCCATGGCAACCCCAAATTATGCCAGTATATATGCATGTTTGAGATAATTCTTTATTAAAGAATAAAAAAAAGAAAAACAGAGTCAAGCAGTGCCTGTGTTGTGCATGCAATAGAATGTTTGTACAAACATGACAGTCTTTTTCCCTAAGGTTGCAATAAAAAATACAAAATTTTGTTTCTTTTTCCTTTTTTATTCCGTGTTTCTTTGTTTGATTTAGCTGCAGTCCTGGAAGGAAGCTTCTCTGAAGTGAGCTGTATTGCAACAGGGCTGGATTTGATTCATGGGGAACATATCTTTTCCTTTACAATGAGCAATCATATTTGCCAAGGTTGTCTCTTGAAGCCAGACAGAAGTCTGCGGTGCCCTTGGTCATGAGGAGGTACAGACAGGAAAGGTCTGAACTTGGTATCGATGTCTGTACAGGGACCCAGGGGCTGCCACAAGGGAATAAGAAGGCATCCTCTTTCACTGTTTTATGACTCATTCCTCACCAGCACCAAGTGGCTACTTCTGTTCTCAGAGATGTCCTCACTTCTTCACAGCAAACGTCAAGACACTTACAGATAGACCTTCCTTATTTCTTTGGGCTTACTGGATGTGATGTTATGGAGCATCACTGCTATTAAGAGCCTTCTGAAAATGCAGTAACATCACAGTCAGCTCAGTGCAGGACTAGCTGTGAGAAGGACTTTGTGTGGTTTTACTCATGGTTTAGGTTGCTGGGGGCTATGCAAGAGTCTTGCTGACATTTTAAAGAATCACAGAACCTCGGTGAAAGGATTGTAAGGGACCTCCAGACACCATCTAGTCCAACTGCCCTCCTAAAGCAGCATCACCTACAGCAGGTTGCACAGGATCAAATCCAGGTGGGTTTTGAACATCTCCAGAGATGGAGACTCTACAGCCTCTTTGGGCAGCCTGTCCCAGAGGTCTGTCTCCCTCACAGTGAAGAAGTTTTTCCTCATGTTCAGATGGAACTTCCTGTGTTCCAGTTTGTGTTTGTTGCCCCTTGTC
The DNA here is from genome assembly GCA_013400835.1 of Zapornia atra. NCBI lineage: Eukaryota > Metazoa > Chordata > Aves > Gruiformes > Rallidae > Zapornia > Zapornia atra. The sequence goes on from VZTU01015143.1 coordinate 119,141, forward strand.
CTGTCACTGAGCACCACTGAGAAAAGTCTGGCCCCTTCTTCTTGACATCCACCCTTTAGATATTTATAAGCCTTTATCAGATCCCCTGTCCATCTTCTCTTCTCCAGACTAACCAGACCCAGCCCTCTCAGCCTTTCCTCTTACAAGAGATGCTCCAATCCCCTCATCATTCTCGTAGCCCTCCTCTGGACTCTCTCCAGTACTTCATTGTCTTTCTTCAACTAGGGAGCCCAGAACTGGACACAGAACTCCAGATATGGCCTCACCAGGGCAGAGTAGATGGTGAGGATAACCTATCTCAACCTGCTGGCCACATTCTCCTTGATGCACCCTGGGATACAACTGGCCTTCTTCGCCACAAAGACACACTGCTGGCTCATGGAGAACTTGTCATCCACCAGGACTCCCACGTCCTTCTCCACAGTGCTGCATCACAACACGTCAGCCCCTAACCTATACTGGTGCATGGGCATATTCCTCCCTCAGTGCAGGACCCTACACTTGTCCTTGTTGAATTTTGTAAGATTACTCTCTAGCAAACTCTTCAGTCTTGCTGAAAGGCAGCACAGCCTTCTGATGTGTCAGCACTCTTCCCAGCTTTTTATCATCACATGATGATGCAAACAGATTCAGATTCTTCACAAAATAGAGGAAATATTCTAGACTTCATTACTATTATTATTATTATTATTATTATTATTATTAATGATATGTTCAAAATATTATTGCTCTATGGAAAGTGAAAGCATTGACCTTTCCTTCAGTCCAATTTTGTAAACACCAGCTTTATTTGACTCAATAATATGACTAAACAGCAAGTAGAGGACTGCAACTGTACACTAAAGTGGGAGGAAAAATCAAATGTCAGACAAGAATTGCCTGAGCAAAAGAATGAAAGACCATCTTTTAAGTCATGGAAACAGTCAAAGTTAAAGTTGCCATGGAAACATTAATTTTGCTTTTCTTGTGTTTTTGTTGCGTTTTTTATTATAATTATGAATGTAGCCTCCTCATTGTGTGAAAATCAATGGGAGTTTTTGAGTCCTATCAATTAGTCTGTGGGTTTTGTCTTCTTTGTTTCTGCTCATTTGACATGTGATATAATAGAATCTAAGCCTACTTTCCTGAACATCTTTTATGCCATGTTCAGAAAAAATGATAAGGCAAAGCAATTTAAGAAAAGAGAAGCTCATAAGAAATGGAAGCATGGTGGCTTCTCTGTATGGCTTTGAGTAACACCCTTGCCAAGATAAAACCACAGAGATTGGACTGATTCGAGATAGTTGCCTTTGGAGCACCATCTGCATGCTGTGGCAGACTATGATTCTAATTATGTGGGATTGCTCTTCAGGCTGATAAATTGTATGAAGGATTCTGTTTTCCATCAAGTCACTCTTCGTTCAGCACTGATAGCATGATAATTAAGTAGCAATAGCTGGCTCTGAGTGTGGATAATTCATGGGAATTATTTCTAATAAACAAACAACCTATAATGTATTTTAAAAAAAAAAGTGTTCCTTAAATAGCATCTCTTGCTCTGTGTGCTGCATCCATCCCCTCTGACACACCCTAATCAGGAAAAGTCAGAGGAGGTATTTGCATGTTTCAGCTTTCCTGTTCTGTTTGCTTTATTAAGGAGTGTTAAACATATTGAGTTAAGATGCCTGCTCCTTCTCAACAAAAAATTACATACTCTAGGAACACATGGACTGAAGATAACCAGGACAGTGGGAAGCACAGATTGGTTGAGGTCATACCGTAGTAGTACATATACTGCAATCAATCATGATGCAAATCATGAACTGCATCATATCCTAGTTTCTAAACTGAAGACACATAAGTCTGATGGATGTACCACTCAGTGATGGAATTGACTGGACAGTTGCACTCAAAGTATTGAAGTCAATGTCTCAATATCCAAATTGACATCAGTGATGAGTGGTGTTCCTCAGGGGTCAGTACTAGGTCTGGCACTGTTGAACAGCTTTGTTGGAGACATAGACAGTGGGATCAAGTGTACTTTCAACAGGTTTTCTGATGACACCAAGCTGAGTGGTGTGATCAGCATATTAGAGGGAAGGGATGCCATCCAGAGGGACCTTGTCAGATTGGAGATATGGGCCTGTGTGAACTCTACGAAGTTTGACAAGGCCAAGTGCAAGGTCCTGCACATAGGTCGAGGCAATCCCAAGCACAACTACAGGCTGGGCAGAGAATGGAATGAGGAGAAGGACTTGAAGGTGTCGATTGATGTAAAGCTTAACATGAGCCGTTAATGCATGCCAACTGTATCCTGGGGTGCATCAAAACCAGTGTGACCAGCTGGGCATGGGATGTGATTCTGCTCCTCTAACTCTGCTAAGGNTTGAAGGTGTCGATTGATGTAAAGCTCAACATGAGCCGTTAATGCATGCCAACTGTATCCTGGGGTGCATCAAAACCAGTGTGACCAGCTGGGCATGGGATGTGATTCTGCTCCTCTAACTCTGCTAAGGTGAGACTCTACCTGGAGTAATATGTCCAGTTCTGGAGTCCCCAGTACAAAACAGACATGGGGCTGTTGGAGTGAGTCTAGAGGAAAGATGTTCACAGAGATGATCAGAGAGGGCTTGAACACCTCTGCTATGAAGACAGACTGAGAGAGTTGGGCTTGTTCAGTCTGAAGAAGAGAAGGCTCCAGGGAGACCTTATTGCAGCCTTCCAGTACCTGAATGGGCTACAAGAAAGGTGGAGAGGGACTGTTTACAAGGGCAAGTAGTGATAGGAAAAGGAGTAATGGCTTTAAAATTGAAAGAGAGTAGAATTAGATTAGATATTGGGAAGAAATTCTTCCCTGTGAGGGTGGTGAAGCACTGGTACAGGCTGCCCAGAGAAGCTGTGACTGCTCCCTCCCTGGCAGTGTTCAAGGCCAGGTTGGATGGGGCTTTGGGCAACCTGGGCTAGTGGAGGGTGTCCCTGCCCATGCCAGGGGGGAAGTGGGGGTTGGGGATGAAACAGCACAGGGGACCAATAGCTACATTCAGTTTTCAAGGGCACAATACGATATATAACTGAGAAGTTCAGAACTGGCCAATTGCCTTTTCCAAATCATGAATGTTTTAGGCACAATGAGTTTAATAGTATGAAATAACTTCCATGTGTATTTTGTCTCAATAATTTCAGACAACTTTCAAGGACCATTTATTGATGTTGTTTTGTGCAAATCTCAGTAGACAGATACTTTGAAATGCTGGCACTTCTGAGTCTACTGTATCTATGAACTCTAGAAGTTGATGTTAATTTTTTTGTGGAAGGGGCTTGTTTAAATAAAAGTACAATTTAGGAACATTATGTGCAAGGTTTCCTTGTACGAACTTTATAGAGATAATGGTTTTACTGATTTCTTCAATCTTGCCTACATGCCAGCTTCAAAATCCAACTGTTTACTAAAGAAAAAACAACATGCATGTGAAACTTGTATGGTCTAGGTTCTTGTAGCCTTCTAGCCTAAGTAAATTCAATGCTTCTAAATTTTGTTCCGAACTCAAGTCTGTAGCACATACGCATAGGCTGTTTCTGTCCTTGATCCAATCTAGAAGGCACTTAAGGGCAGTGAGTTGTATCCATATTTGTCATACTTACATTTATTCAGTTAATTCCATTGGAGAAAATGTTGACTGTGTTTAGCTCTACAATTTAAATTTAATCTAGCTGAATAATACTGTATATTATGTTGTTATATGGTCTCATACTGTAGGGCTATTAAACATAATTTATTAGATTACTAAACATCTACAGAAAACTGATTTGAAGCTTACCATTGTAAACTGTGTACAATATTTTCTACAGTGTATTAAATTAGAACAGCTCATTTCTTTATGTGTGAATCTTATTTTTCTGATATTTTTGGACTTGGTGCTTATCTTCTACCCTCCCCAGTTCTTTTTTCTGCTGGAGTTTATTTAACTTCCTTGTATCTTTTCCCCTATGCAGGTAGTTTGGGATTTTAAACCAGAGACTGTGTCATCAGCTAACCTTCATCTCATTGAGTAGGTTCTCAAAGGATTGTTTTGTTCTGCAGAACACTTTCTGTTTTCCATCTTCATTAGCAAACTGCTAGACATTTTCCTTTGTCACAAGACTGGAATGTATAAACAGATGCACCTTCCTTTCTTCTTCCCTTGGTCTCTTCAAAGAATCTTCTGATAATCTTCAATCCTAGATGGACTTCACCCATTTATTACTGACAAGTGACAGAGAAATAAGATACAGAGGAAGAAACAGAGAAAAAGGTTGGGGTTTTTTTTATTAAAAAGGAAGAAGCTATATGAGTAAAAATGTTGCATTTATTAAAAAAAAGCAAAAGGTAAATTAAACTGATGGTTCACCATGGCTGTAGGAGTGCCAGGGATCTGCAAGCATTTCACTGCAGTATCACGTAGGAAGTTCCTCTTCCCACCCTGTGGGCTGTTGAGCATGCTACCTTACTTACACTGTGCCACCTTTCCTTGCAATAGTCACATCTAATACATTTCAGTAGTCCGGGTAAACAGAAGAGTTACTAGACTTCTTTTACATATGAAATGAAAAAATGTATGAAAAGCCCAGACCATCGTACATTTTAAAGCCAAGGAGAGTGTTTCCATTTATTTCAATGGAATCAGGATTTTAGGATTTTAACTGGTTTTTTAACCTTAAAGAGCTTTCTCTTCATTGAAAAAAATAATTACCATATATAGTGTGATTAATGCCCAAGCCTGTGTCTGCTGGAAGTGATTCAATATCTGACAAAGCACAGTGCTTGACTGAAAGGTAGTACATCACTGGTGGGCCTGTGTTGATGGTCTGTTCCACCTGCAATTTACAGGCAGAACCCACTAACCGCCGATCAGGTGGCACTGGGAAAAGGGTAGCACAGAAAGCAAGTGATTTCAAACACAGAATTATTGAATACAGTAAAATAACTAGATAAAGAGCTTGTTTACATTGTACAATAGCCCCCGAGTTCTGTGACCTGAGGGACAGCTAGATGGTCACATCTAGAGGGTGGTGGTCAATGGCTTCAAGTCCAGATGGAAAATGATGACGAGTTCCTCAAGGTTCTGTGTTAGGACTGGTGCTGTTTAATATCTTTATTAATGATATTGACAGCGGTATTTAGTGCACCCTCAGCAAGTTCTTTGGTGACACCAAGCTGGGTGGTGCCGTTAACATGCCAGAGGGACAGGATGCCATCCAGAGGTACATGGACAGGCTGGAGAAGTGGGCCCAGCTGAACCTCATGAGGTTCAACAAAGCCAAGTGCAGGGTCCTGCACCTGGGTCAGGACAATCCCTGTTATCCGTACAGGTTAGGAGATGATGTCCTTGAAAGCAGCCCTGAGGAAAAGGATTTGAGAGTACTCGTGGATGAGAAGCTGGACATGAGCCACCAATGTGTAACTGCAGCCCAGAACGCCAGCCACATCCTGGGCTGCACCGAGTGTGGTCAAAAGATCAAGAGAGGTGATTCTGCCCCTTACTCTGTTCTGATGAGACTCAGTTGGAGTACTGTGTCCAGCTTTGGAGGCCTCAAGACAAGAAGGACATGGAGCTGTTGGAGCACATCCAGAGGAGGCACACAAAAATGATCAAAAGGCTGGAGCACCTCTCCTATGAAGACAGGCTGAGAGAGCTGAACTTGTTCAGCTTGGAGAAAAGAAGGCTCCAGGGGGACATTACAGCAGCCTTCCAGTACCTGAAATGTGCCTATAAGAAAGCTGGGGAAGAACTGTTCACAAGAGCATGTAGCAATAAGATGAGCGGTAATGGTTTTAAGCTTGAAAAGGGGAAATTTAAATTGGGTATTAAGAAAAAGTTCTTCAGTATGAGAGTGGTAGATCACTGGAACAGGTTGCCCAGAGAGGTAGTGGAGGCCCCATCCCTGGAGATATTCAAGGTCAGGCTTGATGGCGCTCTGAATGTCCTGATCTACTGAAGACGTCCCTGCTTACTGCAGGGGGCTTGGACTAGATGACCTTTAAAGGTTCCTTCCAACCTTACACATGCTATGATTCTATAATTCTATGACAGCTAAAGGGATCTGGAAAGTAAAGGCAGTACTTATGCCTTTTATATACTTTTTTATACCCTAGGTTTCTCATAGTCTTTCAAATACACATCACTGACATTACATATGTTGAACTACTCATTGCCCTGCCTTTGCAATTAATGTGTGCTGCCCTCCATAGGTGACATTCCTGACACTTAAAACTGAGACAAATAAGGCTCACTTTTCAGCTCTATCTTCCGGCTTAACTAGAAGGTTTATTAAGCTTCTTCTGGACATCTGAGAAACTGAGGTGGTTCCTGCCTTTACAACCCAAGCAGCTATAGTGTATGAGCATCTTGCCCTGAGAAAGGGAAGGCTGCATTGGACATTATTACACCATAGGGGCTGGAAGGCATGACTATGTGTCCCAAGCACAAACATATCTAACTACAGAAGATGGGGAGAATGAGCACTGTGAAGTAAATGTGTCTTTTTATTCCTTTATTAAGCAAGCTCTTGGGAAATTCTTTTTGATTGCTTGAGGCTGGCACTTGATTCAAGAAAGCCCACTGAGCCTTTTATTATCAGGTTCATTTTAACTAGCATTTTGCTTCAACAGTACTCCAAATGCTTTATTATCTATTTTTATTAAGCATTACAATGAGAAGGCAACTCTGATTACGCCTCTCCCATGCACTGCAGATTGGCTTGGCCTCATGCATTGTAATGTGCTCATTCTGCCGGCCCTGCTGCGGTGGCTGTGGCTTCACAAGCAGGGGCAGCTGGGGTTAGTAACTTTTTCTTGCAGTTGCAGATGGATCTGCATTGCCAAAAGCTGGAGCGATGGTTGTTATAAAAGGGGGAGAGGCACTGAGGAGATTGATATCTAAGTAGGAGTAAAGTTTATTAAGTCTTAGATTACCATCCTAACAACCTTCTCAGCAGGAGATTCAAAACATTACGGCCTGAGAATTAAAAAAACCATGGGGTAGACTCTGCACTGGTTGTAATCGTACCTGTGGCCTCTGTGATAAAACACCCTTTTACTGCAGAGAGAACCTGCATCATACGTCCCCTTGTGAGAGTTTCAAGCAATTTTAAAAAAGAAAAAAGGAAAAAAACCTTTCCATTAATGTGCTTGGTAGTTGAAATAGTTTTCTGAAGAGTAAGTTTTGACAGCTTTTATCCTCTGATGCCTTATCTTTATTTGTTCCTCATTGATGAGGTGCTAATCTTCAAACCCAGAGATGTGTGGGTGTCCAGCATAGTCAGCCTTGGCCAGGAGCTGTCCTGCCACTGCAGGTCTGTCAGCAAAGGCTGTATCCATGTGTCTGTGCACTACAGACAGTAATGTACTTCAGAGAAGGGGAAATATTCTAAAATCCTTTAAACAGGGATATGACTGTTCTGTGCATACATAAAGAAAGCATGCAAGTATGACACAGACTGCACTTCTTGCCATGCTAGCACTAGGTGTTAACCTTTTGTCATCTCATTTTTGTAGAAAGAGAAATGTTTCTTTCATGACTACGAGACTGTAATTTCTCAAAGCAGTCACAAGAGGGTTTTTTTGCTTTGCCTCTGCAGTTTCTGTAGCTGTTAATGCAGTTCATTTTTCTCAGGTAACCTCTTATATATGCTTGACAGAGCTAGAAAAACAACTTCAAAAAGCCTTTTGATCAGAATCAAATGAATAAGGCGATATCTTGCGATCATATTGCTCAATGTTCTCCAATGCATGTGTGGCTGGACCCAATTTTTCCAGTAAATCATAGTCTCAGTTTATCAGGATCAGTCTTCTTTTGCATGTACTGTCTGAAACTTTGCCTCTCAAAAGATTTAAAGGCAAAACTCTTTTGGAAGTCTGAAGTAGATACATAGCTTTCAGACCAGATTTTTTTTCCCAACAGTATCTTCATATTTTACCCATATGGTATCCCTGATAGGCCTTCATGTTAAACTTGCGCCATTGCATACAAAGCCTTCATATCAGTATGTCTATTTGTTTTCTCTGTGTCCTTTTCCTCAGCTTACGCCATTCTCGTCATCCGCCGAGCGATGTCAGTGTTTCAGTGCTGTAGTCTCAGTTCAGTATTTATCATATCCAATTTGGCATGCCCCCTTTGCATATAATACGATTGCTGCCATTTTATCATGGCATCTCGTTTCATTTTGTACATTCAATTTATCACATGTCATTTGCTTTTAATCACATTTTGCGCTCCGTTCTAATGTATTCTGGGTCTGTTTGGCCACTCTTTGAAAGCTAATTTTAAACACATTTTGTTTCAAAACACTGTATGTCATACAATGTCTCACATGTGGTATTTTCATCTTCAAAAAATTAAACATAAAGCAATTTATTTTAAAAGTCAGGCTCCTAGCTTCCCTTTGGCTGTGCTACATTTAACCTGGTCTCAGTGCAGGCACCTGCTGAATTTGAGTAAGTAATATGACGTAAAAGGCTGAAAAAAATGTTTCATGCACTAAAACCAGACATTTTTCTAGTGTGTTGTAGGAAGGAACAGAGTAGGAGTCTGTGAGTCTGACTCTGAAAGACACCCAGCTTTGTTGGGGAGGTGTAGAACTTCTGGGAGATTAATGAGACCTGATGGTCAGGAGTAAGGGAAGAGTTATAGCTCTGGTTAGCTTCTGCTCACACCACCATGGACAGTGTCTTCTCATCTGTGAGCTGTAGGGAAAGAAAGAAGAAATTTTCAGGTGCAGTGTGGAGCTGGGTGTTCGGCTGCCCACAAGGGGCCATTGGTTATTCCTGACTCATTTTGGTCTTTTCTATCAAAGAAATTACTAATAGAGATCTAGTTGTTCACATACCTGGAGCCAGTAGCAGAATTCATCCAGCACTCCCTCTGCTTCATTGGTGACCACTAGCAAGGCAATCCTTGCTGCCGTGGGAGCCATACCTTAGAAAGCACTCAGTGTATGGCAGTTTACACTGTTATTCACATAAGTCTAGAACTGGAAAGCCCCAGATGATTTAGATTCAAGTCACAAAAGGTATAACCCCTCATAACTCAGATAACACTTGCTGATATATACTAGAGTGTTTTCCCTAGAAATTTTTGCATCTGGTGTTCTTGGTGCAAGCACCTTGACTAGGACACCTGCTTCCCAGAATTTGTTAGCCTTTGACACAAAGTGAAACTGATCTGCTCATTCTTTTTTTTTTTTTCCTCCCCAAAGTTGCTTTTATATGGAAAAATGTTGTACTAAAGACAAATTTGCAGAATATTTTCAGGTGAAAATTAGGAATAAAAATTTTCTTGAATTCTGGAGAAGTCTCACCTGAGATGGATCAAAGTGGCGGAACAGAGCAGAGGAAAAGTGAATCTGAATAACAGGAAAATATGATGTATCAAACTATGGAATAATCTGCCAGGAAAATGTTAGTTCTGGTACCTCCACTATGGAAATCAGATTTGACAAATAATCATTCTAACTATACTGTGTAGATCAATCTTTCTCTGGCCTTGGGGGATGTGGTAAACCTCATACCATGACTATTGCTAGAGCTCTACAAGCAAGCTATGTTTTCAGTTCTGTTTCATTTTATTGCTTTCCTGATTTTCTACATTAACATGATGGATGTCAGGAGAGCTGAATATTGTGGGGATTGGTATTTTTTGCAACCTCTTTCATTTTTTGGACATTTTGTGCTGAGATGGGAAACAATAAGAGTATTTTATGTTAACACAGGGCTTTCTAAACCAAAGCACGTTACAAGCTCTACACAGGCATGCATCACAGTTCCCTCCCACTGAGATGCAGCAGCCTGTAGCACTGATGTGGAAAGCCATATACAAAGCTTCTACTCTAATATGCTGCACAGCAATAGGAAAGAGAAAAAAGGTTTGTGCCGCCTGTGACAATAGGACCGTTCACAGCTATTGTCACAATCTTGTGTTCAGGTGCCAACACCTCAGAATTTAAAGGGCCACTTATGTGTGAATATCTTTAGTCCATAAGATGTACCCCATGCTGCGGTACACACTAATCTATTTCTCTATTCTGTAAGTCAAAAAATTGTCTACTTTATCATCTTATATATAGTTTAGGGTTTTATTTTTACAATTTAAGTTATTGGAAGACCGATAAAGTCAATACATAACAAAAACCTTTCAGGAAGCTCAGATCATTGCTCTGAAATATTGAGATGTTAAAGGGAAAGGGAAGCAACTGGATGAATAATGTCTTTTCCCACAGAGGTCAGAAAAAATTATAGAATCATAGAATTGTAGAATTGTCTTGGTGGGAAGGGACCCTTTACATCGTCAAGTCCAACCATCATGCTAACCTGTCATCTACTACTAAACCATGTCCCTCAGCACCACATCTAACTGTCTTTTAAATACCTCCAGGGATGGAGACTCCACCACTTCCCTGGGCAGCTCATGCTAATACCTAACAACCCTCTCTGTGAAGAAGTTTTTCCTGATATTCAATCTAAACTTCCTCTGGTGTAACTTAACCACAACCTCCTTTCAGGTACTTGTAGAGATCAATTAGGTCTCCCCTCAACTTCCTCCAGACTAAACAACCCCAGTTCCCTCAAGTGTTCCTCAAAGCATTTATTCACCAGCCTAGATGCCCTTCTTTGGGCACTCTCCGTACCTCAGTGTCTTTTCTGTAGTGAGGGGCCCAAAACCGAATGCAGTACTCAAGGAAGGGCCTCACCTGTGCTGAGTACACGGGGACGATTACTTCCCTAGTCCTACTCACCACACTGTTCTTAATACAGGCCAGGATGCCATTGGCCTTCTTAGCCACCTGGGCACATTGCTGGCTCATATTCAGTCGGCTGTCTACCAACACCCTCAGGCCCTTCTTTGCCAGACAGCTTTCCAGCCACTCTTCCCCAAGCCTGTAGCACTGCTTGGGGTTATTATGACCCCTCTGCAAGACCTGGCACTTGAATTTGTTGAACCTCATGCCATTGGCCTTGGCCCATTGATCCAGCCTGTCCAGATACCTCTGTAGGGCCTTTCTACCATCAAGCAGATTGACACTCCCACCTAACCTGGTGTAATCTGTGAACTTACTGAGAGTGCACTCGATTGTCAAGTAATTAATAAAGATAATAAAGAGAACTCGTCCCAGCACAGAGCCCTGACAAACACTGCTGGTGACTGGCTGCTAGCTGGATTTAACTCCATTCACTAACATTCTCAGGGCCTGGCCATCCAGTCAGTTTTTTACCCAGCAAAGAGTACACCTGTCCAAACAATGAGCAGCCAGTTTCTCTAGGAGTATGCTGTTAGGAAATGGTGTCAAAGATTTTTCTAAAATCCAGATAGACAACACCCACAGCTTTACCCTCAACCACTAAGTGGGCCATCCTATCATAGAAGGAGATCTGGTTGGTCAAGCAGGACCTGCCTTTTAATGAACCCATGCTGACTTGGCCTGATCACTTCTTTTTCCTGCACGTACCTCATAATGGCACTGAGGATGATACGCTCCATAATCTTCCCAGGCACTGAGGTCAGGCCGACAGGCCTACAGTTCCCCAGGTCCTCCTTCTGGGCATCACAATTGCTACTCTCCAGTCAACTGGACCTCCTCAGTCAGCCAGGACTGCTCACAGACCATGGAAAGTGTCCTGATGCGCACTTCTAACAACTCACTCAGTACTCTTGGGTGGATGTCGTCTGGCCCCAAAGACTTGCATATATATCTAGGTGCTGAAACAAGTCCTTCAATATTTCCCCTTGGATTATGGGGGCTTCATTATGCTCCCCATCCCAGGAAACTGGAGTTAGCAGTTTTCCTTTCCAACAGTTTCCCTTCCCCCTAGGCCGAAAGCACAACTGCATTCAAGAGCCTACTGCTGCCTCTCTAGAAATTCTGTATACACCAAATTCTCTCTTTGTAACCTTATATTAAAACAAAAGGCATTCCTGCGGGATAGAGCCACCCCCCTTATTCATGGGAAAAACTTTTTTGTAGGCCATGTTGTGATAGGACAAGGGGTAAAGATTTTAAACAAAAGACCATATTAGATACAAGGAATAGTTTTATGAAAGCAGGTAAAGATGGTGGTGGTAGAGCTCCTTTGGCACCAGGCACCTTCTCAAAGCTCTCCCCTTGGCCGCCTTAGCTCAGTAGAGTCCCATCTTCTGGTTCTAGATCAGTGATTTTCCCCCATCTCACTCCTCTTCTGCTTCCCCAGACACACATGAACTTGCCAGCTCCTACCAGTTATACTAATCAATGACCATTTTCCACGGGTATTACACCAAAACCCTCATCCTAAGGTTTAAGGACCTGGATCGGATCTTTCAGCCCATCTGTTAACCTTCCGAACTATGAGACAAATCAAGAGACATTTGTCAACTTTGCAGGACTCCAACTATCTACCACCATGGCTGAACACTACTGGCTCCTGAGTACTTGGTCTCCCTGTGCAGAGGATGGGAAGGATCAGAAATCCAAGACCATGTTCTCCGAAGCTGCCAAGCAAGAAGGGTCTGTAAGGTATTCTGCAGAAATTCCAAGGGCAGCAGATCTGCAGTGATTATCTTAATGACAGACTCTCTTATCCAATTACCCTTCAGCTCAAAGGGGAATTAATTCCTCAAATTTCTAAGGTTTCTCTCACAGGCAGAACATAGCATGCATTATATCAGTCTGGACTCCCACAGAATGAGCCATGTTGCCCCAGACTCATGACAAAACACCATTAAGTTGCTAATTAGATGAAACAAATGAAAATGTTTTTATGTGGTTACTCTGACCCTCCTCAGACAGGATATCAGATGCAGCTGGCTAACTCGCAATAAACATGAATCCCAAAGAACAAATCCAAGACAGATATACCACATCAGGCCTGTTCCCCCTCAGTAGAGGTCTAACAAGACCCAAGCCCTGGTCAGCTGTTGTCCCCAGCCTGGCTTTGGTCACTGTTCAGACATGGGACTCTGCTCACAATCCCTCTAGTGCCCTGGTAATCCAGATCCCCATTTTGGACTTTTGGTCAAACTGATGTTTAATGCAAAGTCATGCAAGGCAGAGCTGAGTAAATCCAACTCTTTCTAACTCTTTTGCAGCCATTATGTGTGAATTACAGAATTTTCTGCTGATGTCTTTCCATGTCAGCTAGGAGAAAACATTTCAACGAGGTAGTCTGCATCCATTACTATACTTCAGAAAAATGAGTCCCAGATAAAGGGGAAAGAGGGTGGGTAAAAGGAAACGTGGGGATTTTTCGCTGAATGAAGTTTTTGCAGGACTAGAGTGAGCAGGTTTTGAGGAAAAAAAAGACTAAATGTCCCTGGAACCCGCTTCCCAGCCTTTTCCAAAACCAAGTTTTGTCTCTCTTGAGGGATACTCAAGTCAAGCTTTTGTGCCAGAAACCACTTCCAAACACACTTTTTGAGGCATCAGAATAAAGTCTTTTCATGGTTGTAGCAGAGTTATTGTTTAATGGAGTCTCTTTAGAGACTCAAGAAAGCAGTCAGCTGCTGCATGCTAAAAGCAGCTTACAGATGCTGGGCTTGATGAGAGAAGTACAAGTCCCAGAGAAGAAACTCAAAGAGAAACCTGTCAAAGACTCAGGGGTATTGTTGTCACTGTGTCTTACCATTTTCAGGCAGGAGATACTTCCTCCCTTGGCAATAGAGGGCCCAGAAACAGAAGTGGTCATACTGGTGATGCTCTGCTACACGTAGCTATAGATACTATTTACAGTTTTTATGTAAAATGAATCTGAAGTGCCAAGTAAGAATTTCAGATGCTGGCAGGCAAAGTCTGTAAACATCTTGTCTAATATCTCACAGCAGAAATGCCATTCTCCAGAGGGGCAACCATGGTCCCGTTAAAGGATCTTGCCTTGTGCTAACCTTTGAAGAAAACTTTTTCTTTCCAGAAATTTTTCTTGTTAAGAACTGAATTCGGAGTCGAAGGAAGGTTTCCTTGATTGTCCACATGGGATCAGAATATGTTCCCTGTCTCTCACCAGCATGCTGTGAGTAGTTTTATGCCTACTATTCTTTGTTTCATGGAAGAGGTAGAGAGGTACACTGATTTCAGCAGCATTCTTTAAATGCTTTCCAAAACTCCACAAAAGCTACTGAACAGGAGTGTCAGCCTATTATTGTTCTGTATATTGAGTTTAGAGAAGTATGGAAAAAAATTATATATATATATAAAGGACATTTCAATTTCTGCTCCCAAATACATTGTTCTTACTCTCCCTACTTAATGATAAATAATTTTTCTTCAGAATTTCTGGAGCAGGGAGCTTGGACAAATAATATCTAGTTTCATTGTACATACAAACTTTGTGGGAGAAAAAAAGCCCAACAAAACAAAACACACAAATAAACTAAATCTTAAAGATGTTTAAAAATCTTTCATCTTTTTTTTTCTCAGAAAGTATTCAGTAAACATAAAGTCTCCCTCTGCTCTGTGGTCATTTTTGTTTCCATTTTCCAGAGGTAAAATTCCAATCCCATGATTTGGTTAATTTGACCTTAGTCACTTAAAATAGCTGAGTCTGTAATAACTGAACCATAGCTTATTGTCATTGCCAACCAGTGTGCTTAGTGAGGAGTGGCAAAACCAGGAGAGAAGAGTCTTTTACTTAAGACAAAAAAATGAGCTCCCACTGTGAATGTGCTTCTCATAACTCTCACAAGTGTCCCCACTAACAGCAGAAGAGGAAGATCTTCACACAGTGCAGCTGTACTTTTCTCCAGACACTTTGTGCAGCATAGCCACATCAGTTCTTTGTCATGGAGGACTTGGGTGAAATTGCTTCCAAAGGCCCAGTGTTGATGGGCACCCTTCATGGGTAAGGTGTTGATAGCCCTCAACTCCATTAGGTTTTGATACTCTGCACAACCTGCCTTTAAGATGTGTTGAGTTTCAGTAGTATGAGTGGGGATGACACTGTATGTCCGTGGTTCACCCTGTCAAGAAACACATCTCCACTTCCTTGAAGGGTTTAGTAGGATTTCCTATTGTTAATAATGGCCTCTTTTATATATGTTTCTGCCCCAGTTTAAGTATCAAAGAGTGCATTTATGCTGTTTACATTTTTAATTAAAAAGATTAGATAATATCAACTTTAATCCCATTGCCTAAGTTTCTATAAGCTTTTAATGAAGAATTTAGACAACTCTTTCCAATCAAAAATATTGTTTTGCCTAAATCAAAATCAGAAATACAATGAGCATAAAATAACTTCTCAAATTTCACCCTCAGAATGTTATATTATCTAGTCTCCATAATAGAAAGCTCAACAAAGGAGAGCTCTGTAGGACCTTAGATGTTTTGAAAAGAATAAATAGATGTAGGGGTTCATATTTTGCTCATCCTGGCTGGTCTGTAAACATTTTGATATTTGAAGCCATCTCAGACTTGCAAAATCTTCTTTTAAACAGCAAAACTCAGAGTCTTCCCTTAGGTCTCAGTTATATTTTCATAAATACTTGAACTTGGATAATCAATGCCCAAGGGAGTGGTCCAGGAAGAAGATTTCCTTCCAAGATGCTGTAGGAAAGAGGGGAGCATGTCCTTTGCTAATCCTCTTTACAAAACAAAACACAAGATCATCATCTCTCTGTGACACTTGAGCTCTTCAGGCTGGTGTGGGGAAGGTTTATTTCAACAAAGCTTGGGAAGAGCTTGAGTCTGTGAACTCCTTAGTCATGAGGCTAGACCCCCAAAAATTAATGTATCTACTCTCTTCTTGTATATGGTTTCCATCTTTTCAACCCTTTGCCTATCCACAACATGCATGACAGTACATGCTAGCTTTCAGCTACATAGTAATGTGTAATGTTCAGCCTGTGTAAGAATTCATTAATGGAAAACAAAATCCAGTCTAGGGCAACAGCCACAGCATATTTTCTCTTCTCTCTTTCTCTGCATGTGGGAGAAACCTAACATGATGGTCTTAGGATAAGAGGAGAAAATGCACAGCAGAGTTGCCCTAAAGTGCTTTGCCAGTTTTGTTCCATCCTCCCCTCCTGTGGCAAGTGTTGGCTGTTGCCTCTTCCTTGCTCTTAGGCACAGAAACCTGTGGCAGGTAGAGGTGGGAGATGGAGCTGTGAATACTTCCTGGGTAAACTTCATTCAGGATCCCAAGCATGAATAAATATGTAAGAAGTAAAAAAAAAAAATTTCTCGATGAGACAGAAAATCTAGTAAATCTTGGACCTTGTGGAGGCTTTACAGATAAGTCTGACAGGACACCAAAACCAGCATGATTTGTCAAAGCTGGCAACACCCAGGGACTCCCTGAGTATGGTCTCTATTTATGTCAGGCCTTATAAACACCATCAAAGAAGATGACAGTGCCTTTGGCCCCGAGTTCATATCTGAAAGTCAGCTATAAAATGATCTGTGAAGTTTTTTGGGTTTATTTTGGTTTAAAAACTGATTGCATTTTTATGCAAATAGCAGCTGCTGCTATCCTCATGCTGTGTGACAGTTTCACCTCTTCTAGTGCTGTGCCTTGCCTTGCCTTACCTTACCTTTTCTCTTTTCTCTTCCAAAAAGCAAACCTTAGCCTTTCAAGGTAAGAGATGAAAGTTTTCAATCAAAGTAGCCAGAAGGTGAATAAAAAATTGGATTATTTATTCTTTGGGCTTGTCAAACTTCTCTAAGATTTTCATTCAGTCTCTGAACGTTTCTGTTGCAGCTTCTCTGTGCTGAAGCTGTGAAAGCAGTATCAAAATTTACATCACCTTTGAAAATAATCTTACGTGAATATCTCATCCTTACACAGGTTCTGCCAGGGTTTAGGAGAAATGCTGGCTTTGAAACAGAAAGGAGAAATAGCTACCTTTCTGGAAACAGTTTTGTCTTACCTCAGAGGAGAGTGCTAAGAGAAATGATAAACATGTAGGGATATTTAAGCTATCAAAGAATCTTCTTAACCTTTCGAATTCTGCAGACAGAATTTTCTGTTTTAGTCATTGTAATTCCTTTAGAGAAAAAAGGGCACACAGAAAATGAAGAGTAAACATCCAGCTTCTCTACACTGGAGATAAAAATGAACTCTTCAATCCTTTCATCAAAGAGCTCTGACTCCACATTTCAAAGAAATCAGCCTTGCTCTCTAGCAATTACCCTGAAAGCAACACAGTGACATTTTTCTTCAAGCATTTACAATCATCCATTACCATGTAATACTTTTAGTACAGGGCTAGATTTGAACATTATCAAGCAGTGCAACAGTAAGTACGGCATCTGCCATGCTAACACATTTGTCTGTGCTGTCAGACATTCAGATACTATATTTTCTTACGAGGTCCTGCTCATGGACTAAATATGGCAGTGTTCTTTCATGATTACTGTCCAAATGCTCAAAGTCAAGCATGAGTGCATGTGTCCCATGGACCAAATACCAGTTCTCAAACATCTTGTACCCTACAAAAAATCCATAGCAGTTATTCATGGGATCTGCAATGTAAGATTAAAAAAAGCTTTAGTTAAGCTTAAAATAAACAACTAAAATGTGTTCTACATTAGTTTCTTTCTCTTATACTAGGTATTTATGTTCTGAGAAGTACTGCCAAATTCTTACCATTTAAAACCAGTTATGCAGTTAGCATTGCACCAGAGAATTACCTAAAAATTGGTGCAAAACCCAAATTACATCTAATCTTGAATAAAAGGATTCAGTCAGTTTCCACCTCCAATTCTGCTTTCAAGTAATAGCGGCTATAAAACTCATCAGATTTAGTGGTCTGTGGGGACAAGACAGGGAGCAATGGCTGCAAGTTGGAGCACAGGAAGTTCCACACCAAAATGTGGAGGAACTTTTTCACAGTGAGGGTGACAGAGCACTGGAACAGGCTGTCCAGGGGGGTTGTGGAGTCTCCTTCTCTGGAGATATTCAAGACTGATCTGGATGCCTACCTGTGCAATATGTCCTAGGGAACCTGCTTTGGCAGGGGGGTTGGACTCGATGATCTCTGGAGGTCCCTTCCAATCCCTCCAATTCTGTGATTCTGTGATTTAATAACAGTGGAAACTGTGGCAGTAACTGCTGTCACAGTTTGATAGGAATTACTCACTAAATTATTTTGCTGTTCACAAGCCCAAACCTCAGCAGTATTATTCATGAAGTTCCTTTGAATAACCTCAAATGCTTGGACCAACCTCATCTAACTTCAGTCACTCAAAACGCAGTCATCTATCCCAAAATGTTGGGGTTTTTTTCTGAGATTCACAAAATCACAGAGCAACTGAGGTGGGAAGAGACCTCTGGAGCTCATTTAGTCCAATCTTCTGCCCAAACATCATTACCTATTGCAGATTGATCAGGTCCATGCTCTCTCTGGTTTTAAATATATCCAAGGACTGAGCATATAATTCCTTCTGTAATTTATAGTAAGTGTCAGGAATCTCCCCAGAGATATTTCCCCTTTCCCCAAGTGGAAGACAAATCCCACTGAAAGACTAGGGAGAGGAGGTTCTGCATCTTGATGGGACATCCTCAGATATCTGAGGAACTGGAATTGAGGTTCTTCCACTTCTGACCCAGACTTTAACTTGTGGAAAGTTTTTTCATTGGTCTTGCTATATATCAAGGTAAAGCAAAACTGCACCTATAGTGACCGACGGTTTCTTGGCTGGTGAGAGGATCTACTTTTTTTTTGTGTCTATGAAGAGCTGTTAGGCTATTGAACAAGAATGATGGATATTGTTTATTTCTGAAGGTGAAAAGCAAACAACTTCATAGAGAGTAGAAAGGCAGGAAGAGAGAGGAAAAGGAAAGAATAATTGTGGACGGTGTTTTGAAAGAAAGTAAAACCAGCACTTTCAGAGTTAATCTTCAGTGAGGGAGGAAGATCTTTCAACTCTTTATCTCAGCTTGCAAGAGCTGCTCATTTCTGCACCCTACTCTGCTATGCACTCTCTCTGAGATGACCTCTATCACATCTCCTCCCTCCTGCTCTTCCAATCTCATTTAAAAGCTATTTAGCCATGCTTCTGCCTAGTTACTCCAGTCTGTTTCCATTATCTGTAACTACTCTCCCTCTGCTTCACTCCGAGCTGCTTGCCTGAAAAGCAGACTAAAGAAATGGGTAGCATCGTTAGGGTCACCAAACACTCCTCATCATAATTAGTCAATTTATTAAATGAATGTTGATGAATACATCTATATAGTGAACAGCCCACACAAGGCTTTGTAGGGAAAGTACCTTCTCTCAACACAATAATAAATTGTACTTATATCAGGGATACTTTAGAATCACATTAGCCCAGGCTACTCTAAGTGTCATAGTCAGTGAAAGTGGTATTTGTTCTTGGATTTCTCCACATTGTTCCTGTTTTCAACCTCTTATAAAAAAAATCACCACCACATTCTCTGTTCTTTTCTTTTGCATATTGATCACTATTCTATTATTTGACATCATTTACTAAAGCAGTTCCGCCTTATATGTTTCTTTGTGGTGCTGCCAGATATCTCCATGTTTATCTAAAATTTTACTCTAAATCTGGAGCAATGAAAATTCTTAAACCAAGATATACATTGCTCCTCATTTTGATCACTGTTACCCTTATGAAAATTATTCAGAAACTTTTGTAGTCTGCTGCTTTTACTGGTTTTATCTTGACCTGGCATATGAGTTAGGAGGTGAAATAATTTATCCATGAAAATAGTTTCCTGATCTTAGTGTCTGTTCTAGTTGGTGTGCAGGGATAGAATAAATAAGAAAAGAGAAACACCATCAGAAATTTCTAACTGTTGTTACCTTTGTTGGTAACAAAGCACTACACAGCCCTCGCTCATCCCCTCTCCCAACGAGAGGGTGGGGAGGAAAATGGAAAAAAATTCTCATGGGTTGAGATTAAAACATCTTAATGGGTTAACAAAGGAAGAGAATAATAATAATAGTAATAACAATAATAATACAAGTGATGCACAAATGCAATTACTCACCACATGTGAAATGAAAATAAAACAATCTGACATCCAGGCTGTTGCTGAACAGCGAATCTGCCTCCCAGCTAGCCTCCCCATTTATATCTGGAGCATGATGTTCTATGTCAGGGTATATCCCTCTGGCCAGCCTGGGTCAGCTGTCCTGGCTGTGATCTCCCAGCTTCTTGTGCACCTGGCAGGGCATGAGAAGCTGAAAAGTCCTTGACTTAGTGTAGACACTTCAACTACTTGGCAGCAACTAAGACATCTGTGTGTTATCATCATTATTCTCATACTGAATTCAAATCAGAGCACTATACTGGCTACTAGAAAAAAATTAACTCTATCTCAGATGAAGCTACAGACTAATATAATAAATTAATGTAATATTCATTCACCTGTTTTTCCAGACAGAAGGCTCATCACAATGTCTTCCAGTCTACAGAATGAATGAGCAAAAGACAATGCAGAAATGAAAATGACAATGTTCAGTAAACAGTATCTTGAGAGCAAACCACAGCTGTGCTACTGATCGGCCTTAACTGACAGTGATGTGCTGTAGCATGCTTAGAAAGTAAAATAACATATCCTGTGATAACTGGGAGAACTGAAGCTCACTGAAAACTCTTTTCAGCAGTGCCTTTTATATATTACATCCCTCATTTAAGACTATTTACAATTCTCTATGGTACAGTTCCCACTGTATTTTTTTGCTGAGTACCACTGACAATGGTGCTCAAATTGGGAAACTGGAAAGTGAAACTGCTTCTCATCTCCTCCAACTTCAACATCTCAGTTAGCCAACTTAGTCAAAAAAGTCTACTCTAGGAAAAAGGTAGGTGACAAGATAATTGCTGAGGAAGTTAATATGCACATCACCATCATATGTTGAACTGTTGTCTTGAACTGCCTGTTTCTCTCCATGAACTGTGATGGTAGTGTTGGAGCTACATCAACACCTATAAAAAGAATAGTGCAAGAATATGGTCTTGAGCACTAGACTCCTTCTATCCACATGGCTTAATTATTTTTACACTACCTGAAACGTGCTTTTTATGTTAAGAAAAGGGAGAGAGAGAGTAATGACTGGTAGGAAGTGGAATAGAATAAGGAGAAAAAACATGACACACCAAAATATAGAAAACATAATTTTATTAAATGTGTATCATGAAGTGATAGAACACTAGAATGGTTTTGGATTGAAGGGACCTCAAAGACCATCTAGGTACAATCCCCCTGCCATGAGCAAGGACACACTCCACTAGACCAGGCTGCCCAAAGCCCCATCCAGCTTGGCCTTGAACACTGCCAGGGAGGGGGCAGCCACAGCTTCTCTGAGCAGCCTGTGCCACTGTCATCACTCTCATGTCTCTGTCAAAGATGTTCAACTGTGCTAGTCCTAGTACTGACCCCTGAGGGACACCACTCATCACTGGTCTCTATTTGATGTTGAACCATTGACCACAAGTCTTTGAATGTAACCATCCAGCTCCATGGACCTCATCAACCAAGTGGTCCATCCATCAAATCTGTGCCTCTCCAATTTAGAGACCAGGATATTGTGTGGGACAGTGTCAAATGCTTTGCCCAAGTCCAGGTAGATGCCATCTGTCACTTTTGCCTTATCCACTAGCACTGTATCCCCATCACAGAAGGCCACCAAATTTGTTAGGCATGATCTGCCCTTAGTGAAGCTATGTTGGCTGCCACCAATCACCCCCTTATTTTCCATGTGCCTGAGCATGGTTTCCAGGCAGATCTACTTCATTATTTTGCCAGGCACAGGGGTGAGACTGACTGGTCTGTAGTTCTCTGGGTCTTCTTTTTTCCCCCTTTTTAAATATGGGGGTTACATTTCCCCTTTTCCAGTCAGTGGGAAGTTCACTGGTCTGCCACAACTTCTCACAGTTCCTTCAGGACACCTGGATGCATCTAGTCAGGTCTGATGGACTTCAGGTTCCTTAGGTATTTTTGAACCTGATCTTCTCCTACAGTGGGCAGATCCTCCTTTCTCCAGTTCTTTGCCTCTGTGTCCTGGGCAGTGCGACCAGAGCCCTTGACAGTAATGCCTGAGGCAAAAGTTTCATTGAGTATCTGAAACTTCTCCATATTGTGGATAGCCAGGTCTCCTGTTTCTTTCCAGAGGGGGCCCACATTTTCCCTCATCTTCCTTTTATCACTGACATACTAACAGAAACTTTTCTTATTTTCCTTGACATCCCTGGACAGATTTAATTTTATCAGGGCTTTAGCCTTCCTAAGCTGTTACCTCTCTGCCTGGACAGTTTCTCTGTATTCCACCCAGGCTACCTCCCCTTGTTTCCAGCCTCTGTAGGCTTCCTTTTTGCATTTGAGTTTATCCACGATCTCCTAGTTCTTCCATAGAGGCCTCCAGACTTCCTTTTTGTTGCTTTGTTTTACTTTTTATCCTTTGCCTTTTAAATAGCAGAAACCACTCCTAGCTTCCTAAGTTCTTGTTTGTGGTTTAGTGCCCCACCTGCCACATCTTTGCCATTTTGCAAAAATATACAAATGAAAGTTGGATTCAAGCTCTGATTAGCATTGCCTGCTTCAGAGGAGGTTTCTCTTATCCTAGGCTGACAGTATGTTACCCAGTTACCAGTATCACTTGCCAGAGAACCAGTGAGCATGGTCAGGGAAAGTTAGATCTCAACTTCTCTCTTCCTTAAGTAGATATCTGAAAAGCCTATGTCTTTGAAATGCAAGTTCCTCTCTATGAACCGTGCAAAAATGTTATAGTGCTATCACACGTGCCAGCATCTCCATTGAAGGCACTGATAGTTAAATGAGCTGAATCTCAGCATGGCTGATTTGTGGTTCTACTATTGCTAGCTGTGAAGAGGCCTCCAGAGAGCTTTCCTTGTACTGCTCTTCTTATGTGAAGGTCAGGATATTTACTACATTCTGTCGATACTCTAAATTAATTTGACTTCTGGTAAAGTGCATACAAAGATAACACAGACGCTCAATGTTTCTTGCCAGCTGTCTCCAAGCTACACTGATTTAATTTTTTGCTTCTGTTTGGAGATGCTAGTGAAGTCTGGAGCTGTCTAGATTTGACACAAATTCTAGCACCTGAAACATTCCTGTCTGTGAAGTCAAACTAGATAGTGTTTATAAATTTTCACTGTCTTCCTGAAGACAGAGTCTCATAAACATTTGCTTGTAGTTTTGGAAGTCATCAGGTATATACAAATAGAGTAAAAGCAGAGGGAAAATCTGGCTTGCATGACCAAGAATTTCTATCTTAATCTAAAATAAAAGCAAACTATCAAGAAGTGATCAACAAGATTCCAAGTACTTCTGAGAAAGGAGTGTACTCTTTTTCCACTACTATGAGATTGAATCATCGTCATGGAAGATACAGTCCTTTTATTTTGTTAGGCAGTATCCATCAAATGGGGTATCGAGGACTGTCTGTGCTTGACACTGTACAAGTATGGATGTAGAAAAATGATCCAGAAGGACTAGGCTCTCTGTCCCATAACATACTTTAGACATAATTGTGTTCAACTATAAGAGAGCATCATAGCATTTTAAATATGATTAACTTAATAGGTTGCCTCATGACATTTGTAAGGTACATTTGGGAAGGTTTTAGCTCCCATTTGGTTAGCTAGCCAGCCAGTCTTGCTGCACCTGAACGCTACTTCTTACTGTGACATTTGAAAAACTGCAATCAGTGCTGTAATTGGAGATGATCTGTTGGCAGAGAACAAGAGAAGTGCTGACGAAGTGCTAGAGGGTTTAAGGTCAAAGAGAGTAACTGGTTTCTTCAAAACATGAAAAGAAGGAAAGTACAAGAATCCACAGGACAATAAATGGAGAAATTAATTGATAAATACAGAGAGAAAAGAGCCTGAATACTTGGCATTAGCCATTCAGCAGTATCATACAAAACGGTAACTTTTGTTCAGGTAACAGCTCTACTTGATAGTGGGAATAGTAACAATTTCCATTACAGATCAGTAATAGGTACCAAAGGACAAATTCCACAATCCTCTGTAACTATATTTGCTGTTACCCTTTTTCATTCCTGCAATATGGATAATTTTTGTGTAAAATTCTTTCAGTATTCTAGACATTATTAGGAGGAAACACCATTTTGGTAGGAATAATACAGTGTGATATATATAATTAATTATGACTTTTTAGAGATACTGTTTTAACAAACTGTTAAGTAAACATTTGAAGCTGGCAGAGAATATAGCCCATTTGGCTACTCTGTACTGAAAAGTGGCTTATAGAGAAAGCTTTTGTGTTGCAGTTGGTAGACTGAGTTTCAGAGAACCCTTGAAAGAGGTTCCCAGGGAGACAACCTCACATACATCATTGTTTACAGCTGTCTGAAACCAGCTGGGAAAAAAACCCAAAACATGTTCATTGATCACAGTATTGAAAGAAATGGAAAATATTTTGAGAGGTTAAATTAGGGGGTCAAATATATTAGAAAATTGTGACCTGGTGTTACTTTCTCCAGTAATGTAACAGGCCAAGGGCAATATTGAGGATAAAAGTACTGAAATTTTCTCTTTCCCAGTTGTCAAGTTGCTGTCATAGAGCCGTAGCCAAAAGATCTAATTTAATGAGCTCATGGGAGAAAAGTAACCCTTATCTTAATTTTTGATTTAGACAGTCTCCCGCCTCCCCTCATTCATTTCTGGATGGAATTCAAGTTTCTGACTCACTTTGTTATCTGTGGCTCAGTAACTATCATGAGAATGTCTTTTGGGGGCTTGATATCATCAGGAATGTTGATGTGACATTTGGGTTTTTTCAGAGCATCCTATCTAATGCGATGAACAGCCTTGAAACTGACTTTTATTTCTTCAGATTTTTTTTCCAGTTTGTTTGCCATTTCTTTTAAATAGTAAATATTCCTTCAACTGATATAATAATAACTTCAGATAAAGTTCACCAGCTTTCCCTGGTGCCTGAGGTTATTCCTCCCCAGGTGCAGTTCTTGTCACTTCCCTCTGTTGAACTTCATGAGGACACACCTCCTCAGGAACATGGTTGCCAAGCTAACAGAGGGAGCAACTTGTACAGAACAGGGCGCAGAGTGTCCCAAAAAGTGCTTAGAAGAGCAAGTAGCTGCTGAACAATTGTGGACATGTTAGAGAGCATGGTCTACATCACAAAGTAAAGAAGCTATCCGTGGGGCATCAGGGGGAGTTCAAGAGGGAGGATATGGCCACCCCAGACCCAGGCTATAGGGCATGCCTGATACTCCTAGTGCTGACAGTAATGGAGCCCTACCTACTGGAAGGGTGCTCTGGTAGAGGACTGACTTGCCTTCTGAAGGAGCTGTCAGGGGAGGTCAGCAGGCTTAGTCATATCCAGGAGGATTAATGGAATCTGCACAGAGGCCCTTCAGAGGCAAGAAACTGAACCCGCAACCCAAGGAGAGACAGACAGAGGCTGTACTGGATTGAGGAGTGGATGAGAGAGACGGAAGAGGCTGGAGACATGTGACAACAGAGGAAGGTTCCTAATGTAGGATATCTGCAGGGATAGATTCAGCACTGTGGGAGGTGATGGGGGGAACACACTCCACCTTGAGAAGCTTCAGATTTGATAACTTGGACCAAGCATCTGAACTAAGAAGAAAGAATAAGTGACAGTGGCTGGAGATTCCCTTTTGTGGAGAACAGATACATAGATACATTCACCTACCACCCAGATATGCTATCATAGAGCACCTTGCTAGATGTCTATATCTGGGATGCTGTGAAGTGCTGCGATTGAGATGGGACACAGCTTGATGCAAGCTAACGTCGTTTTATTGTAGCAAATCACAAGTTTATATACTTTTTGCAAAGCCCACGTGGGCCTTAGTTTCATTGGAGTGCAGAAGCCATTCTTACATTTACTATTTGCTGATTGGTTCAAAAAAACTTACGAACATTATTAGAAAAAGCAGCTTAGGCCTAATCACACAACCTTTACACACATTCTGTTTTTGTTTCTTAAAGCATGTTTCGTTCTCCCCTTCAAGGCTAACCAGGTCCTGTTATGCACTTCTGGTGTCAAGATGTCTAGTTGCCCAACATTCTTTCATCCCTTATCAACCAGCTCTCTTTGTTATTTTGACTCTCCCAGGGTTTGTGTCCAACAAACCAGCATGTCTGTGTCCAACAACTGCAAAGTGCTGGAACTTTTACCTGATTCTTTCAGGCCTTGTGCTACAGTGAAGAGCATGACAATTTATGAAGTGCACAGCCTATTCCTCCTTGGTGGTCATCAATGATACTTCCAGGGAAGACCCTGAGCATATCAAAAGTCACTGCACCAAGGGTGTAGATGAAAGGCACATGGGCCCAGGTGGTGTCCTCTCCATCCTGCTGGTGAAAGGAAAGCCTGGGTATGAACCAGCACATCTAGCAAGATATGAATTGGTTTTTTTGGCTGGTGTTATAGGAATCCCTCTGTCTCTTATGACCACAAGAACTTCTTTGAAAAGCACAAACTTTTGAGGAGAGGTGGGACCCACCCAAGCCAGACGAGGCAAAGCATCCTTGCTAACAGTCTTGCAAAACTGATGAGAAGGGCTTTCAACCATGTGGGCTGGGGAATGATGATGGCAACAGCCTGCAGTTGACAGAAAGGAGATCAGAATTAGTGAATACATGGGGAAGGGTGATGGGAGCAGGAGAGTTCTGAGGAGGGTAAAACAGGTCCAAACCAGAGACTCCTAACACGCTCAGACACATGCACAGACTCGGAAACAGAGAGGAGGAATTAAAGTCCAAGGAGTGGACCCAAACCTACCACAACAGTGAAATAACTGAGCTGTGGTGGGGTAGGGTGACATGGCTAGATACTTAAATACTTTTGGATATCTAGAAAGTCATAGTACTGAGAATAGATATAATACCAGCACTGCTCCCTCCCACTGGCATGGCATTAGTTCTTCATCAGTGAGCTCTCTACTGGCTCTGAAGGATCTGTAATTCTTAAATTTGCGAGCAAGTAAGGTCACTGCTGTTGGTTAATCAGTATGTTAAGTGTGACATAAGTAGAAGATCAGGATCCTAAGGAGACATGGGTGAGAGGTGCTTAGTTTGTGAATTTCAGACTGGCTAAGGAAAAAAATAAGGATCTCTTTTTACAGATCAACCCAGTACAGCAAAGTCTCCAAGCAGATGGGGGAACAGGACTTTGAGGGGAAGAATTTTAGGGAAAATAGGCAGCAGTGATGTCTTAAATATCTAAGCAGGCTAGGGCCTGTGTTGATAGACAGCCTTGTTAGAGTAAGTCATATATATTCCACTAAGGTGAGCTTTATAGACGTAATATGTATTTTAAGACTCAGTAGCTCTGGTCACAGCATGCTATCACTCAGATGTCTCTTTCCCATGTGTGGCCAAAGAAAACTGGTTATGCCAGTCCCTGTTGACCAAGATGTGCTTCCTGAAAGAAGCCATACATTTCTCGAACAGACAACTAAAAAGATGTTCTCAAAAGCATAAGGGTGTAAGCTAAAGGCCATGTCATGTCTTCTTCCTTGGCACTCCAGTGCAAAGCCAGACATACCTCACGAAAAAAACACGATGTATTTCTTGAGGTTTTAGAGCTGAGGAATGTGACTTTGCTATCAGTGCAGCTACAAGCAGAATGTACACAAGCCCTGGAAACATCTCGGAGAACAGAATTTATCAAGGGAATACAAGAGTCATAACAGCTCCCACAGGAGCACCAGTCAATATTAAAGTCTTCATGTTGTGACTGGCTAATGCTGATGATGGAGTTTAAGCTTTTGCTTTTCTGTCCAAAGTGCATAGTCCTTTTAGACTAAATCAGTCTCCATATATGTCACAGGAATATTATTTCTATGGTGATAATGATGTTTTTCAGAGAAGATCCTTGAATTACCACAAAATTAGATATGGCCTTGGATTCCTTGGTGCAGAAAACAATATTGTTTCCTTTAATTTGTTTTTTTAACTTATCGTTCTTTCCTGGAATGCTGTCCATGGTAAACTGATAGCTTCTATGTCAGCTCTGTTTACTTGCAATTGATATGGAAAATTACTCAGATGATTTATCCTTTCCTGCAATATACCTTTCACAGGATGAGACTAAGTAGGAAAAAACTGAATCCTCTTCTGCCCTATCTGGCTCCTGTCCAATTTTCTGTGAAGTGACTGGAAAGATTCCCATCACCTTTCAGGGCACTTGAACTGTCACAAGAGCTTTGAGGGAGATGATCCACTCTCAGACTTGTTCTGCTGTTGCAGAGCAAATGCAAAGCCAGATTTCTGGGAATGCTGCACATACTGTCCAGAGTCTGAGTCCATTACTATTTATAATAGCTGATTATTATACTTCATTTTTTTACCTTGATTGTCCCAAAGGACATTGCAAACATCTGGTTGAACAGCAATCCCTAGATCCTCAACTGTTGTAATCTAGCTGCTACCAAACACAGACAACATAACTGCTTAGCACTAGGATGACAGGGAAAACTATAGCTTCTTAAATCATCAGACCAGTATTACTGCTGATGTCCCCAGTACATTTTTCAGGATTTCCAGTACATTTTCCAGGATTTCAGGCATCAGACAGGTCAGCTGGAGGAGCAGTTCTGAAAAACAAAACATCATACAAGAATGGCTGTTGTGCACCAAGAACCTGAAAGGTTAGATGAGGCTCTGGGCAACCTGGTCTAGTGGATGGTGTCCCTGCCCATGGCAGGGGGTTGGGACTAGATGGTCTATGAGGTCCTCTCCAATCCAAACCATTCTAGGATTCTACTATTCTATGGTAAGGGACCTACCTGTGGACAGGCATTTTATTACTTCTCATCTGTTCACCTGGATATTCTAGAGAGAAAGAAGATATCCTGAAGTCTGCACGCAGGTGGACCTCATTGTTGGGGTGGCCTTGTGTCCATGAATGAATCCTCTGATCTTTCATGTGACTCAGAATTTTATCCATTAACTGCGGTATTCAACTCAGAGTCTTTGGTTACATCCTTGCTTTTAGAAAGCATAAATCTGGTCCAATGATAATTTTTTTATATCTGTTTTGCTTTATCTAAAGATTATAAAGCTGGTAAGTCTTTTTGTTCTTGGTGGCCTGGTGTTAAATGAATGTAACACTTTGAAAAAGAGGGTCTTTCCTAGCTAATGTGATTTTCTAGATCAACTTGTGTCCATGTCTAAAGTTCCTCCCTTTCCTGACGTATTTGAACAGATGTATGAAATCTTTGCCTATGTCTATATAAGCAAACTGAAGAGAGTTCAGCCTTGGGCTCAAGCACTTTATATGACCATGTGCACTGTTAAATCTTTAGCATTCTCCCTTGCATGGGTTTAGCCTAAGCAAACTGATTTCCCCCCACAATAGACTGAATATTGATTTTGTAAAAATCTGAAGTGTAAGTGGAAGTCCACAAGTACACATTGGTTTTGAAAGTGACTCAGATAGATAGAGTTGGTGAGGCCACTCTAGCTGGATGTACAGTGTTAGCTGTGTGGTGCAAGCTGTTCTTAAGGCAGAGGGTGCACAATGCCTTATTTTATTCACATAGTATAATCACAGCTTTTATGCAAGCCTAAGTAGTCATTGTGGCAGAGTTTGTAGTAACAAAACACTGTTAGGCTTGTTCAGAAGGGAGCGAAGCCCCCTGACACCCTCCCCAGGGTGTGTGAGTACCTGCAGCCCATCCATAACCACTGTGGAATACCTGCCTGGTGCTGTGGGATGGCTGGTAGATAGATATGCACAGATTATTTTTCTGCTGAATGAGCAGTTGCATGCCTCCAGGGCAGATCAGGCTCTCTGCTTTTGCACTCAGAGGGCTTTACACTCCCATCTAGCTGGGAAATCCCAGCTGCCTTTGTAGTAGCCATAGGAATGCATGCAATTGTTACCATCTATAATGTGTGGTGACAGCATCAGTCAAAACATCCATTATCTTTCAGTGCTATGTTTTATATGTAACACCCTACTCATCTGTGTGCTGGAGACATATCCACAGAGGTATGGAAGTGCGTCACCATTTTTAGAAGCTGCACTCCCCCGGTTTCACAGGGAATAGGCACCTAAATGCCTTTGTAGTGTGAGTAGAGTCCTAGATGGAGAGTGGATATATTTTTTTAGATCTTCCTACAGTCTCTTTGCTCTTTCTTTCTTTCATTCTGTTGCACTCTTCTTACACACAGCAACATTATTTTTTCCTGAATTTGAATGAGTACATGTATTATGTTACTGTTGTGTAATATTATTTCTATATAGATTAATTTAGCAAGCAAGAACCCCTACATACTGTAATGAAAATATAGCAGGTTAGAATTAATCTAAGTCAGATTTAATATCTTGACAACTTGTACATTTTTAAAAAATGTTATCTCATAAAAATTAAGCGTAGTGCTTATTCAATCATCTGTTGCAACCATCTGCTTCTGGTATATTACTTTAATTTATCATCCTTAGCCTGACAGGGTCTGATCCTGTCCCCAAGGAAGTCAACAGCAATGTTATTATTTCCTTCACTCAAAGCAGGGTAGAAGCTTCATTCAACTTAATACTCAAGGTGAACTATAATGTCATCTTCTTCCACTACTCTGTAGTAAATTTAAAGTTTCTACATTAACAGTATTCTGATACTGTACTTTTTTCCAAGTTCTCTTTAAACATAACATGAACATTTTTGCAGTCTCTTGTAGGTAAATGAAATTTTAAAATTCACAAGAAAAGTAGCACTTAAGTACAAAAGTATTTTGAAGGGCACTGAGGTATAGTCAATGACCTCTTTCAGGTGACACTTATTTGGTACATCAGCCACCAGGTTCATTATTTTTTTCTTCTCATTCTCAGCTGAATGTTTTACTCAAAAGAGTATAGTCGGTTTCCATTCATGCAGCTTCTCTCAAGTATATTATCTTTTGTTTTCTTATATTATATAAAGCGACTACATGTTACACAGTAATTGGAGTTTACAGTTGTTACCTTAAAAAAATAACTGCAATGTCTACTTAAATTGCAATATTTTCCTTAAATCTTGTTATAGCTGGCTGCACTCTATAATTAGAAATGAAAACCTCGTGTTAGCAATTGCATCCTGTCCAGATATTTCAGATTAGATGCTTCAAGATTAGCTGCTGATTTTTCTAATAAACCAGCAGCAGTATCTTGTATATTTCTGTCCACTTGTAGCACATCTCTAAGAACTGAGAGGAGAGGAAGGTGACTGGGATCAGTCCGCATGGATTTGCCAGGATAAATCATGTCTGACCAACCTGATTGTCTCCTACAATAACATGGCTGTGTTTGTTAGCAAGAAGAGGTCAGGGGATGCCTTTCGTCTCAACTTTGTTGAGATTTTCAGTTCTCTTTCCTACAATGTTCTAGTATCCATGTTTGAACACCACAGTCAGGCTGAGTGGGTAACTAGATGGATAAGAAACTGGATAGGCAAGCTGACCAAAAGAAAAATATTGGCAGCAGCAAGGGCTAGAGTTTAAAAAGTAGCATTTTTTTTCTTTAGGTCTTCTTTTGATTTACCTACCAGGACACCAAGATGGTGTATGCTGCAACAGTTGCCATCTGAGAAGACACTGGGCGAGCTAGACTTGCATAGCTATGTGGAGTGGAAGAACAAGGGAGCAAATGTACTGAGCATGAACTGAAACAGGAGACATTCGGACTCGATATAAGGACAAGCTTTATCCCTAGGAGGACAGGCAGAGGCACAGCTTTTGCATTCTTCCTCTTTGGAGGCTTTCAAGGCTCAGCTGGGTGAATCCCTGAGCACCCTGGTCTGACATCACACCTGACCCTTCTGTGAGCAGGAAGTTGGATCAGAGACCTCCTGAGGTCCCTTCCAGCCTGAAAAATATGGTGGTCCTGTCATCCTCTGACTGTCCACTGTCTGACCAAGGCCCAAAAGACCTTTTATCTCACCTGACACAAAAATTCCACTATTCTTAATTAGTAGATTGTAAATTAACAAATCATTAAGTATGAAGACAATTTTTTAAAAGTAATTTCCTCTTCTTGTTTGTTCCTCAATCCACATACTTTATTCCACAGTATTCTACCAAAATGCATTAAATATAGAAAGATGTATTTTGTGTCTGTCTCTTATCTAAGTCCCAAAACAAAAGTGAATTCTAATGGTGTGGGATGCTTGCTCTTTACCCCAAGAAACACTGTTAATAATACTTATAGAATATTAACAATGTTTTTAATTTCTGTCAAGAAAATAATTATATGCATCTTTCACACAGTTTGAGTAGCAACAGGTACATAGAAAAGATATGCCCATATAAAATGTCTGATGATTATAGTACCAATAACAAGCTGAGGTAGATTTCAGCAGCACAGTCTTCTTCTGATAACTTTAGTCAGAAGAGTTAAGCCTTTTTAAGATCTCTTTACTCTCTCCTTAAAAAAAAAAAAAGGAAAAATCCTTCTGTCCCAATAGAGTCACTGGCCTGGCCTGCTGCTTGAGTAAAAAATGCAATTAGAATTTAGCAACTGCGAATGAAGAAGGACAGGAAGAACTGAAGAACTGAAGCCTCAAATTACTATTTCAAATGTCAGGAAAGGCTGAGTGGTTCTGAACTTTGGACATACTAGGTATGTGAGACCTGGGGGCTGTTTAATCCAGATAACGGGAGCTATAATCAGCTCTAATGTAAGTGGATGCAAGTCCATATCCATAAATGAAGCCAGAACTGTACTCAGCCCTGTATGGCAATCACTCTATATTGTAGGCTATGTTAGACTAATGTGTTGGGGTTTGTTTCCTGTTTTCTTTGTCAACTATTTCACCTTCATAGGCAGCATTCATTTAACCTCATTTTGGCTTTTAAAAGTTAGTCCCAATAGTAGAACAGTTTTGATGGGATCTTTCAGATTATCAAGTCCAACCATTAACCTAACACTGCTAAATCCACCATCGATCCATGTCTCTCAGCACCACATCCACTTGTCTTTTAAATACTTCTAGGGCTGGTGACTCCACCACTTCCCTGGGCAGCCTGTTCCAGTGCTTGACAACTCTTTCGGTGGAGAATTTTTTTCATAATGTCCAATACAAACCTCCCCTGGTTTAGATTAGCCTTTCCTCTGAAAGACATCTATCATAAACTTTGCTCATATAGACAATGGAGATTATAACTTCAGCAATTGCATTTTCCCTCCTGCAGTAACATGTAAGTCACCCATTGTTAACCTTTGGGAACAATCAAGGACTCAGTCAAGCCACCATGGGCCCTCTGGTCTGACCTCATTCCACACTACACTCACACGAAAGATTCCTGTATGACCTGACCACACTGACAGCCATTCCTCTCACTGAAGTTGAAGTTCTCAGAGGAAACGTTGGTACCACTCCACAACTAAATCAGTTTCCAACATCTTCCGTCTTTCATCCCACAGGACATCTTTTAACAGATCTTGCCAGATGGATTCTCCTGCCCTTAATGCCCAGGCTGCTTTCCAAAACTGTTATCTTACTCCAGACACTTTCAGGAATGGTTCAGTTTAGACTTTAAAATACCATCACAGTTAGAGCTTTTCTCCACTTTATCACAGAATCATAGAACTATGTAATAGGTTGGAAGGGACCCTTGAATGTCATCTAGTTAAACCTGCCTGCAATGTGTAGGGACATCATCAACCAGATCAGGTTGCTCAGAGCCCCATCCAACCTGACCTTGAATGTTTCCAGGGATGGGGCATCTACTACTTCTCTGGGCAACTTGTTCCAGTGTTTCACTACCCTCATCGTAAAAAAAATTATTCTTTATATCTAATATAAATAAATTTTAAAAATCAAATACATAAACAAACAAAATAGACAAATAAATAAATATTTATGTAATATAAATCTAGCCTCTCTCAGTTTAAAACCACTAACCCCTGTCCTACTGCAACAGGCCCTGCTAAAAATTTTATCCCCATCTTTATTATAAGACCCCTTTATATATATGTATATATATTCATATTTAAGATGCCTTTATATATATATGTATATTAATATTTCCTAATTTAATAGGAAAACACCTCTGAAAAATATCAAAACTCTTGCAAAATAAACATCCATCAGTCCTGACCACTGGTCCTTCAGATTTTTCTCCCTTTCTCTGCATTAAACATCAACCAAAGAGACATAAATTTGCATTCTCCTTTCCCTGCTGAGAGCCTGAGGGTCAAGAACAGAAGGCAAAGAAGTACAATCTGTCAGGGGTCTCTTACAGAGAGCCTGATGTAAAGGTTAAAGTGGGTGAAGCTTTTCTACAAACCACTTGGAGACTTTTCCCAATTGCAGGCACCGATCCTCACTGTGGATTTCAACAATCCAGACAACTACTGTGAAGGCAAAGCAGCACTGTACAAGAAGCCCAGGATGTTCTATGTTTTTGATGATGCAAATGCTAAAGGGGGCAGGGGGCAGGCAGGAATAACTCTTTACTTGACCACTGCTCATAAGCAAGGGATAACTGTTGAACAGAGTGGTCACAGACAGAAACTTTGGCTGTAGCAACCATGGTGTGACTGATTCCAGGATGTGGAAGAAAGCTGTGAAGATAAAGAGCAGAGGTAGGACTCCTTAAAACAGACCTTGTTTTGTTTAATTCTTTGCTAGACAGAATCCCTTGGGAAGCCACCATCAGAGGAGTAATGCCCAGAAGAGCTGGATGATTTAAACCAAATAAATAAATAATACCTTACTGAGAGAGGAGCAACCCAAAAAGTTTGGCAGAAGATACTCTTCATGAGATAAAATAAAAATAACATAGTATGAGAACTGAAAAAAAGGACAGTCTAAGAAAAATTACTTAGTAAAGGATGATGTGGAGATGACTGAGATATCTGACACCTTTTTCACGTAAGTCTTCACAGTCAAAGCCTGTTTCCACACCCCATGTGTATCAGCAATTTTGAGAAACAGAGGGTTAGCTAACAGTAGGACAGCAACAGGTTAAGGTTTCTACTAAAGGATTCTTCATCTCAATTTTATGTTTGCGAGACCATATCTGGTGTAAAGACAGACATACTGGAGTGAGTCCAGCAGAAGCCATCAAGATAGTCAAGGCCCTAAATATCATGAAATACAAAGACAGGTTGAAAGAAGTGGATTTGTTCAGCCTCAAAAAAGGCTCTACAAACATTTTATTGCTGTCTTCAACCACCTGATGCGAAGGTACAGAGAAGGCTCATCAGCATGAATGAGGAGAGACAACAGAAGTAGTTGTGGCAAGAAAACCCAATTAGGTGAAAGGGAAAAAATTCTTTGCACTGGTGGTGGTCTAACACTATCACAGGTTTCCCAGGGAGGCTGTGGAGTTTCCATCCTTGAGACATTTATAATTTGATATAATATAATAAACTTTGAGTAAAATCTAGAAGCTAAATAATTATCTGAACTAGTGAGTTGAATAGTGAAAAGTCTGGTAGTAGTCAATGGCACAATATCCAGATGGTAATTAGTATCCTACAGAGATGTACTAATACCATTGAAATATGGGTTGGAAAGGACACAGACTTGCTTTTTTCCAGCTTCCTTAAAGTAGAGGCCACTTCACTAAGATTTGTCAGTGAGTAAGATACTCCAAGGCAGTCATTTCACTGAAAATCAAGGCATTTTTTGCATTAGTGAGGCATTTAACCAGCCTAAG
This sequence comes from Zapornia atra, assembly GCA_013400835.1. Classification (NCBI taxonomy): domain Eukaryota; kingdom Metazoa; phylum Chordata; class Aves; order Gruiformes; family Rallidae; genus Zapornia; species Zapornia atra. The sequence continues at coordinate 154,709 of VZTU01015143.1, forward strand.
AGGCATTGGCTTTTCTCTGAGGCAGTACAGCATTTTTCTCCTTGCAGTGTGATGCAATCACACAGAGATTCAGGTATTAATGTCACAAAACTTCCTCTGACTGCCTTTTTCTTCATGTTTTTACAATACCTAACAATGTCAGATATCAGCCTGTTTGCATCTATGGGATATTATAGATGAGTGCTACATATTTGTACTGTACCATGATTACAGTATCAATCAGTTCTGCCTCCAAAGCTTTTTTTAATCTATGTTGCAAACATTTTTTTCCTCTTTCACGTTATTCTAGCGATTTATGGATTTAGAATTATGAAAAATCACATATATACATTGAATATTTATAAACATTTCCCAGTGAAAGATATTATAAAATATAAAAAATGTGGTGTATCATTAGTCTATTACCCTTTGTGCATTACAATTTGCTCTTTTTAAGTGTACTTTCACACTGATTGAAGTTAATGATTGAATCTTCTGCTTTAATTACATGTGTCAGAAGTAATTTATCAACAGAGAAGTAATTAATCTATGTTTTAATAAGCAATATCTCATATGATCTGTAAAAGAATATTTAATCTTCTTTTCTGGCCCTTGGAAATCCCAAGGATATTTTAAATGAGATTAACTGAGAACTGTATTATCTTAAGATATTCACTGCAAGTTGTTTATAGCAGCAGTTTATGAAAAGAAATGTGGTAGGAAACCAAGGAATTTTGATAAAACTCAGATACAGATTTCATTCCACAGAACACCAGAAACAGTGTTTTGTACTTCTGAATATCCAGATATTCACAGAATTTTCAGCAGAGCAATCTTATTTGCAAAACCACAAAAAGCACCAGTGCTATAGTCATCTTTGTTCATAGAAGTGAAATAAGAAAGACATCTCTTAAAATCTGAGAATTCTATTCCAAGCTATAGGTCGTTCTGATTCTCTAATAAGGTTAATGGCAACATTGCATTGAAGATGTCACTCACTAGGCATTCAATGAAAGCCAATAAAATGACAAACTTTAGCATGATTACAGCTTTGTTAACCAACAACAAATAGGGCTTTTATATTGTAAAAGACCAATAAATTAAGGGTTGCTATAACACACATATGCCTTTAAAATAGAATGGCATCCTGCTAGGAAATTCAATAGAGCTGGCTAATAACTAACTGCAATGAATAAATCAGGGATAATGAGTAACACTCATTCTGTTGCACAGCTCTACAAAACAGAAAATGCATTTCTTGGAACAGCAGCCTACTTGTTTGCTTAAATATTTCAGTGTTACCTTAAAACAAAACCTTAGATTTCACTGAAGCACTATTTTAACAAAACATTTCTAACAACGGAGCAAAACTACAGAACACTGGTTTATAGCATTTGCTTGCCAAAAAGCAAGCTTGCAAAATGTTCTTTCCTTGCCTTTTTTTTTTTTTTTCAGGATGTGAAATTGAAATTTAAAAGGTACCTATTGACTTGGCATTTATGAAAGAAAGAAAGATGATGATGGAAAATGCAGATTTCTATTTTCTGGTTTTGGAGCTACTCAGACAATGCAAACACTGCTGTTCTAATAGTCTCTTAATTGAGCAAACTGAGTTCTGTGAATAGCTTTTCATGGTGTGAAAATAATTATTTTTTTTCTGAGTGGTCAAATGACCACCAATTTATTTATAAATGTTTACATGACTACAAAACATTTCATGAAGCTTAGCATGGAAAATTATTTACACCAAGAGAGGACTGGAAAGTAATTCACTATTTCTCACACATTAGACTCATCTTTAAAAAATGCCAGCCACCAATCGTAAGCAGAAATTCTATTCAATTCAAAGAGCAAATCACAATCAGCCAGTAGCAAGTAGTCATAATGAAATATTTAAAAAATAAAAGAAAATATCCTTCCTTAGGCTGAATTAGTGAATAATACATCATTAAAAAAACCCAACCCAAACCAAACAATGAACAACTGAAAAGCCAGCCTGAGTTGTTTTGGTTTTTACTTAGTGAGTTACTCTATCAGCAGTAACTAAAATGCAAGGAGTACTCTGGCCCTGCCATTAAAAAGAATCTAATCTCTATGACCCTCCCAGATTTCCAGAGGGTAATTCTACTTAAGCTACAGAAAGTGTATGTGTCAGATACATATACAAATGGATGGATACAGGTGTGGATATGGATATTCTCCTTATCAGGAGTTTTAAAGACAGCTGCGAAAATTCACTTAATGGCAAAGGTTTTAGGAACAGAGACAGTAAATCCTTAACAGTAGATGGAAGGAATAAGTTAATATTGTAACTACATAATAGTTCTTTCATTTAATCTTGTTTTTAGCCAACTTGAATTCTTTGTGCAGAGACAGCAGGATCACCAGCATAACACCATTGGTTATGGCTTTGCTTTATTACTGTGAAAAGGGGATCCCTCAGATATACCCAAGCACATAGCTCTCCCTGCTCCCTTTGTTCATGTGCTCTGGAAAATCTCAACATGAGAATTAATCCTAGAATAGTTCTCACACTTTGTTTTACTTGCTCTGTTGTATGCATATGACGTTTTCAGACACCTGCTATATTTGATTATTTACCCCTATACCTTTCCAGTGCTATTTATATCTTGCCTTTAAATTTGTGCCTGTTCTACATCAGCAAATTACTCTAGCATCATTCAGAATTATTACTATATCATTCAATTACATTGTTTAGTAATTTTTAATTTCTACTTCCTGTCCTCAGTACCAAAAACAGTACTAGCAAACATCTAACCTTTTTTTTTTGTTTTTAGTGCATTGTGAACAGATGAGATGTCACCAAGGTGAATTTAAAAATGTGATACATAAATACCCTAATATTTTCCAATTGCTGTACTTTAATGTGTTTCAAGTTAATTTATGTATGGAGGGGGTTTTGTTTGCTGGAAGTAACTTGTTTTAAAGCATGGTGCCTCCTTTTTAATGGTGGATGTGTGCGTGAATGTGCAATCCTTATAAGATCTGAAGTGGAGCCAGAAAGGATCAGCTTGAAAAAATAACCCTTTGGCTATGGGCATAATTGAGTTTGATCACATCCAAATTATCTGAAGACAGGAATTATAGAAGAGGAAAAAAGCAAGAAATTCAAGGGAACAGGTATGTGAATAAAATGAAATATTAATGAATGACCAGATCCTACCTTGGAGAAAAATATCCCTAGTGAGGAGGGGATAAAATCAGATTCTAGAGCAGAAAAAGTTGTTGAGCAAGCCCAGCAACAACAGTGTAGTGAGCTCTGCTAGGACATCAGGGCTGACTGCTGCAGCAATTGTTCCACTCATTCTAGAATATCCCCACATCACGGCAACAGATAATGCCTAGGTCAGTTATATTTTTTTTGGATCACTATGAAAACACCACCTGAGTTTTATAGCAGATGCTGTTGTGACAGCTCTCGTCCTTAGCATGCTGTCTGAACAGCCTTTTGATTTCACATTTTCCCTTGACACTTTTTCTAGTGTCCTAATTCTACATGTGTATGTGACTTCACACAAATAAGAAGGCAGCCTTTGCCTCGGGGCTTCTCCCAGTGTATAGATACTGAAGATGTATCTCTAGTCCTACTCAACATCCCTATTCGCTCTAGGATGTTCCTTTATTTGCTACACAGCACCACCAGAATCAACAGTAACAGCTATCTCTATCTAGTTGAAGCATTGGACAAATACCACCCTTGTCAAAACCCTGCTGAGAGCTCCAAGAATTTCAATGTCCATATGAGTTTGCCCTGAACAACATTATCTAACTCTGAAGCTAGTCCTGACCAAGGGACTGGACCAGAAGATGGCCAGAAGTCCCTTCCACCCTAGATTTTTCCAGAATCCTATCAAAAATACTTTTCCTAGTAACACTCAACATAATTTACATGCTTATTGCTCTGTTGTTTCAGTCTCTTTTCCTCCAAGAACTTTCATTAGACTTGTCAAAAACATACAGAATAATATTTGCTTGCATTACTTTTTATTGTGCCTGGATGGGAAGAGGAAAGTTCAAAAGCCACCTGTAATTTAAACAGAAGAATGTGGAAGGCATCAAAACTGATAATATTTTCTATTCAGGTTTGCACTTTATAATATTTAATGTTATACTTTAGTTTTGCTGGAGACATCTGTTTGCTGCCTGGAGTGAGGAATTATTTAGATGCATGAGAACTGATGGCATTCAGCATGGTGCCAAGTGGCAAAAGCACTGATCAGATCCAAAACAAGAGCCATCATTCTGATTTTATATGTTCTCACAAGTGAACAGCAGTGTTCAGAGGCTGATCTCCCTACTGCCACACCTCCTTCTGCTTGTGATACCTGCACCTTACTGTTCAGAAAAATCTCTTTTGCCCTCATAATGGGGATTCTGTGTGTTCAACAAAGAGAGACGTCTTCTATGCCCCGACTCTGTGGTGTGTGTGAGTAGCCAGGGATAGATTTAACCTGCCTTGCAGTCAGTGAAGAAGTCAAGACTTTTGGGTTGGTATCTTGTTCCTTGTGCTCTGAAGTGTATCGGGGCCAGACTACAATCCTGGAAATGCTTTAATACTGTGAAGAGGAATGGCCAAGTAGGGCTTGTCTGATGTGGGTATATTGCTATTTCTGGTCACACATTTGTCATCCAAATAAAGTGCTTTTAGAAGAAAGACTGCTTTCTTAAGGCACTGAGGAGACCTTGGTGCACTGGTTCCTGTTCTGACCTCTACCAGCAGCACTGGTGGCTGGAGCTTCCTGCTGTTACCATCACACCACCACTCTGTGCTGCTCTAGCATTATACCATGAATTTGTTTCAGTTTTTCATAGTCTCGGAAAAGGAAATATTTCAATGAAGAAAAATATAAAGCTTGATACATATTTAAGAAAAAGAAAACAGTCCTAAGATAAACTGTCTTCTCCCATTTACCGCTGTGATGGTTCAGCCTCAACCAGTGGCTGGCTCGCTCACGCCCAGAGAAGAAACAGAGAGAGAGCCTCCATGGGTTGAGATAAGGACAGTTTACTGACAAAATCACCTTGAAAGTAGAACAATAACAGCCATTTACAATCACACCTGGTGATAACACAGAGTACCATACCAACCTGATGATTGCAGAGTGCTGCCCCATGCAAGAGCCAACCAACCCAACGCCCCAGCCACACTCAGATTGTCCTAGAGGCAACAAACCCCTACCCTTCCCCAACCAGCTGCTTTTATGGGAAAGTGATGTCAGGTGGTGTGGAAAACAGCCCCAGCTAACTCAGCTCACCTGAGCTGGCTGCTTGGAGAGGTTGACCCTCGCCTGGCCAGAACCAGGACAACTGCCTATGACTTTTGTACCACAAGACTGCAAACTGTTGCTTTAGACAAAGATGTCTGTTCATCCTAGCCAGACTTAGACAGGGTTAATTGATGCCTGACATTTCCAAATTCTTATGTTATAAACTTTTCTCCATTTTATGTCTTTTATGACACATTTTCCCTTTCAATAGAATTATAACTCAAAATTTATTAAATAAGTATATGCAAACTGAACATCTTTTTAGCATTTGTGTTGGTTTGTTTCCTTTAGCTGTTTTGGTCCCCAACAGATTTTAATGGACTACACATCTTCACTTTCCCTTTCTCACCAAAACTCTGGAAAGATTTCAGGGGAAGGATGTCTCCTTTCTTAGGCCAAAAGCTAGCAGAACAAATAAAAGCTAGGCTGGGAGTAAGAAGGAAAGTAGATTGTGACATGAAGACTAGAAATAATAGAAAGAGATGCAGAGGACAAGGGGAGCTGGGACCATGAACAGAGAGATTAGGAAGAAATTGAGTAAAAAATAGATTTTTGTCCTTTCAGACCCAAAGATGCTGTGGGGCAAGAACAGCTCAGGTGAATGGGTGAGGTGGGAAAAGGGTCAAAGTTAGTTTCCAGTGAGAAGGAGGGAAGGAAAAGGACTATGGGGAAGATTTAGAGTTATTCAGAGCTGGCTGAACAAAGGTATGGGACAAGAACCTGGGACTTGAACCCTAAGATGGTGGAGGGACCAGGAAACACGTAGGGAACATGGGAAAGGGCAGGGGTTCATTGGTGGAGTAGCTGTGTATCAAAAAGTGATGAGCTGGGAAGAGGCACAGGGCTGAAAAAAACAGTATTCACGCAGTGTGAACCAGAAGGAGGGTGATCAAGACTATGAGACAAGGCAGTCATAGATGCATGTTTAATTAATGCAAATTGAAGTCCTACCCCTTCCACAGAATATATGTTTGGATATTCTGGATTCTGCTTTTAGTTGTGCCAACAGTCTCTCTTGTATTCTTTTTATATGCTAGTTAAAATTAATTTAAAATTGCACATAATGAATGAGAGAAAATAGTTCTACATTTTGGAACATACATTGTTTTATAAAAATAGAAAGAATATAAATAAAGACTGTCTGTATTATCTAGACAATGTTCTGCATTTCAGAATCGGTTGCTCTGGTAACTTTAAAAGATACTTTCCTCTTCAACTGAAAAAAAACCCTGACTTGTAAAGCCATACAGACAAGTAACTGAATTAGATGGTGAGTGACCTCAGCAAGTAGGAAAAGTGAACGGATTACCAAAATTGTCTCAATGTTAGGGCCATGTCATTTGTCTTCCAAGGGGCAAGTACTTGTTTTATACCATTCACTTAACACTTTTCCTACTAGGCCTGTTATTTAGGTCACAGAAAGATGGTTCTTAAACATCTTGGTACGATCTTATCTCAAATATCTGGCACAATCCCATTGAGATTTCCCTGAACAGTACAAACTGCCATTTTTGAACAGAAAAATTAGCTTTGCACTGAGATCCATGAAGGAACAGAATAGATAGAAAGAATAGAATAGAACACAACACAACACAAGTATTGATGCGTTTCTAAGAGGACAGAAGAACATGCAATGATTCTTCATGTAGCTCCAGTGTGTTCATGGGAATTACATCAAGGAAGACAATACGCAGTGCATTTTGTTTTCATGGTAATTGCCATTAAAATCCTATGAAGGACAAAGTCAATGTCATAAAAAGTTCTGGATTTACAGTTAATGGAAGTGGAGAACTCTGAAAAAAATATTGCACACTATTTCTATGATACTTATTTAATAAACCTGCAGAAAAGATAGACAAATATGTATGCTCATTTTGGATGGTTGTCATAGTCCCCTTATGCCTTGGCATTCAGGATAAAAGTAATTATAGATGGGTCTGAGACTTCTCCTCACTAGAAGGCTGAAGAACTTTAGAGCAATGAAAAACAGAAACAAGACAATAACAGCAGTTAGAATTATGACTGATCTTTGGATAGGGCAACAAAATCATGAAAATTGCAGAGTACTGTGATGGATAAGAAGTCAAAATCTGTATGGATGTGTGTGTATATAACAATATACATATTTATAGCTACAATTAATCACTTCATCTAGAACCATATAATCTTCATGAACTTTTCAGTTTGCAGTCCAGTGATGTGTCCTTTTCCAAGGCTGAATTTTGTCTGCTATTATTCTGTCAGTCACCAATCTTGGCAATTTGCCACCTATTTCTATTTTTGTCTGTCTCTATAAAGAGAATACAATTTGTGATTGCACTCTACTACCCCATGACTATTCAATTTCCTTAATAGTCTCTTTTAGGGCATTTGATCTTTCTCTTTTTTTGTGTTAAAATAAAGTGTGAACTTTCCGTGGTCTACTAGCAGAATAAATTGGCAGAGTAGTATCTTGGACTAGCTTATCTTCTAGAAGTTATTCTGACTTGTCACCATCCCAAAAAGATCTAAGAGTTTTTATTCCTTGACTTTAATGTAATTTAAGACTGACTATCAAAACGGCTAAAGAAACTTTAGTTACATATCAAAAAAGTTCTATGTTCTATGAGATCTGATTTTGTATTGTTTTTGTATTCTTAAACAGATGTTTTACTTTGTGGAAGCATTCTATAGATTATTTGATGATAATATTGATATAAATCTATTATTCAGGTACTAGATACATCTCCTAGCATTTACAATGAGTAGGAACTTTCCCTGTACTCACCCTGTCAATAATAAAATGCAACTCTATGTACATAAGGATGATTAAATCAAGACAGGAATGGTACCTTTTGTCAGTCCAGCAAGTGATTTTATATATTGTTGGAGAAGTCAGACATGTTACAACTTGTCGGGTCCCAGCCATACAATGAACTGTTCCAGTCCTTAAAAAAGCCATGATTAAGATTTGTCTTTCTGCTTCATAAGAGCATCTTTTGTGCTTTCCATGTGGTGAAGAGTTGAGTTTCTGAAAAAAAAAAGTCACTGTCACTGCTGTCACTGTCCAGTGAGTTACAGAAAAACACATCTCTCAAAATTAAAGCCATGTGGTCTTCAGAAAGATATGAAGACATCTCCATCCTTTTAGTGACTCTTAGTTTATCAGGGAATAATTCCTATTTTCAACAGGAAGACTGTGATCTGGGTACAGAAACTTTTCTATATTTTTTTTACATTTTAGGAGTGAAGAAATTATTTTCTGAAGTGTTTCAGATAAAATGGAAGTTTATCATCAAGAGACAAACAGTATCTAAAACAAAGAATGCTTTTTTTGGCATCACTGTTCTCTATTGTGCAATACTGGAAAAATTATTTGAAACTTATTCAAAACCAATCAGGAATGTCATTTAACCCTCTGAAGCAGTGTGCACCAAATTATGCTACTTTACAACAAAATTAAGAAATGATTTTCTGAAACTAACAAGAACATTATGTCATGTCTGGAGCTGGCTTAATCACTGAAAACTTTAAGAATTTTTAAGAAATTAATAAGACAAAATTTACTTAACTTCTTTTAAAAAGAATTCTTAGCAGTTTTACAGTTTAGATATTTTTGGTCTATTTCTCCATAAACAGAGCTGTACGTAGGGGTTTTTTCTGTCCCCTGACTTTGGAGAGAAGCTGCTCTTTCTGAGGATGTCCTTTTAAGGTTTAAAAGCTGCTCTTTCTGAGGATATCCTTTATTAATTTAATAATTTTAGAAGAATTTGGGAAATTCATCCATAACCTATGTTGCCTGTGTATTTAGAAATCTACAAGAAGTTGTAAAAACCTTTGACTTTTCTGTACCAGACTAATTTTGTACAAATGCTGCCTAATGGGAGAAAGACCAGTCATTAAGATGGAGTATGAGAAATTGGACTGTGAGAACACTCAGCTGCTGCTGAACCACTGCAAAGATAACTGCAAAAGCTGTAGTCTATTTTTGTGCTGTGCACAAGTAGTGAAAAGAGTCACCATGCTGGTGATATCACAGAATCACAGAACTGTAGGGGTTGGAAGGGACCTCCAGAGATCATCAAGTCCACCCCCCCTGCCAAAGCAGGTTTCCTAGAACAGGCCTCACAGGTAAGCATTCAGACGAGCCTTGACTATCTCCAGAGAAAGAGACCCTACACCTCCCTGGGCAGCCTGTCCCAGGGCTCTGTCACCCTCACTGTGAAAAAGTTCTTCTGCATGTTGGTGCGGAACTTCCTGTGCTCCAACTTGCAGCCATTGCCCCTAGTCCTGTCTCCACAGACCACGTAAAAGGGACCGGCCATTTCCCTTTGTCTCCCACACTTCAGATATTTCTAAACATTAATCAGATCCCTTCTCAGTCTTCTTTTCTCAAGGCTGAACAGCCCCAGTTCACTCAGCCTTTCCTCCTAGGGAAGATGCTCCAGTCTTTAATCATCTTTGTAGCCCTCCACTGGAAAGGGCTCTTTCCAGAAGATCTCTGTCTTTTTTGTACTGAGGAACCCAGAACTGGACACAATACTCCAGGTGGGGCCTGACCAGGGCAGAGTAGAGGGGGAGGATCACCCCCTTCGGCCTGCTGGCAACGCTCCTTTTAATGCACCCCAGGATCCCATTGGCCTTCTCGGACACCAGGACACACTGCTGGCTCATGGCCAATCTGTCATCCACCATTTGTGATATATTGATCACAAATATCCAAACCCAATCTAGCAGATCATTGAGATCTACTCAGGGCACCCCCATGCTCACAAAGTCTACTAGCTTAGCTCTCCTTGGTAAAACTTCTAATTTTGCTATTTCTCCCATACCAGAAGAGTAGGGATATTTCCTCTGTACCCACAAGGGCTTGAATTCAGATCTTGGGTGCACACAGATATATCTTCTTGGCTGACACTAGGTCAGTTTTGTATAAAACAATGAATCAAGGTTGACAGATACAACGTGTGCATTTATAACTTTATATCACTGATTTAGCAGGGGTTTAAAGTCTTCCTTATGATTAAGAAGTTGGTATTGTTCCATCTGAATTCAGAAGGAACCAGCCTTACATAGACATGAAGGCATTAATATTGCCACTTGTGTTTATGCATTTCAATCTAGATACATATGTTTTCTTGTAAGTGTTGTAACAGAGTTGTTACAAACCTGGATGTAATTGGAAAAAAACCCCACAAAAACCAACCCCCAAACAAGATCAAACAAAACAAAACAAAAAAAACCCCACCCTCCTCAAGGACTCCCCTGATCTCCCCCATCCTGGGACAGTGTGCCATCAAAAGAACAGTTCTTAGACCAGCTTCTTCACTTCTCAGAATACAGGTCATGAGCAGAAAAATCTAAGGACAAGGAATGACTGCATCCCTTCACCATCTCACTCAGTATCATACGGCACTGAAGTTCCCTAAATTGTAGCCTGTCTTGTATCAGCATCTACGTATACATTTTGCTTAAAAGGGGTGGGGACATTATTCTGCTTTTAAGCTTTTTTTAAAAGTAAGATAGAAACAAGCTGATAGAGTACATCTGAGTGACCTCCAGAAAACCCATCAAAAAGGCACAGTCATTAGCTGTAAGCTATAAGTTGTTAGAAAAGCAGTATTTCTGTCCCTTCTTCCTGGCTCAAAAAGACTTAGCTCCTAATAGGCAGGGTGCTTCTTTAATCTCTGGCATCATCCAAGACTTTGTGTGGAAATTGCTGGCGAGAGAAAAGGCTGTTGTACGTAAACATTATTTTACTGCTCTGGTAATAGAAACTGGGCAGGTTTGGCCTCTAGGTAACACTATGGAGTAAGATCTTTGGAAACTATGGAGTACCTCTGCAGCATCTCTTATTGCAAAACACCGCATCCACAGGCAAGGCCAGAACTTGCTATCCCTCAGCCTGTTCCTGACTGTGAAACACTTCCTTGGGCTAGTGAGGAGGAGGAAGAATCACAGAATTTGGCTGGGATCCCTTCTACTGACAGCTTGCCAGACAACAACTTCCAGACACTGAAGTGTTGTAAATCTATATATGACAAGCGTCCACATACCACTCTTGTTATAGGGACATCTGGCATATTTCCTTTATCTAGGATCCTTTGAAGGAGCATGGGATAGCAAAGACCTGTAGTCACATACAAGTCATGACAGAGAAATTAATAACATGCCCATCCTTCTGGTCACACATTCTGGGTAGCCTTCTACAATATCCTTCAAAATATAAACACCATAACTATTTCCACAGCTGAAATACCATGAGAGGAGTACCATGCTATATACAAACAGCTTTGTATAGCCAATGCCATATATAAACATAGTCACAGAGAATCACCGAATAGCTGGGCTTTGAAGGGAAATCTGGAGGTCATCTAGTCACAGTGACAGTATCCACCTGAGTCTTCTCTCCTTCAGGCTGAACAGTACCAGCTCATTCAGCTTCTCCTCAAGATAGATGCTCAAAATCCCCAAACGTCTTAGTAGCTTGTCATGGTAGCTTCATTATGTCCATGTCTTTCTCATACTGGGGGGAGCCCAGCACTGGATACAGCGATCCAGATCTGTCTCACCAGAGCTGAGAAGAAAGTGCCACCTTCTTCAACCTGCTGGCAATTCTTGGTGTAATGAAGCTCAGGAGGCTGTTGGCTGCCTTTGCCATGAAGGCATATTTCTAGCTCATGGTCAACTTTTTGCCCACCAGGACTCCTATGACCTTCTCTATAAAGTTCCTTTCCAGCTAGTAACGCCCAGGCTGTCCCACTGCCTTGGATTATTCCTCCAGAGGCCAGATTTTGCCTTTTCCTTTGTTGAACATCATAATGTTTCTATTAGGCCATTTCTCCAGTCTGTTGAAGTCCATCTGAATGGTGGCACAACCTTCTGGTGTGTGGTACACTCCTCTCAGTTTTGTACAATCTGTGCTGAAGGTGTCCTTTGCCCCACCATTCAGGTTATTAATGGAGATGTTATATAGTATTGTTCACAGTGTTGACCCCTGGGTCTTCTGATGGGCTTTATACTGCTGACCACAAGCTTTTGAACCTGGCAGTTCATTTTTTCAGCCCACCTCACTGTTCATTGATCTAGTGTGTACTCAGTTTGTCTATGAAGATGCTACATGAGTCTCAAAAGCCTTGCTAAAGTCATGATAAAAAAGATCCACTGTGATGAGCTACCAGTCTCATTACAGAAGGGTATCAGGTTGGACAGGTATGATTTTCCTTTTGTAAATCGATGATGATTATTCCCAAAAAACTTATCCATAAATTTGGAATCAGCTTCCAGATTCATACCAGAAGGATCTTGGATTGCTTAGGCACCACTGTGTTGCCCTTCCAGCAGATCTACATACCATCAGAAAATTTTCTTAGCCCTTTCAGATCCATTGCTTTCCACAGCCCACTACCCCCTGACTGGACTCATTACTTTATGCCATCTGAGATTCTATGCATCATGCATATTTACTTCCCAATGACTGGTAAAAATGTCAAGTACCACAAGACTTTATCTTTGGCCTTCTACACCCTGACTAGAAAAAAAAACTCCATTAAATTAAAAAAAATTTTCATAAATGTCTTTCTTTCGACACCTTCTCATTAACTTTTCTGAAAATTTAATACCTGTTTCTTGATACTAAGATTATTTTAAAACTTGCATTATGTCAACTCAGAGTTCAGTGAGTTTATCATATTTGCTCAGTTATTACTGACCAAAAAAGTAGGTAACCAGTAAGACTTACTTTCTGTAACTCCATGCTTTCTGACATGCCTCGTATTCCCCAGACAAAAGATGTAGTTTATTGAAAAGCTTGTCAGATTTTTTCATTACTTTCATTACTTTGGCAGTAGCTCCAGCTAGCAGAAGAATCAGAGTATATTTCAGGCGTGTGACAGTGGATGTGAAAGAAATAGCATTGCCTACGTCAGAAGACTGCAATGGTTCAAATATGATAGATTTTTTCCCTACAGCTGATGGCATAGTTTCAACAGAAGCCGTATCAGAAGCCCTTATACAAAAATGGAGTCAAAGCAAGGATTGTGTCAAGTCAATCAAATGTATTAAACCCTTAGATACCAATAAGACCAAAGGGAACAAGACTCTATCTGAAATGGTAATTTTACATGAACATGTGAAAACTGAATGTGGATGAAAGTATTGGAAAGAAAACCAAAATCTATCATAGATGCTAATCTCAGAAAAGCTAGGCACTGATCAATCTTGCTGTACCTATATGCAGCAAAAAGTTAATAAAGTAGGATAGAGGAAATTCTTCTTCCTATGTTTTCCCAGCCCGTTCCTGGTTCCTGTTCTTCAGCACCACCAAACCTTTAGAAACTGTAAGAATAAAAGGGATATTCCTCTTAGGGACTTCTGATGGTCCCTGGATAAGAAGCAGCCTCCTAACCAGCAGAAATGTGCACTACTTTATTTTACCTAGCAAGTATTTCCCTGCAGGGTCTGGCCATTTCATTGATTCTTCACCAATACAAGCAGTTGCTTCTTTGGGTTTTTTTTCTTCCTAATTTTTATTAAAGTAAACATACAGTAAACAGCTCAGGCAGCTTATTAACATTCAGCTTTCTTGCATCTGACTTATTAGAGCTTTTGAGTTTATTCTCAATACTGGATTATAAAATTGAAAATAGACTCTCTGTTGTCTTCAAGAATATTAGTCTGACTAGAAAGCTGCATGAACTGTTACTGATGAGCAGTATTTCCCTGGAAAAGAAGAGCAAAAGAGGAATGATTGTGTCTTACCTATACCTATACATATACCTATACTTTTTTAGCTTTCAGTCATGGTTTAATACGTTACTAATTATCTGGTTATCTGGTTTTAGATACAATCCACATTTAATTATCTCACCATGAATTCTTTAAAGCGGTCTGATCATCTCAGGATGTTAGTAAATCCACCTTCTGAACATTAACTCCTTTAGGCTACCTCAAGTAGGAGTGGTTGCGTTGCAGACTTTGGGTCCTCAAATCTGTCCGATTCTCCAAATGCTTCCTATTTTGCCACACTACTTCCAAGCCTCAGATTGGCTTTTGACAATTTCCAGAATCTTTAAGAGCTTGAAGGAGTACACTTTTTGGCAGGAATGGGTAGAAAAATTTAAAACCAAGGGGACAAGCTTACTCCTAAAGACTTACCCTAGTTTTACCTTCAGGCATGGTTCTCCAATCATAGAATCATAGTGATGCGTGGAAAATGACTTCCGAACTCACAAAGAGTTATAAAGAAAGTATGTTTATTTGGCCCTGGATGCACAGGGGATCGCTCTACCACGGACGTGCACACCAAACACGGTGATTCATCTTAACTATATACAGTAGAATGTTACATATTAATGGAATTTTGCAATACACCTATACATATGCATATCCTGTCCCATTTCGTATTAAAATTAGTCCCAAGAAGTCATCTCCACAAACTCGTCCCAATTGCACCTGCACACTGTCTCCTGGTGGTGGTTGTTGGGGGTCTCAGGATGAAGGCTCAGAGTCTTCATCAGGCTGAACTTTTCACTTCCTTCTCCTGGCACATGCATAGTTGTGATTGTTCCAGATGGGCACGATTATCCCTGGAGGCTACCTGCTTTGGGATACTTGGGTCACCAGTCACAACCTTGCTCTCATTCATTTTGTTTTCCTTATCTGCTTTCCCCCAAGCATCTTGTTAGAAAACACCCTTTAACCCTATGCAAGCATCTTGTTAGAAAGCCCCTGTATCAATAGAATGCTTTGGCTTGGGAGGTATCTCAAAGATCATCTAGTCCCATAGACAGGGTCAGCTTCCACTAGTCCAGGTTGCTGAAACCCCTATCTAACCTGGCCTTAAATACTTCCAGGGATGGAGTTTCCATAACTTCTCTGGGCAATCTGTTACAGTGCCTCACCACCCTCATAATAAAGAATTTATTCCTAACATATAACCTAAACGTACCCTCTTTCAGCTTGAAGCCATTGCTCCTTGTCCTGTCACTGCACTCCCTGGAGAACAATCTCTCTCCCACTTTCCTGTAGCACCCCTTTAAGTATTTGTAGGCCTTAATTAGGTCTCCCTGGAGCCATGTCTTCTCCAGGCTGAACAAGCCCAACTCTCTCAGGCTGGCTTTGTAGGAGAGGTGCTCTAGTCCCTGATCATCCTCCTGGCCCTCCTCTGGACTTGCTCCAACAGGTCTATGTCTTTCTTGTACTGGGGACCCCAGAGCTGGATGCAGTACTCCAGGTGGGGTGTCACAGAAATAATGTCTGTTATATTGACAACCATAAGGTCAACATTCAGAGTAGATGGGCAGAATCACCCTCCTCGATCTGCTGGCCATGCTGTTCTTGATGCAGCCCAGGACATGGTTGGCCTTTTGAGGTGCTAGCTCTTATTACAGGTTCATGCTGAGCCTTCTCCTCATGCTGAGGCCTTCTCCTCAGGGTTGCTCTCAATCCATTCTCCATCCAGCCTGTAGCTGTGCTTGAGGTTGTGCCAACCCACATGCAGGACCTTGCACTTGGCCTTGTTGAACTTCATCCAGTTCACATAGGCCCATCTCTCCAGCGGGTAACTCTAACCTGAGAGGAGCATTTCCGAGCTCCCAGCTATGGCTGTGCACTTTGATGACATCCAGGCGTTCATGTCACTGTGAGAATTAGTTATGCCCTACCAGGCAGAAGAATAGATTTGATGCACTCATACATGCCACTCTGGTCGCTTGCCTGAGGGGGAACAGCACTGCAGGACACACACAGCCTTTAGACAGACTGTCTAAAAAGACAGATTTGAGGACATGTATACATTTCCCACTGACACCAGCATATTAACATTTCACCATAGTTAGCTTGATGGTGTATCCAAGTGTGAATGTGCTGTCAGGAGTGATTAACCATGTTTTGCAAGTAGGTATTTCGCATGTTGTTAAATACCAGCAGCTCCATGTCAGTCTGCTGAAGGGTTTCAAACACTACTAATGTTACTGATGCTGCTCTGATGTCAGTGAGAACAGGGAACTCCCCCTTAAGCAAATAATACCTCTAAGAAGTACTTGCGGTTTTTCATAACACAACACAATTTCTTAGGTCAATGCAATCCGTGGGACGTGTGTCCCTTCCACACACAGAACTGATCCGCTTGAGATTTGGACTGGAGAATTATCTTTTCCTCTGCAGAGGCTCGTGCTCTTCTCTGGACATTCCTGTTTCAGTCTTTGATGGCAACAAAAATAATGGTTGTTATATTGTCAACTGTAAGGTCAACATTCAGAAGTGGTGTAAATTATATTCCAGTAAAACAGTCCAAGTGAGTGTCACATGAGTTTTGATAGAAATTGCACATTAGAGAAGCAAAATGGCAGGACTGAAGAAAAGGAATCGAGCAAAGATAAGGGGCCTGTTATGCCAGAGAAGACCAGGGTATAAATCCTTGAATAAAGACTACAATATATAGTCACAGAATTCTATTTCTCCTGTGCAATCACTTATTAGTAATAAAGAAATATGTATCAAGTTGGACCTTTCTCCCATCCTACTTTTCTTTTTAATCTCTTTTAAGGACACATTTTTAACTACCTAATAAAGTTCTTATTAGTAATTTCCTTCTGCATCTATCTCCACAACTGATCCCTCGGTATTAAATAGTACCTTTCACATGTTCTTAAAAAAAATACCTGCTGGCTCCTACCTGTATTCTACTAGAGTATTGTCCTATACAAAATAGAATAAGTTTTCCCTAAAACATATCAAAACAGAAGTGGCTGGTATAGGTAGGTTTCCTATGAAGAGTTTGTACCAGTGTTGTTTTTTTTTACCCCATTTCCTTGGTAGCATCAGCTTATCCAAGACTGTGAGAGCTATATTCTCAAAATGTAATTTGTTCACCCTACCAGACACTCAGCCTGTACCCAAGCCATGCTCCTCCCCATCTAGCCCACTTCATATGCTGGGCATAGCACATACGGTATGGAATAGTCCTTTGGCTGGCTTGGATCACCCGTCCTGACTGTGTCTCCTCCAAGCTTCTTGTGAAAATTAACTCTATCCCAGTGGAAAAGCAGGACACTTAGATACCCAGCTGTTGGCATATGGCACCCAGGGCTTCCAGTGATGTTTATTTGCGCTTTGAAAAGGAAAAGCATAATATTCTCTTTAGCACCTCACAACACGTTTGGCTTAGTTCAGTACCCCACCCCTGGCAGCACTGTGTGTTTGTTTTCTCCAATGCAATTCTGCCAAATTCTGACTATCAGAGGAAAAGCACCAGAAAATCTGAATTAATATTTTACAGAATTTATAAATATTTTTTAAGCTGTGAGAACCCATTACAAGATTACTTTATGCCCAGGGAAGAGCTGCATCTGTGGGTTCTTATTTCTTATGCTAGATCCTATGTACTATTTCTTGAACGTAAATAGAAGAGCTTGACACTGCACAGGTTTACACTTTTTAATCAAGTAAAAATGGAAGGAATAAATCTTTGAGTATTATTATATTTGTTGCATAAATTATATTATACATACTTAATTCTTGTTAATTAAAATTTTTAACTGAAATGGATGTCCATGACCATGTTTAGCTGTAGACTTTAAAGAAGTTGTTAGTGCTTTACACGTGTCTTTCCTAAGGATTTCCTGGCTTCAGACAACATTTCATCAATATTAAATGTAACACTGTGCAGGGAATTTCAACAGGAAGATTTTCTTGTTGATCTCATTTATATGGATAAGCATGCCTCATGCCTTTTATGTATACAGCATTTATTGACCTTATCAAGCAATATGACAAGCATCATTTTCTGCTATTGTACTAATTCATGTCTGGGAAGGTGGGTTTGCTAATATGCCTTCAGACACGTTAATATATAAACTCCTGTAGTGGCTATGCTTCCAAATTATTCCTATGAACAAACAAAGACAGACATAGCATATTTTATATTCAGTGTCTATGGGAAATTTTGTAATCCCTGGCTTCATTAAAAGCTCCTTCAGGTCTACATGATTCTTTCATTTTACCTGCATATTGTATCTGGCTGAAGTGGAGATAATTTTCCCTACAGCAGCCCCCACAGTGCTGTGCTGTGTATCGGCAGCCGGCAAGGTGTGGATAACACACCAGCGTTGTGGTTACTGCTGAGCAGTGCTGGCACACAGCAAGATTCTCTCTCCAACATTTCCCCCCCTCAGTAGTAGGTTGGGAGTGGGCAAGATCTTGGGAGTGGACACAGCCAGGACAGCTGATGACAGGGATACTCCATACCATGTGATGTCTGCTCAGCAATAAAAAGCAAAGGGATAGGGGGAGGAAGTGGGAGAGCATTCGTTTTTTACAATGTTTGTCTTCCAGTGTAACTGCTACACATACTGAAGCTCTGCTTCCTGGGAAGGGGACAGACATCACCTGCTGATGGGAAGTACAGAATAATCTTTTGGTTTTCCCCCAACCTCTGATCGTCTTTCCTGAAATCAAAGCAAAGAATCTTTGCTGGAGGTGAAGGCTATTATTGACAACCCACAGTAGATGTCATGACCTAACTATTATTATGCAGCTACAGGAAAAATCAGTGACTCGGGCACACGTATACTCTCAGTCACAGCCTATATCGAAGTCCAGAGATGTTCAGATGCAGTGGGGCTGGAAACTTTGCCCAGACACCCAGTGTTCTCCGAGAAACACCAGAAGATAAACCTTGTGTCTGCACTTCCTCTTAATGTGGGCGGAAGCAAGCACTGTCTTGAAGTTTTTCTGGGACTACTGTGCTCAGTCCATATCCCACCTGCCTTCCTTGCACTATTACATGGCTGTCAGGCAAACGACAATCCAGGGTCATTTCTCACGTGTCTGTAGAGTTGCATGCCACTGAGCTATCAGGGTTTTGCAGACAGCAGGATTTAGAGCTGCTTTTATACACTGTAGTAAGGAAGGGATTGATGGTAGGGATACCAAGAAGGATTTATGGGTCTGTATTTGGCAGCATGCTAAGATTTAGATAAAGTTCACTTTGGACTGTGCTCCCAAAGGCAGTGCAGTGGCAGCTAGCATTATACACTTTGCCTGCACCATAAAGGTTAAAAACAACACTGAAGCAATAATTAAACATTTGCAACTCAAATGTAGATATTAAGGCTGAGGAAGGACACCTTTTCTGTTTCCTGCAGTTTGCCTCAGAGCCCACGGCACCACCATACTGAGATTTTGTCAGAGTTTACTAAAGCTCACTTTCTCCACAAAAGACTTTGAGTGATATGAATCATCATCACTTAGAAGATCCTTTCATAACATTATATTAAATTTTAAAAAGGAGAACAATGAACAAGCTTAGACTTTGGGGACCACTGAATCTAGTCTCCTATTTTTGCAGATGAGAGTTTAGATGAGCTGTTCTGTCTTAATATAAATGAGTCAAGAGATAGGTTGCAAGTTCCAACAAAAAAGATAACCTTTAGAAATTAAAACGAAAAAAGGGAATATCATTATACAAGAAAAAGTCTCAGTAACAGTAATAACACAGTTGCAGTTGTTATCCACATATTTCCACATGTGTATAGAGCCCCCCTTTTCTTGGTGCTCTGGTCATGCTACTACTGGCCCTCTGACTTGTAGGTTGATGGCTTCAGTGTGGTGGGGGTGGAGGGGGTTCAGCAAGATTTTGGCATCCCAAGTCCTTCACCAGGATGAATCATGATGCTTTCAGGATCCACTTGAGGCATTTATGTAGGATTTTTAACACATTCATACACTTTATTTTTTCATTATTGCTCTATAACACCAAATTACATGTGAATTTACTTTATACAGTTTATTTTACATATTTTAGGCACTTTTTCTTAGCCCTAAATCCAGTTTTGTCCAGCTCTACATTTACATTTCTTTACATAACCATTGTTGAGATACCCCATTGCACTAGAGCCATGGACTCTCTAACTCAAAGACTATGCCACATCTCTTATCATCTCCTGTTTGCCATTTTCTCCACTGCATCCTGCAAATCAATTTTTCCAGGTGTCTACTATCTTACAGATTGTAATTTCTCCACACCACATTATTGTCATAATCATAAATATTTCATTCTACACAGAATGTCTGCTTGCTACTACCACCTATATAAAGATTTTAGCTGTATTATAAACAGATAAACCACAGTAAAAAAATATGATCATTAGAAAAATTACTGTTGTGATTAAATGAAAACAAGTTCAAACAAAGCATCACTGATTCAGTATGTACCCTGTGGCCTGTTACTAGCAATGGCAGTATTGTATTACTAGGCTATAGGGCTACAGATTAAACAAACGTGATGTGACTTCTCATCCTCAGGAACTGGCTGTCAGGGAGAGGAAGAATAACAAAGTTCCCATGGTTCAGGAGGAAATTATTAGCGACCTACTTGGTCAGTTAAATACCCACAAGTCAATGGAGCCAGATGGGATTCACCAGAGGGTGCTGAGAGAGCTGTCAGATGTGCTTGCCAACCCCCTTTCCATCCTCTATCACCAATCCTGGCAGACTGGAGAACTTCCACTCGACTGGAGGCTGGCAGATGTTACACCCATATACAAGAAGGGCCGGAAGGAGGATCTGGGGAACTACAGGCCTGTCAGTCTGACCTCAGTCCCTCGGAAGATCATGGAGAGGGTCATCTTGGGAGCTATCATGCAGCACATGTGTGATGGCCAGGGGATTAGGCTTAGCCAACATAGGTTTACAAAAG
>VZTU01015144.1:0-19995 GCA_013400835.1 Zapornia atra
CTCTCTCTTCCCTCTCTCTCTTCTCTCTCTTTTCTCCCTTTCCCCTCTAACACAGCATGTCCAGGAGTGGGCACACCCCAGTGAAACTGTTTGCTGTCCTGTTGAAACGCATCTGAGATTGACGAAGTTCTCTCTACTCCAGGAGCATTACACAACCCCCTGGGCACTATAAATCCAGCATTTCCCTCTTCTCCATCTCTTTGCGGCTCTTCACTCCTCCTCGTGGTGGAACCTCCACCCACCTCCAGCCATGCGGATCCTCCAGCTGCTCTTTGCAGTCATTGTCATTCTCCTCCTCCAGGATCTTCCCGGTAAGGACAAAATACTGACAGGGGTTTCTGCAGGACTGTGGAGAGAGAAAAGGCAGGTTCCAGCCCTGAGGGAGAAAAGGACAAGACAGGGCCCTCGAGTCAGAGCCAGTCAAGTCCAGGCTGACCTGACTCTTGCTTCCAAGGAACAAACTTGTTCTGAAACACTCCTAATGGAAGTTCCTGGGTGCAGACATCCCCTCCTCTCCATCCCCTCAAAACCAACCCAGAAATGCTGAGCCTAAGAGAGGAGCCTGAGCTCTGCTCTTACCCTCCACAAAACAAGAACCTCAGGAACTTGGGTCAGAAGAATCCCAGACATAGACACAGACTGGGAGAAGAGCTTCTTGAGAGCAGCCCTGCTGAGAAGGACTTGGGGATTGTGGTGGATGAGAGACTTATCATGAGCCAGCAGTGGCTCTGGCAGCTCGCAAGGCCAATGGGATCCTGGGCTCCATCAGCAGAGGGGTGGCAGCAGGGACAGGGAGGGGATTGTCCCTCTCTGCTCTGCCCTCGGGAGGCCCCAGCTGGAGTCCTGTGTCCAGAGCTGGGGCCCCCAATACAAGAAAGATGTGGGGCTGTTGGAGAGGGGTCAGAGGAGCCACGAGGATGATCAGAGGGCTGGAGCAGCTGCCCTACAAAGAAAGGCTGAGGGAGCTGGGCTGGTTCAGCCTGGAGAAGAGAAGGCTGTGGGGGGACCTCATTGCAGCCTGCCAGTCCCTGAAGGGAGCTTATAAGCAGGAGGGGATTCAACTTTTTAAAAGGGCAGATAATGGCAGGACAAGGGGGATGGATTAAAGCTAAAGGAAGGAAGGGTTAGATTAGATATTAGGGGGAAGTTTTTTACAGAGAGAGTGGTGAGGGGCTGGAACAGGCTGCCCAGAGAGGTGGTAGGTGCCCTGTCCCTGGGGGTGTTCAAGGCCAGGTTGGCTGGGGCCCTGGGCAGCCTTGTGTAGCTCCAGGCCTGGAGGTTGGTGGCCCTGCCTGTGGCAGGGGGGTTGGAGCTCTGTGATCCTTCGGGTCTCTTCCAACCCAGACCAGTCTGTGATTCTATGATTCTATGAAATCAAAAAGCCTCTTTCAAGGGGAAAAGGTGTGGGGAACGATTGCTAGTTTATTTTCCTGTCTCTCTGTTTTCTTTTAAGATTCTGTATTAATAGAAAGACCTTCCCTAGCTGGGCTTTCTCACTGTGTGCTTGTATATGTATTTTAGGAATTCAGGCTTCATTCAGCTGTAAGGGCACACTGGAGTGGTTTAACTTTCATGGAAAACAAACCTGATAGTCAACAAGAGATTTACTTGCTTAGCTTGCTTACAGTGTCTTGTAGTTAACTTAAATCCTAGAGAAAAGGGAAGGAGAGAGAAGAGTTTGCCCACACCACTGATGGGGGACACCGAACAGTGTATCCCTCCAGAAACCCCATACTTGGTGTTCCTGCTGTGGGTAAAGAGAAGCAGCACATACCCCCTTTTATCAGAACAAAAAGATTTTTGAAAACCCACAAAACCAAACACTAAACAAAAAAACCCACCAAGAAACCAACAGCCTAAAAGAAAAAAGGAAAAAGAAGGAAAAAACCCAGATAAACCCCCTCTTCCAAAAGAAGCTTCTCTGCCTTTTTGATGTTTCCCAAGGGATCCACCTCACCTAACTCAGCCCAACTTAGCCAACCCAGTGCTGTCTGTCTGATCCCACCTTGGCTGTTGAGATGCTCCCAGTGCTTGGTGGAGGGAGGTGCTCCTCCCAGGCCTACCTGACCTGCTCCATGGAGCCAGCTGGAATTCCCCATTGCCAGCGGCACGCGTCCCATTGCTCAGCCAGTCACACTAGTGGGGCTCTGGGTGGGTTCTGAGGTTCCCCCTAAGCAGGTCTCCTTTCCCCCCCTGCAGTAAGAGGCCTTTCAGACAGCCAACAGTGCAGGAGCAACCATGGCCACTGCCGCAGGCTTTGCTTCCACATGGAGCGCTGGGAAGGAGGCTGCAGCAACGGGCGTCTGCGCTGCTGCCGATGAGAGCAGCAGCACTGGCACAGACCCCAGCACCCTGGGGGGACCAGCCCAGAGACCCTGCAACCAGAGATGTGTGGAGGATCTGCTCTTGGACACCTCTGCACCTACACCTGCTGCTCAGATCGTCCGTCGCCAATAAACCTGTTGGGTTTATATGTCCTTCTGTGTTCAGAGTGCAGCTGTGTTTCCCTCTGAGATGGACCATCCTGCCTACTGCTTGGGGTTTGATGCTGCTTGAGATACCCTGGGGTATCCAAAACATCTGCATGGGACCAAGGGGATACTTGTGCCCTTCCAGGGTGGCAGCAAGAGAACGATCTGCTGGGCTTGTCCAAGCAGTTATGACGCCTCTCTTCCAGCTCATACCTCTATCTGTATCTCTGTCACAGCCTTTATCAACTTTGCCTCTTCCTCCATCTGTCTGTAGTAGAGACCACAGCAGAGTCCATCCTCTTCAAGAAGATGGACCCAAGACAGAGGTATGATTTGCCCTCCAGAGTGCCTCTTCCTCCCCTATAAGGTGAACCTGGGCAGGTGGCTCACGTTATCCACCTCTGAGACAAGGTAAAAGTGGGTGAGATGGAGAAATCCCACTCCCATGGGTAGAATGATTCACCTGGTGGTTGCACAGAGAGTGTGGTGGGCTCTGCATCTGCCCCACCTCTGTGTGGGGCGATTCTCACATGAAATCTTGCTTGCATGTTACAAGGTTTAAATAAAAAGAGGAAGTGCTCAATAGGCTGATGGTATAAGCAAAAGGAGCTGATGCCTGCATGGAAGCTGCTTGATGGGAAGAGCTTCTGGCCTGGGCTGTCCATTGAGCCACACCAGGGTTGTGTCTGGAGGAGGGACAGCTGGCACAGACCAAAAGCCTGGGGACAGTTTCACTCGTGCCTCTTCCATACAAAGTGTTCTGGGAGGTGAAAGAAAATAAGCTCTTGTATTTCAAACCTTATCTCTGTGTCACATGAGGGGCATCATTGCATCATTTCCTGCATATGCTGATCTATCAGGTGGAAGTATGAGTGGGAATGGGCCAAGGCCAAGTTTACCTACAGCAGCTCCTCACCAGGGATTAAAAGCAGCACTAAGAAGAAAGGGGAATTTCCCACCATGATGTGCTCTGGAGCCAGACCTCAGGAGTAGGTCCTCTCCTAGGAAAGGAGGTGGTGTAGGGTGATGTAGGGTGGGAAAGAAGAGAGGTGCCTTGGGAGGTGTGAGGAGAGAAAGTGTGTGAAGAGATATGAAATTGTCCTTGAGAGAAAAGCTGGAAGGTTCACCCCTGGAAAACACCCAGTGTGGCATCTGGGGTATGCAAGCAACAAGGTGGGGAAAATTCCCACCCTACAGCTCCCTTGAACTGCAAAACCCCCCAGCTACACATCTGGCTATAACCTAAGCCCACTCTGCTATCTACTCCAGAGGGACCAATGTCATCCTGGAGAAAACAAATGGAAAGCAGCAAAACCAGTGACTCAACTGTGCCTGCTGAGACCCATCTGTCCCATCCCTGTCTGGGGTCCGAGCAGGGAGAGATCTCCACCCCTCCTATCACTGTGGATCAAACCATTGAGGAACTGGGCTCCCCCGATCTCCTGGGCTGGGGACACCCCTGCCCTTGCTCCTTTCACTCCACAGGCTGCAAACTAAGCAGCAGTGCCTTCACACAGTCCCCTCTCCTGGATGCTGCTCCTCTCTGTTGAATCATAGAATCACAGAATCACAGGATTGTGGGGGTTGGAAGGGGCCTCCAGAGATCATGGGGTCCAACCCCCTGCCAAAGCAGGGTCCCTAGGACAGGGCACACAGGTCGGTGTCCAGACAGGGCTGGAGTATCTCCAGAGAAGGAGACTCCACACCACCCTGGGCAGCCTGTCCCAGGGCTCTGTCACCCTCACTGTGTAAAAGTTCTTCCCCATGTTGGTGTGGAAGTTCCTATGCTCCAACTTGCAGCCATTGCCCCTTGTCCTGTCCCCACAGACACTGAAAAGGGGCTGCCCATGTCCCCCTGCATCCCATACTTAAGATATTTATAAACATTAATAAGGTCCCCCCTTAGTCTTCTTCTCTCCAGGCTGAACAGCCCCAGCTCTCTCAGCCTTTCCTCACAGGGGAGATGCTCCAGGCCCTTCATCATCTCCGTAGCTCCTCTGGACTCTCTCCAGGAGACCNACCAGGGCAGAGTAGAGGGGGAGGATCACCTCCTTTGACCTGCTGGCCACACTCCTCCTGATGCCCCCCAGGATCCCATTGTCTCTCTCAGTCCCCAGTGCACACTGCTGGCTCATGGCCACCCTGTCACCCCCCAGGACCCCCAGGTCATCCCCCAGCCTGTACTGATACAAGCAGTTATTCCTTCCCAGATGCAAGACTCTCCACTTGCTCTTGTTGAATCTCATCTGGTTTCTCCCTGCCCAGCTCTCCAGCCTGGCCAGGTCTCAAACAGTCCGGCTCCTCGGGGGCCTCGGAGAGCTCAGCCAGGGGTTAGCAGCCACTCCGGCTCGCTCGAGCCATCAGTCCCATCGAGCAGATAAGGCTCTCCTTGATAACACGACCTGCCAGAAGCCAGCCTCCAGTTTTTCCACCTTTTTGAAGTCTGGCTGGTGAAGTTTCGCAGAGCTTTGTCTCCTTGCCAAAGTAACCAACTTCCAGCTCCAGCTCTCGCCTTCCCTCCTTTCCCCTGACCTCCTCCCCCTGCCTTCCCTCTTCCTCCTCGCTCCTCCAGGCAGACACCTCTCCACGGGGCTGATAGGGATGCTGGAGAGGGGCAGCAGGGGGGGGAACATGACACATGGTGGGATGAGGGAATGATGTAATCTGTTTTTTGGCTGCTGCTGGAGGAGGCCAGGGTTAGACGTGTCGGCCTCTACCCAGCCTGGCGCCGGCAGCCACTGGTAGCCTTCCTTTTGCAGCCAGCTGCCTCTGCCCCTTATCAGAGGCAGGATGACATCTCTGGGATGGGCTGCTGGGGTTGCAAGGGAAAGGAGGTGGGGAGCCCCTGAATGTGACCCTGGTGAGCGACACGCATGCCTGGGTGTGCACATGGGTCCCTGTGTGTGTCTGTGTGTGTCTGTGTGTGTGTGTCTGCTGGCTGGCAGGAGCTGCAGAGGGAAATTGCTCCCAGCAGGATGGAGCCGGCTATCAGCCGACCAGGAGAAGAAAGCATCTCTGTGCTGCAGCCCAGCTGGAGTCAAGGGTGATGCTGTTGCCCAGCTTCGATCCTGCTGAGGCCTCAGAGAGTTTAACCTCTCACATCCCGGGCAGGCAACCTGGAAAACCCTGGCTGACCATCTGCAAAGGGATAAAAGACCCCCCTCTCTTGTCATCAAAGGGCGTGAATTTATTTGGCCCTTACCCAAAGCTTGGGGTCAGGAGTGCTCTCAAGCAGAGCTGGCTGCAAATTAATCCTGTAGATGGTTTTGAGATGGAGCATTGGCCTTCCTCTAAATGCTTTCAGCAATTTTTCCCCAACATATCATAGAACCATGGAATGGTTCAGGCTGGAAGGGACCTTAAAGATCATCAAGTTCCACCCCCTGCCATAGGCAGGCACACCTCTCACCAGACCAGGCTGCTCAAGGCCCCAGCCAGCCTGGCCTTGAACACCTCCAGGGAGGGTGCCTTGAGCTGCAGCCCAAGGAAAGAGATAGTTCCCTACAGCACTAGTCTTTTAATATTTTTCTTTTATATTATTTATTAATTATTATGAAATAATAACTTAATAATTATGAAATAATTTATTTCCCCACCCCAGCTGGAAAATTTATAATTCTTTTTTTCTTGGGAAAAAAAATACAATTTTCTGTAAAAATCATCCTCACTTGTCATAATTGCAGTGAGAAAATAAATACTGGGAAACTAGGGGTGCCCTAAAATCAGGGTCACCTTCAGGGACTCTTTCCCACCTGAGCCCTGCTTCAGAAGATGCCTCTCACCTCAGGCAGAGCCAAGCCCTTGCATCAGGTAAGCAACCTGAACATCTACAAAGCAAAGGTCTCCATCTCCTTCACCTCCACAGCTCCCATGAGAGCCAGAGGAACAGGCTCTCTGCAGCAAGAAATTGTGTCTTACAAGGGTTTTCTTATCTCCATGGATGGTGAAGGCGGCCTAGGGTGACCCACCACTGCAGAGACACCTCTGTCAGTCAAAAGAACCTCTGCCAGCAAAACCTTGGCACCTTTTTTTACAAGAATAAACCAATATCCCATTTGCAAAGGGACAGAGAAACGATGCACCCATGGGGACTGTCCTGTGCTGACCTCAGGCATCCTCATCAGAGCACGAGCCTGGCAGTTGGTCAGCCCTGGTGTCTCAGAGGCTGTGCATTAAAGTACATAGTTTTCTAGGTGTAAATAAATGACTTCACCCCATCCCTGGCAAAGTGCTCTGGGCGATTTTGGCAGCCTCACAGGGAAGAACAGCAGTGCTGGAGCAATGCAGCCCCACTTCTCCCTGGGGAGGGAGTGCTGGCCAGTGGGGATGCTCCAAAACAAACACAGCAGCAAGGAGCTGCTGGGATGCTCCTCAGCACGCTGGCAAAGCCACTCCAGCCAAAAGCTTGTGGCTTTCAGTTCAGAGACACCCCAGGGATGAGAGGCGGTGTTAAAATTGGGCAAAGTGAAGGGCAAAGGCTTCACACCCCAGATGAGGGAGAGTGAAGGCCCCTTTCCACTCTCCATCCTCCTCCACAGGGTCACCACTCACTGGACCCTTCCCCCAAGTCCTGTGAGCACCCAGCCCTTCCTCCAGGACCATGTCCCCACACCTGGGACATGGACATGAAAGCTGTCAGGAGATCTTTACTTTCCAGATCTTGGTGCTGCTATCAGTGACTCCCACACACTGGAAATGAGGTATGTGTGACAACATTTTTTCCATCAGCGAGCTTATCGTTGCCTAGAAGAAGGGAAAGGGCTGGGGACTGTGATGGGGAGGAGAATGGGGGAAGGAGAGGAGGTGCACAAGCTAAATACCCACCTATCTCACCCTTCACCCACCCTATGCCCCCCAAAACTATGAAAGAAAGAGAGGAAAAATGGGGGTTTTGGAGGAATGTGCTGGCAAAGTGGTGGTGTCAGACTTACAGCCTCCTGGCCCAGTAGAGACAGTCCTAAATTCCTTGGGTAAGATCCTAAAAAGCTCTTCCTGAAAACATATCTCTTAATTCATGAGGGTGTGTGTACAAATGGAGAGACCTTCTGCAAGGAAGTTGGCTGGGCTAGCAAGACCCCAAGGGCTACGACCCCTCCTTGGGGTCAGACTGATCCTTCCCAGGACTGTGGGGGATGCTCCAGCCAGCAGGAAAGAACTGAATACAGCAAAAAAAGCTCAGCTGTGTCAGACACAGGCAGAGCAGCTGGGACACCAACGCTGTGGCAGCAGTTGCCAACTGCATCTCACTGGGTTTTCACAGTGGTCACTTTTATCTAGTCCAGGGAAGGCAGGGTCTTGGCCCACAACACCATTTCAGAGAACACAGCCCCAAACCTGGCTTGCTCAGTCTTCACCCAGAGAAGATGGAGGGACCAGAGGTAAGGTGTGGTTCTTCAAGTCAGGCAGTCCATCCCCAGTGTAGAGCCCTGGGGTGCCAGGAAACATCAAGATTTCTGCAGGAGATGCAGGAACAAAACCAAACCTGTATCCAGCTTTAGGGATTACAAGACTTGGTGAGTCTTCTGGTGGAGGTCTGGAGTTGGCAGCACTTGCAATGGCAGCATGTCTCAGTTGTGTCAGCAGAACAAGGCACTGAGGATAAATATCTGAAGGTGGGACACAGGGGGAGATTGCCAGCCTCTTCTCAGTGTCTGTGGGGACAGGACAAGGGGCAATGGCCTCAAGTTGGAGCACAGGGAGTTCCACACCAATCTGGGGAAGAACTTCTTCCCAGTGAGGGTGAGGGAGCCCTGGGACAGGCTGCCCAGGGGGTTGTGGAGTCTCTTTCTCTGGAGAGATTCCAGCCCCGTCTGGACACCGACCTGTGTGCCCTGTCCTAGGGACCCTGCTTTGGCAGGGGGTTGGACCTGATGGGCTCTGGAGGTCCCTTCCAACCCCTACGGTTCTGTGACTCTGTGAACTCAAGAGGTACCAGTGGACTTCCTTCTCCTTTCCTCTCCTTTCCTTTTTCCCACAGAGCAGTGAGTACACAGACATGCCTGTTTTCAAGGATGTGGGGAAGTTCCTCCATTAGCTGGAAAAACATGGGAACCCATCCTTGAGGATCTACCCTGCCTTGGATCGAGCAACCACCCAGCAAGAGGTTATGAGGCTGCTGACCCAATTCCACAGCGTGCCAACCAACCGTGAGCTAAACCAGGGCTCCCTCCTCCCCCCAGTAAGCGGTGTTGATACAGAGAGCTGGGAGTGCTGGTGTCACCAGGCTGCCAACATCACACAGGGCATCAGTGGCTGACCCCAGTGACATGTTTCTGGAAGGAGGCAGTGCCCAAATTAGTGTTCAAGTATGCCCTGATTGGCTGGTGAAATCATTTGCACGAGCCATGGGGTGGGGTGAGGGGACAGTGAAGAAGCTTCTCCTGACTCCCTGTCCTTCCTGAGAAATTCCAGGACCAAACCAGATCTTTTTCACTCACTGAGCCCCACTGTCAATAAACACAGGCAGCAAGACAGAGTTCACTTCCATGGGGGGGGTGTTGCACCAGCCCAGAAATGCCCCCAGAGCCAGATTGCTCCTCCCAGACAGTGACAGAAATGCTGAATAAAAATCAAATCAAATCAATCAAATCAGTGTTTATTTTCTGGGCTGAGCCTGCCTGAGCCAGCATCCCAGCCAACAGGAGGACGGAAGAGGTTTGCTGTGGGAAACAACCTAAAAGTTTGGCACTGGTTCAGCTGAAGGGCAGAGGTTTTTCCTGGAGCATGTGACCAGGCACGTGGAGACTGTGGTCTCTGCTCCTGCCTCTGGATGGCTTTGCAAGCTTTCCTGCCTCAGTTTACCCAGCTGTAAGACGGGGGCAAAGAGAATTCCCTCTCCTGAAGGTGAATGCTGGAGAACAGCTTGTCAAAACATGGAGTGACTGGGGCTGGGTGGGACCTGAGGAGATCACTGATCCACCTCCTGCTCAGGCCAGGGCAACCTCAGAATCCCAGAATCACAAGGTTGGAAAAGACCTTTAAGACCACTGAGTCCAACTGTTCCTGTCCTGTGCTAAACCATATCCCTCAGTACCTCATCTCCCCATCTGTTAAACACCCCCAGGGGTGGGGACTCAGCCCCCTCCCTGGGCAGCCTGTGCCACAGCCCCACACCTCTGCCAGGGAAGAACTTTGCCCTCCCAGCTGAGCTGACCCTGCCCTGGCCCAGCTTGAGCCCTTTGCCCCTTGTCCCATCTCCTGTCCCCTGGCTGAAGAGACCATTGCCCACCTCTCTGCACCCTCCTGGCAGGGCAGGGGAGGTGGGGAGAAGGTCTCCCCTCAGCCTCCTCTTCTGCAGACTAAACCAATCAGCTACTGTTGGGGAAAGCTGCAGGAGGTATCCCAGGGTGCCAAACCCCATTTATTAGATTTTTAAGAAAGGGCTTAGAACATGATCTTGATAAGGTCTCACAATAGGAAAGATTTTTTTTTCCCCTTCTGCTTCTGTAAAAGCAAAACCCTGCACCAGGGAAATTCCTCCCTGTATCATCCAGAGATAAAATAGTTTCTCTTTAAAATCACTTTAAAAATAGCTTTAAAAAGTGATTTCCACTTTTTAGCATGAAGCTTTCCTTCTTGGGGGTGTGGAGGGGCTGAACCTCTTTCCCTCCCCACCTGCCGTCCCCAGAGCAGACAGATCATGTGGAGCCGTGCAGCACCTGTGAGTGGGGCAGCTCCAAGCTGCCCATGGGGATCTCCTTGGGGTGAGCCCCCCGGAGCTGTCACCCTCTCTGCTGGTCCCCAGGGCACCCAGCCGTGCCTGAAGAGACCGTGGGAGTTTGGCTACAGCTTCCCATCTCTTTATCAGCACTCATGTGCAGCCTGTCACCGATCCCACTTGGCTCAGCCACCGCTCACCCACCCTGGGGCCAGTCCCATCTCAGGGGGTCCCCCACTATCTCCAGCACTGGCCAAGACCTTGGTGTGGGCTCACAATTTTCTGAGGGCAGAGGAGCTGCCCTGGCTCCCCACCATCTCCTATCGCCCTGCTCCCCTCTGGCACGGGCTCGGTTGTTCCTTACTGGCCAAAATAGCAGCAGAGATAACTAACCCAGTAAGGGACTCAGAGAAAAAAAAAATCCATTCAGAAAAACATCCCCCCCACCATTCCTTTATTAATACTGTTGGGTTTGTTTTGGGTTGTTTTTTGGTTTTTTTTTAAAGTGCAACTGTTCAAATTTACTTGTCCAACAATTTGTAATTTCTAGAAAGTTCAGATTTTGAAGCTCAATGTGCTCCAAAATTATTCATTTTAGAGATGAATTGTCCCAGCTTAATGTTTTAAAAATTAGAGAGGAAGCAAGAGAGATTATCTACAGCATCTACTGCTGCCAAGCAGAAGTTCGATTCTTGGGAGTTCTGATAGCTTCTCTGAAGGCAAGTACAAAAATGAAGGGTCTGTGTAGGCCAAGTAAGAAAGCACCTGGTGTGGACCCCTGTTCTTCCCCCTCTTCATCTCCAGCCTTGCAGGCAGGGGAGAGGGGATGTGGGGATGTGACCCAGGTCGCACCAACCCAACGCCTTCCCATCAGTGCTGTTGCTGTTTTACGTATGCACAGAGGAAGTGAAGACACTGCAAAGAGCAGCCTCAGGGCCTGGCTGCTGCTCTCACTTGTTTCTCTTTTCTCTTCCAGTGTTTGTCCTCTGTAGGTGGCTCAGCAAAGGAGACGAACCCAGTTCTGCACCCAGCAATTCCTGGAGAGCAGCCCTGGAGCTGACCCAGCTTTGGGCATTGCCGCTTTCATTTGGGGAGTTACCCAAACTTTCTTATTGTTGGCATCTGACAGCCTAACAAACCCAAAGGGAGCCTATCCATCCTTCCAAAGGCTTCCTGATCTGGTCTCCTTGGCAAAGAGACCACAATGCTAGCATGACAGGGCATTGCACATCATTCCCTTCCTTCTCCTTATGTTGGAAAGAGTCTGCTCCTTCACTCAGCCCATGCACACATGACTCACTGAGCCCACCTTTCTTTCCCTATCCAAATCACAGCATCACAGAATCACAAGGTTGGAAAAGCCCTTTGAAGATCATCAAGTCCACCCAATCCCATCCAAAGCTGAACCATATCCCTGAGTACCTCATCTCCCCATCTGTTAAACACCCCCAGGGGTGGGGACTCAGCCCCCTCCCTGGGCAGCCTGTGCCACAGCCCCACAACTCTGCCAGGGAAGAACTTTGCCCTCCCAGCTGAGCTGACCCTGCCCTGGCCCAGCTTGAGCCCATTGCCCCTTGTCCCATCTCCTGTCCCCTGGCTGAAGAGACCATCGCCCACCTCTCTGCACCCTCCTGGCAGGGCAGTGGAGGTGGGGAGAAGGTCTCCCCTCAGCCTCCTCTTCTCCAGGCTGAACACCCCCAGCTCCCTCAGCTGCTCCTCAGAGGATTTGCCCTCCAGCCCCTTCCCCAGCCTGGTTGCCCTTCTCTGGACACACTCCAGGACCTCCATGTCCTTCTGATGGTGAGGAGCCCAGAACTGGACACAGCACTCGAGGTGCAGCCTCCCCAGTGCCCAGTACAGGGGCACAATCACCTCCCCAGACCTAGTGGCCACACTGTTTCTGACACAAGCCAGGATGCCATTGGCCTTCCTGGCTTCCTGGGCACACTGCTGGCTCATATTCAGTCCACAGTCACTGAACACCCCCAGATCCTTCTCTTCCTGACAGCTCTCCTGCTGCAGTTTAGGATCATGGTTCTCCCTTATCATGGCCCATCCCAGGCACTATCTTCTCATAGTCATGATCGTGATGTGATCACCTGTCCAGCTCCAGACCCATCTGGTGAGGATGCATGGTCTCCATCTCTAGAGCATGCTTGGAGACATCTGGATCAGCAGTAGGATGGTGAAGGACTGGTCACACAGCTCCCAGGGTTCCCTCATTGCTTTCTCCATATCTCCTGGCTAGGCTTCACCACCAAGTGTCCAAACCTGCCCTGCTGATGCCAGCTGGAGAGCTGCCACCAGAACCATGAGCACAGGCTCAGCTTCAGCAGATCACTGATGTTAGTGGTGGGATGAGATGGACTGTAGAGAAGGTTTGTGGCCAGGGGAGTTTGGCCAGCATTACCTAATTCTTATGACCAGCCATGTCCTAACTAAGACAGTTATTTCCCTGGGTGCTCATGGTTGCCACTCTCAGGCTGGGATTTTGGTTTCCATCCCCAGCACCATCAGTTGTTACTTTCTACCACTGTAGGATTCCAGGTAGAGCTTTTGCTCTAGATGGAACTTTTGCCAAGAAAGGTTGGATCAGAGGATCCTTGTGGTCCCCTCCAACCTGGTATTCTATCATTCCATGTTCTGATACACCAGCAGGCTGTGCTGCCATGCAGTGTGACCTGGACAGGCTGGAGAGTTGGGTGGAGATGAACCAAATTCAACAATGGCAAGTGTAGGGTCCTGCACCTCAGATGGAATAACTCCAAGCAATAGTACAGGTTAGGGGCTGACCTGCTGGGAAGCAGCTCTGCATAGAGGGACCTGGAGGTCCTGAAGGACAACAAGCTCTCCATGATCAGCACCGTGCCCTCATGGCCAAGAGGCCAATGGGACCTGGAGGCCTTGATCATGACCAGCAGGTCCAGGGAGGTTCTGTTCTCCTGCCTCTCTGCTCAGCTCTGCTGAGGCCACAGCTGGAGTTGGGTGTCCAGTGCTGGGCTCCCCAGTTCAGGACACACAGGGAGCTGATGGAGAGAGTCCAGCGGAGGGTATGAGGATGATGAGGGGCCTGGAGCGTCTCTGGTGTGAGGAAAGGCTGAGACAGCTGGGGCTAGTCAGCCTGGAGAAGAGAAGACTGAGAAGGG
Organism: Zapornia atra; assembly: GCA_013400835.1. Classification (NCBI taxonomy): domain Eukaryota; kingdom Metazoa; phylum Chordata; class Aves; order Gruiformes; family Rallidae; genus Zapornia; species Zapornia atra. The sequence goes on from VZTU01015144.1 coordinate 13,275, forward strand.
ATCTCTATGATTCTGTGGTTCTGTGATCTCATCAACACAATCAATAGCTAAATGGGGTGTCCATAGGAGGGGGCTGGACTCTTCTCAGTGGTGCCCAGTGACAGGACAAGGGCAACTGACACAAACTGGAACATGGGAAGGTCCATCCCAACATGAGGAAAAACTCCTTCACTCTGCTGGTGCTTGAGCCCTGGGACAGGCTGCCCTTGTCTATGCTCAAGGCAGCAACTCAGTCTCACCACTATAGAAAGCATACCACTAACAGATTAATTAGCACAGCTTTACAACAGGCTAATTAACAGTTTCCCACAGGGCTGTGCTTGGTGTCTGCTGGCCGGGTACAGCCAGGCAGGTGTGTGACAAACCCCACAGACAGATCTCCTGCAGCATCCCCCAGGTCCCACTTTGCTGCCAGGCTGAGACCTGCTTCCTAACACCATGAGAAAGATTTCTCTGGGCCACCTTTGTCTCAGCAGCTTCCTCTCACAGCACAATGTCTGCCACAGGAGAAGCCAGGACCTTAATGTCCCTCCTATCCTCCATTATTCCTCTGTATTCCTCTTCCAGGGTCTTTTCCTTATCTGCCACCACCTTCCTGTTTTGCTTCCTCACTCAGCACCCTCCAGCCTCCCTGGCTCCTGGACCATCCTCTCCTGTCGAAGAGCTTCCTCCTCTGGTTGATGTCCTCCCAGCGATAGCCCCAGCCATCCCGGGGGGCCTGCGGGCACCCCTGTCTGGAGAGGGTGGCGGTGCTTGACCCCGTGCCGAAGGGAAACGGCGCTGGGAGGAAACGACGGCACTGGGCTCCCAGAATATCTCTGCAAAGGGCTACCCCAGGGATGCAGAGATAACCAAAAAAAGGCCTAATTTTGTGGGGGAAGGAGGAGGAGGTCAGGGCTGTTTGTCTGAGATGTTTGTGTGTCTTCTGGCATAAACACCAGTCTGGGCTTTCCCAGCGGGCGCCAGCATCCTTTTTGGAGCAGGGGCAATTGTTTATTCAGCTTCTGCTCACCTTGGGACGTGCAGCTCAGCACCACAGTGGGGGGGAAGGTGCTTAAGGCCATGGGGAGACAATCATAGAATCATAGAATGGCATGGGTTGGAAGGGACCCCAAGGATCACACAGTTCCAACCCCCCTGCCACAGGCAGGGCCACCAACCTCCAGGCCTGGAGCTACACAAGGTTGCCCAGGGCCCCATCCAACCTGGCCTTGAACACCGCCAGGGATAGGGCACCCAACACCTCTCTGGGCAGCCCCTTCAAGTCCCTCACCACTCTCTCTGTCAAAAACTTCCCCCCAATCTCTCCTCTAACCCTTCCCTCCTCCAGCTTCACTCCATCCCCCTTGTCCTGCCAGTCTCTGCCCTTTGAACAAGCCCATTCCCTTCCTGCTTCTCTGCTCCCTTCAGGGACTGGCAGGCTGCAATGAGGTCCCCCTGCAGCCTTCTCTTCTCCAGGCTGAACCAGCCCAGCTCCCTCAGCTTCTCTTCACAGGGGAGGTGCTCCAGCCCTCCTAGGAGGGACGAGCCCTGGTGCAGCAGATCCCAGGAGATCGTCTTCCCTTTGTTCAGTGTTGGTTGCCTTGGGTGGGTTGGCCTGATGCTGGAAAGACTCAGGGCTGTCTCTCATCCCTCAGGTGGGACCTACAGGTACTTGGTCTGTGTGTGGGAACACAGTGACACAGCCCATCCTGTGGGACAGCTGCCTGCCTTGTGAGAACTACCCCATACAACTCAGTAGGCCCGTCTCAGGAGCCTGTGTCCCTTGCAAACTTCAGCGCATAGTATTTGCTGGCTACAAGTCCTGGCAGAGGCTGCAGATACTCCCTGTGCTCAGAGCATGCAGTGAGGCCCTTCTGGGAAGACCCCATGGTGTTCTGTGAGCCCTCAAGAGCTGAGGTTCATTTCCTGGAGGACAAGCAAGTGCTGCAGCATGGTGGAGGAGGTCACCACCACCTCTGTCCCCATCCCAGAGGCTCGCCATCCCAGGAACCCCCTGCAGCCAAGTGATGCCCTGGGGTGGGAAACAGGAACAAGGACCTGGGAGACATCCCCTTGGCCCCCACTGCAGAGGCACAGCTGGAGATACCAGCAGAGCTGTGCACAAGGGCTGTGTGTTGGGACATCCGCCTCCTTTTCCCCATGTGAAGATGGCCACCTCACAGCTAAAGAAGACCCATTTCAAACTAGCTGGCTTGCTACCTCATCAGCTAGGGAACAAGCCAGCTGCCAACTTCCCCTCCAAGGCTGAAGAATTCTCCAAAGTTCCAGAACAGCATAATTTCACACTTAGGTCTTCAGTTTAAGTACAGGCACGTGACTCTTGCAAGGAGTACAAAGCAGGCTTGCTGTCTCAGGGCCAGTTCCATCCGCTCTTCCTAAGCTGAACCTGCTGCCTTTCCCCTGCTATATTTATCAGAATGATTTAGCTGGTTGGAAAGCTCCTGGGGAGGCAGCGGGGGTGGAGAGACCTTGGAAAACAGCCATGGGAGAAAAACCTGCAGCTGCCTCCATCCTGATGTGGCTGTTTCAAGATGCTCTCACATCTCCCTCGGGGTAATTCCAGTGTAGAGCTGGGAGGTTATTGGTCTTTGTTGAACTACTCATGCTCCACAGATAATTTTTTAAGCCTTTAGCACCTTTTTTCATGGCCAGCTGGGCTCATTGCCCTGGTGCTGGAGACTGGCTTACCTCCCAAACCTTTATGACCCTCATCTCCAACTGGAGTTTTCCAGGATGAGCTAGTGCTGTTTCTTGTTTGCCCAGGAGAACTTCTCCTTTGCCCATAAATGTGTGAAAGGTGAGAGTCAGAAGGATGGAGCCAGGCTCTTCTCAGGGATGGCAGCGACAGGACAAGGGGCAGCGGGTGCAGCTGGAGCAGAGGAAGCTCCATGGGAATGTCAGGAGGAACTTTTTCCCTGTGAGGGTGACGGAGCCCTGGACCAGGCTGCCCAGAGAGGCTGTGGAGTCTCCTTCTCTGGAGACATTCAAACCCTCCTGGATGTGTTCCTGTGTGATTCAGTCTGGGTGCTCCTGCTCTGGCAGGGGGGTTGGACTAGATGAGCTTTCAAGGTCCCTTCAAACCCCTGACAGATGGTCCAAAGCAATTTGTGTCCCCCCCTTCATCCCTCAGTGCTGTCCCTCTGAACCCTCAGGGACAGCAAGTCTCAATTCTTACTAATGCCAGCGAGACTGGTGCATTTAAGTACCTAAAAAGGTTTTGACACCTCCTTACTATCCCATGGCACTGAGATCAGAGCAGAAGAACATGCAAAACCTCTTCAAAACCCCCTCAGTGAGGAAGAACAGCGCACAGCTGCCTTTCACTCCCCATTTTTTTGCACCCCTCAGTAAGATCTGTTCCCAGCTAGAAGCCCTGCTTCTGCCAGCCAGGAAGTCCTCTCTCAAATCTCTGCTGTCTCAGATGTTGAGCAAGCTTCTCAGGCGATTCCAGTGCACGGAATCCTCTTGAGCAACTGGCCTTGCAGCAACAGCACTCTTCACCGCGGAGATCTCTATGGTGCTCAGCTTCCTGCTCGCTCGTGGTGCACACCCCCCTTGTATCTCAGCCTCTGCTGTGGTTTGTTGGTTGGGTTTTGTTTTCTTTCCAGGCTGTGATGAAGCAGAGCTCTGCAATTGCCTTATTTAGCTGCCAGCAGGCACTTTAAGTGCTCCCACCGACTTCCACGAGGGTCGATACTTGATAAGTGCTGTGCAATGGGGCTGTCTCAGGCCTGAGCAGATGACATCAGGCTGGGACCTGATTCAATCTCTTCTGCAGGCATAGATGAAGATGCTGCAGCTCCAGTATCTCATCACCCTCTTGGTTTTCCTTAGCTCTGAAGTGAATCTGCCTTTGTTCCTTTTAGGGAGGGGGAAAAACAGGAGGGAACCACCCAAACCTGCTGTAGGGACAGAGGGCAATGATCACGTCTGGAGAAGGTATGGGATGAAGGAGAGGTGAACCATCCCTGCTTATCTCTCCCCACTCCCTCAGAGGAATGCTGGGGTGAGGGAATTTCGCCCCATAGGAGCTTACAATGAGATGGGATGGGATGTCCCAGCTCCCTGGAGGTGTTTGGGACAGCAATTACCAAACAGCCATGGAATGAGGTGGTGGAAATCATCCTCCAGGAATGAGACACCTTCCTGATGAGGAGAGGCTGAGGGAGCTGGGCCTCTTCAGCCTGGAGAAGAGGAGACTGAGGGGTGACCTCAGTAATGTTTATCAATATGTAAAGGGTGAGAGACTAGGTGAGCTTTTGAGGTCCCTTCCAACTCCTGATGCTCTGGGATTCTATGAAACCTGCTCAAAGTGATGGGTCCAGCTTTTGCCATGCCCCAGGGAGAGGCAGCAGCAGCTGGTTGACTCTGCAGTTTCCTGCCCAGACAAGGACATCTGCTCCATACACATCTCTTTGTAAAGTCTTCCTGGACCACGAGGTGGCATCAAAACCCAGTGTACCCTGACCCAGGCTGCTTTCCACTCTGGTTTGGCCTCATCCAGCAAACACAGAGATCCTTAGTGGGATCCTGCTGGGATGGACAGCACAGCATCTCCCTCCTCACAGAGACCCGTGGGAAACTCCCTGCTGGCTTCCTCAGCCTACACATGATTTCCTAAACAAATTAAAATGAAAAAAACCCGATGCTTCCAGTTTCACTCATCTCTAAAACAGGCCCAGGCTGGGTTGTAGGTACCCATGTCACCCAGTCCCTAGTCCCTCAGGCGCTGACCCTCAGAAACCCTTCCCAGCACCTTGCCCTTCCTGCCCCAGCTCCTTACGAATGACCCTGATGCTTTCCAGTCCCACCAGTCCTCCTCCTACTGCCATTTCCCCCTTGAGGTTCCTGTGCAAACAAAGCTAAGAACAGGGGAAAAAAACAGGGTTACCAGGAGAAACCTGTGTCCCCAGGGCGGCTGGCAGTGTGTGACAGACCCTCATACGTCACCGAGAGCCTGGCATGGTGCCTGATGTGATAACCTTCTGCTGCAGCACCAAACCCCACACATTGCTGAGGAGTTTTGGGAGGTTTTCCTTCCTGACAGGAGTAGGGAGAAGAGCTACAAAGATGATTAAGGGCCTGGCGCATCTCCCCTGTGAGGAAAGGCTGAGTCAGCTGGGGCTGTTCAGCCTGGAGAAAAGAAGACTAAGGGGGCCCTTATTAATGTCTATAAATATCTTAAGTATGGGATGCAGGGGGAATTGGCCAGCCCCTTTTCAGTGTCTGTGGGGACCGGACAAGGGGCAATGGCTGCAAGCTGGAGCACAGGGAGTTGCACACCCATCTGGGGAAGAACTTTTCCCCAGTGAGGGTGAGGGAGCCCTGGGACAGGCTGCCCAGGGGGTGTGGAGTCTCCTTCTCTGGAGAGATTCCAGCCCCGTCTGGATGCCGACCTGTGTGCCCTGTCCTAGGGACCCTGCTTTGGCAGGGGGTTGGACCTGATGGGCTCTGGAGGTCCCTTCCAGCCCCTACGATTCTGTGATTCTTTGAGATTCGCAAGAGAGGAGAAGAGTGCAGGTGGGGTGGGCAAGGGGCTACAGCCAGGCTCCCCAGTGGACAGGACTGCTGCTTTCTCCATCTGGGCTCACCAAGGGATGGGCTCAGTTTCCCTTCTGCAAAGTGGGTGCTGATAACATATGAAACAAGTATCTCCCTGCACCTGAATTCTGCAGGCACAAGACACAGCTTGCTCCCCTGTATTAGCTATAGAAATCAGACACAATACAGGAAAAATATTTGGGTTGAAGGACCCCCTATCCCCCACAATGTGTGAGCAGGAAAGATCAAGAGATGGAGATAAATTCAGTGACATGGAGCCTGGGGGTCTCTTTGGGTAGACAAAGGCAAGTTCAGCCCTGTTTCTTGGCCAGCTGCTTTGGGAAAGCATCTTCCCAATCCTGTACTGGGAGGGAAGACTCATGCTGCATGTAGGAGTGAGCCCCATCAGGCAAGAACCCACATTGTTCAGGCTCTGGTCTTGGCCATGGCCAACCTCTGAGACAGCAGGGGGATGCAAAATTGTTACACACTCTCCCAAAAAGCCATGCCCAGAGCTCTCTGTAAAGCCAGGATGGAAGGCACTGACACACTGGCCTTGCAGGTGAGTAAGAGTCACCAAAGCTGGGGCCATGCTTCATCTGTCCCTCTGTCCACCAACAACAGAAAAATGCTCTAGATGCAGATTTTCATGGTGTGTGTCAGTGCCCCAGCTTCTCTCTCACTTCTTCTTTCCAGTGGATTTCCTCCTGCAAGGCCAGATGGAGGTTTCCTTTTGAAGCACAAGAGCTGTCCCCATCCTTGGCTTTTCTTATGCAAGCCTGTCATCTGAGCAGTGGGTGACCGCAGAGGGGCACCGAGGGGAAGTCAGCTCTTGTTTTCTATCACAAGCCAGGACAGATGGACAGAGGTTATGGTCAGGCAGCTCCAAGGCACCAGCTCAGCAAATGATGGAGGGAAGAAGTCAGGATCAGGCGCCCAGGGAGAGCAGCTGATATCTGAGCACTTACCATCATGCTGGAATTTCTGGTAGGCTGGGGTAGAGTAGGAGCAAATTCAAAGTCAGGGGTGTACTGCTAAGGGAGGGGAGGTCACAGCATCTGCTCCAAAGCTTATGAACCAGCCTGACACCTTAGATGGAAGGCACGTGGGAAAGGTGCCCTGGAGATAAGGTGTTTCCCCAAGAGGAATGTCTTGGTTCAACAATGCCAAGTGCAGA